>CM064330.1:92509559-92839559 GCA_032595735.1 Pelochelys cantorii | reverse complement strand
TTATGTCTTCTCTAGCATTTCAAAACCATCATGAAAAGAAAGATGTGCTCTTATTTTTTTTATATCAAGCCAAAAGGTCATAGCAGAGGTCTTTTTTTATTTGTAGCTTTTCCTCTCTTAGTGTTTGAGTCCAAAGAGCATAAAAAAAGAACAATTGGAGGATGACCTGAGAGAAGTTTTGATTTCAGGTTCAGTCGCCAAATGCTCGGTTTCAGTCTGGGCCACTGAAGATGTAACAGCTGCCTCATAAACAATATTTTGATTTTACATCACTTGGTTGCATTTTTACTACATTTACACTTCTTCGGATAATGGTAAACATTCACAGTCCAGCTACGGCACTGAATTCATCTAAATTTAATTTGCTGCAAGCAATGACACATAGCCATCATTTGAAGAGAAATTCTACAAATGCCATCTTAGTAACTTGCACATAGCTTCTGACCCTTTAGTTTTCAATACTATTTTTAAATAAGCATAGATTTACAAACGACATGTTGATACATCCAGAGGCCCTGGTCCTGCAAAGGGATGAACTGCCCCGACTTCACTACGCGGCACCCTTAAAAACAAAAAAAGGTGAACCATGCACTGAAGCAAAGCCCAAGGTCACAGTGGTAAATTGAGGAATCCAAAGTCAGGTTAGCACCTAACCATTCCGCCATCTTGACCCTCACAGGTTTAGCACCACAACTGCTGCACTAGGAAAGAGGCAATAACACAGGAACCATGCAGGGCCACCCCTCCACCCAGCCCCCTTCTAGGCTCAGAACCATAGACAACTAGTGCTTCTCCACAGTAGGAAAGGACATAAGCTAAAGGGGAGGACATGTGGCCATTCTGTGTGTCTCTCCTGCCCAGTGACCCCTCTCATCCTGCAACCAGCCCAGGCTCTCTCCGGCAGAATCATCTCTGTCCTACTCCCTGCACAGCTTAAGGTTGCCAGGTTTGGTTGGACACATTCCTGGATGTTTCATCACATAACATACTAATTAAAGATTGAACTTTAATGCCTGGAGACTCCAGGGCAATCCTGAAGGGTTGCCAATCCTAGTCCAGCTCCAAGGGAGAGGCGCAGGGAGAGAGGGACACAGCAGGCCAATCGGGGGGGAGAGGGGGGAGGAGGGGCTTTGATCCCCTATGCCTCCCCTCCCACTGCTCAGAACTGTGTAACATAGAATCCCACACATTCTAGGGCACTAGGATCCAGTGGTGCTTCCCTCCCCATACACCATGTAGCCTTGTAAGAAAACTGCAGAGAGAACCCAACCAAAGACTCCAACCACTAGAGTCAGAAGCAGCCAAAGTCCTGGAGCTTCCGGTCAAAACTGTAGCATGTTCTGATTTTCTCTGCCCTGCTCCATTCCTCCCCTCCCTCAGTGTCTTCACTTCAGCTTCACTCCCCATTTGTCCCCTCACCTCTTCCCTTCTCTTTCCATTTAGTTGATCCTCTCCTAAGTGACCCCTCCCTAAATAATTGTGTGTCATAGAACTAACATGCTATTTGCTGTCATCACATTGCTCCTTGTGCATGTGTGTTATCTCTTCCCCCACTGTGTGGCTGGTTCATTTGAAAACTCTTTGGGGTAGGGACTATTTACTATTGTATTTATACAGGACCTAGCAAAATAGTTGGTCCTTAGACACTATCATAATAAACAGATTTATTAACTAACAACTCTACAGTAATATAAATGCATTTTATTCAGGAAATAGTGTTTCTATTCAAGAGATACAAGAATTCTGTCTCTGGGTGTAAAGAGAAAGGGAGAGAGCTCTCAAAGGACAGAAGGGGGAAATGAAATGGATCATGGAAAGCCAAGGTCTGTGGGTAGTAAAACTTATTTCACCCGCACTTCTCTCAAAAAAATAATCTTCTATGGAAATTGGAGTTTAGAGATGTACTGTATGAAACTGGTACTAACTTGTCTTTTTCTGTATAGCACACTTATATTTTGAGGAGCCTGCTGTCTGTAGAAACAGCTGCCATTTTCTCAAGTAGAACTGATTCAGTATTCTGAAAGGATATACACATCCCCCAATTGCTGCCTTCCATATACTTTATTTTTGTACTTTCTTGATTTGTTTCCTTAATCTAAAACTGTGGTTTCAGCCTCCTCCCCCCCCCCCACTCTCACTCACACACACTCACACACACACACACAGGCAGAAAAAGTTTTAATGGAGGTGTGGACTCCTTTGGAAATCTTAGTCAGTGGACGCTCCAGGCAGTTTGAAAACCATTGATGTATAAGTCATTCAGAGTAAAAGTATAGGATTGTTCTTTGTGAATGGTAACATGTGACAGTGGGAATTCCTACCAATTCCTGCCCATCTAAGAGGTGTGTGGATTCTGGACCTGTTGAAACTGATGTGAATCAGAAGCAAATTCAATTAACTCAGTGTAGTTATTTCAAAGGGGGTACATGACATTAGCCATTTGAGCAGGTACAAACACACACTCATTGAAATGGTGATGGCATTGAGCAAATTACTGAAGCACTGACAGTAACTATGCCTAACAGATACTGCTTTGCCACAAAAGTTTACCGGCCAATAGGAAACTGGTACCAATTCAGGCTACAGCCTAAAGCCAATCATGCATGTCCTGAGCCTCAGTAAATGACAGGCTGAAATTCAGTCAGACAAGATTTCACACATGTCTACTTGAATCTCATGACAACTTTTTTAAAAATAAGAAAGTATGACGTTATGAAGAGAAATGACTAAATGAAGAAAAGTGGCTATTTACATGAGCTTGTTCAAAATTGCCAGAGTCATCAATCCACACTACAGTTGTTTGAAAATATGTATTGAGTGTATATGATTTTAAATGGAGCTTTTTCAAAATCTGTCAGACATAGGTACTCTCACAATCAGGGTATGTCTACACAGCAAAGTTATTTCGAAATAACAGCCGTTATTTTGAAATAACTTCACTAGTGTCTACACAAGCCAACCGCTGTTTCAAAATTGGTAAACCTCATTCCATGAGGAATAACACCAATTTTGAAACTGCTATTTCGAAATAAGCACTGTGTAGACGCTTATTTCGAAACAGGGGGCCTCCAGCCCTTCCCAGGGTGCCCTGGTGGCCACTCTGGTCACAACCAGGAAAACTCCTCTCCTCCCCACCCTCCCCGGAGCCCTTAAAGGGGCAGAGTCTGTTTGGCCACAGTCCCTGTGCCAGCTCCAAGCCTGCCAGGACAGACCCAGCCGTCGCTGCCCCAGACCCAGTTGCCTCAGCATGAGCCAGGCAGCCAGTGCCAGCCAGCCCTCCGCCACTCCCCAGGACCAGTCTGCAAGCTCTCAGGAGCCTGCCAGGGGCCAGAAAAAAGTGGGCACCTTCCTGGTCCAGTGCAGAGATCATGGACCTGATTGAGGTTTGGGGGGATGCCTCCAACATCCACAATCTCCCCACTAGACGGAGGAATGCGGCCATCTACAGGCGGCTGGCTGCCAGCCTGGCCACCAAAGGCCACATGTGAACCCAGGAGCAGGTTCGCATGAAAATAAAGGAGCTGCAGCAGTCCTGTTCCAGGGCCACAGGAGCTGTCCCCAACCATGGTCAGACTCAGACCCCTGCCCCTATTTTGATTCCCAGATGGTCTGTGCCCCCCAGGTGGTCATCGACCCTGGGGCAGAGGGCCCTGACCACGAGACCGAGGAGGAGGAGGAGGAGGGGGGCCAGGAGCTGCAGGAGCCTGGAGGAAGCGTGCCACGCACCCAGGACCCCCGAGCTGTCCCAGCGAGCCTGTCGCCGGTGTCATCCGAGGCCAGGGAAGCAAACGACATATGAGTGCCATCACTGTCCCCTTATGTGGCCTGGCTGGGGGTGGGGGGGGAAGGAGAGAGGAGAAGGAGACCACGGATCATGCAGCAACCTGTGCATGTGCCGTGCCACCCCTGGGCACGTGGTCCCAGCTGGCTGCCACACAGGGGCATTGGCCTGTTCCCCACATGTGTGTGTATGAAGGCACTTGACATGCTCCTGACCCCAGGGTGGGACACTGCACGATGCCCTCCCTCCACAAGCCCCCGCTACACAGAGGCAGGGGACATCTCCTGCCCCCCTCCCCACACTATATACAGCACAGGGACATGGGTGCAATCCCGGGCCAGCTCCCGCTCCCAGGGATAGCAGGCCATGTTTGGCATGTCTTGTGTGCAAGCACATCAGCTCCGATGGTGCAGAGACCTGCCGTCCTTGCATTGCAGAGGGGGCCTAGGCTTCACCCAGTGTGTCCCCAGGGAGAACTGACCACTTCTCTTGCTTCTCCACAGCTGCGAGTGCAGGGCGCACCACCCCGCCCAGGACATCCTCCTGCACCCAGGCCAGTAGGCTGACCCGTAACCAGGAGTGCCACCAGCAGCAGCAGCACCTGAGGATCCTGCGAGGCCAGCACCACACCCTGGACTACTGGGTGCACGAAAACCTGCACCTCCGGCAGGAGAGCAGGCGGGAGCTGCTTGCCCAGGGCCATGCCATCTGCAACCACCTGCAGACCCTGGTGCAGAGATTGCTGCCTCCTGCCGCTCCAGCCCCTGCTGCCTCCCCAGCTACTGCTCCTCCTCCCACTCCTGCTCCCCCTCCCGTTTCTTCCTCCCCACCTGCCCCACCCTCCATACCCCCCCCCCCGGCAGACACGGAGGCCCCTGCATCCGCAGTGCTAGGAGACAGGTGGGCCAGCAAGACCCCCAACCCTGAGCTTCTCCTCCCCTTGCCTCTCCCTTCCAGCTCCCTCCTCCCAGGTTTACCCCTCCCCTCCCACCTCCCCTCTCCTGCCCTCATTCCCCCCCCACCCCAGTTTTGTTCAATAACGAGAGTTTGTTTTCATCAACACATGTGTCTTTATTTACATGAGAAGGGAGGGGTCAGTGAAAGGACGTGAGGGTGGAATGAGGCACAAGCCCCCCGATGGGCCTCCCGGCTGGCCGCCGTGCTGGGCTGCATGTACAGGCCAGCCAAGTGCTTGTCCTCTGCCATCCAGCCTGGCAGGAAAGCCTACCCCTTCCACTCACACAAATTGTACAGCACACAACACGCTGCCACCACGTGCAGAATATTCCGCTTGGAGAGGTCCAGGCGGGTGAGGAGGCATCTAAAACGGGCCTTCAACTGGCCAAACGCCCCTTCCACCATGCGGCCCCTGCTGAGCTTGGCAATAAAGGCCTGTCAGGAGGTGTTCCGTGTAGAGCTTCATCAGCCAGGGTTGTAGGAGATAGGCCACATCCCCCACCAGGCACACAGGCATGTCCATGTCCTCGTCCCTGATGGGTGTGGCAGTTGGGGAAGAAAATCCCGGCGTGCAGCCTTTGGCACACGGAGGAGTTGTGGTATACACGTGCGTCATGTGCTTTGCTGGACCAGCCCACGTTAATGTCTACAATGGGCCCCGGTGGTCAGACAGCTTGCAGGATGACTGAGAAGTATCCCTTCCGGTTTATGTAGAGGGAGGCCTGGTGTTCCGGGGCACGGATGGGGATGTGTGTCCCGTTGATTACCCCCCTGAAGTTAGGGAAGCCCAGGGCACCAAATCCTTTGATCACTGTGTCCATGTCAGCAAGGCGGATGACTCTGCAGAGCAGCACTCTACAGGTGGTCAAGGCCATCAACAGAGGGACACAAGAAACCGAGAGTCACTGGGGTGCCAGGGTGGCTGAGAGTGCTCCTTCCCCACCGCTGTCCTGTGCCCCCACTCCCCAGGAGCAACCCCCCCACCCCCCGCGGGCAGTCCTTAGTGCGGGTGGGACAGAACAAACCCTCCCAGGGAGGATGACTTGCACCACCTTCCCCGCTTTTCCCTGGGGCAGCCCATCCCCTCCTTGCACCCCTCCTCCTGGCACAGTGGCCGGAGATTGCCATACCCGCACGAGCACTGCTCTGACGATGGATCTCCCCACGCTGAACTGGTTCCCCGCGGATCGGTAGGTATCTGGTGTGGAGAGCTTCCAGAGGGCAATGGGACATTGGCAAACTCTTAACTACTGATATGCGAGGTCTGCTGCAATAAGAAAGAGGCATGGTCCAGACACAAGGTTGGAAATCAGAAACTCTAGAGCTCAGATCACAACTTTGGTATCACATCTTTCTGTGGTCTTGGGAAAACTGAGGCAGGAATGTTACATGATTTCCCCATCTGTAAAGTGGAGATCACCATTTATTCAAAGGGTAGGAGAAAAGTTGATATTGGTTGAAAGGTGAAAAGCACCAAGTATTTTTAGAATATGTGTGTGGAAATTGTTAGATAAGTGCAGTAGTTAGTGAAATAAGCCTGCTATAAAAGCAAGCTTTGCTTTCTCAGCTCCAATGTTATGCATTTAATACGATTCTTCTGTAGCCATTTTATACTTTTCACAAAGATATGCCTGAAAATCCCCTATGGGAATTTTGTTCTCAAGCTAAAAAATATTATTTAGCCCTTGCACATGGCAGGGTCAGTGGAAGGTCATTGAAAGGAAGGAGAAATAAAAGTAAAACAGAGATCCTAAGATATTTGTCTGAGACCAGCACAAAAGAAAGAGAGATAATGTTGGCTTGAAAGGGGCAAGGAAGGCCACCACCCACCCAGAATCCATTATCAAAAATATAACATTACAAGTACCCGCTGTGCTCAAGACTCTGCCAGAATGTTTCTACTCTGAACATTCATTGTCGGGTGGAACAATGACAGCCTCATGATCAAGGTAAGTTAGTCCCAGAAAGGAAACAAACAAAGATGTAATTTTACTTTACCTACTACAGCTAATGACTGGAAAAATCATCTTTATTGGCAATTTGTATTTACAGTCCCACACAATGTATGTACAGGTTGGACATCTCTTATCTGGCACCTTTGGGACCTGACCAGTCATGAACCGGGGAATTTGCTGGAGAAGGTTCCCTGCCACAGCCCCCGACTCTGCCAGCTCTGGGTGTGTGTGGGGTAAGAGGGGGGTGGAGAGAAGCAGGGAGACTATCTCCAGCCCCTGATAGGATGCTTGCTGAGTTGCTAGCCCCGCTACCGCTGCCCAGACTGCCTGCTGTGCTCTAGCACCCCACACTGCCACAGGCTCCAATCCCGCGCTGCTGTGGGCTGCCAGAAACTGGCTCTGACCCTGTTCAGGCTGTCAGAAAAATCGATACATATAAATTCATCTAGGTTTCTTTTCATCTCAATTTCAATTTAAAATTTCGGAAAGTTTAGTTATTTGGTTGCTATAGCTGATTTCACCCCATCGTCATTTTCTGCTGGACATCAAGTCCACTAGGCGTTTAATCCTAAAAAAAAGTTTCTTACTACTTTGGAGTTTAACAATGTTTTCAACCCACTACAGACTTGTGAGAAAGAGGTTATATGTCAATCTCCTATATATTTCAGAGAGTGAGTGAGTGAGCCAGCCTGCCTGCCCAAGAACTCCTTCTAAACAGTAAGAGCTAGGATCACCAAATTTGCTATACAGCTTCCTCTTATCATATATTAAAGCAAGGTAAGAGTTTGGTTGTGCAGCAGGGTGGGACCGAAGGGTTTCCTCCCCCCAATTCAAATGGGGATGCATACATCCATACAGAAAAGAGACAGAAACATTAGGCAAGTGAAAGGGGCTGGTTGGGAGCATACTATCCCCCCCATATCTAAGACTGCCCAGGTCCTGAGCACCCCCCCCACCCCAGGTGCCCTTTCGAGAGAGCAAGATGGGGCTGATGCTCCCCCACTCCCAATTCATATGGGAATATTACTGGCTTTTCTCCTTCGTCAGGGAGCAAGGGGAAAGTGCACAGCTTGCTCCATTCCTCACTCTGGCTAGGGAGCACCAGGGGCAGACAAACCAGGACTTGCCCCAGCCAGAAGACTTGCACCTCTCCCCCAGCTGCGTCCACTGGGGCTTCAGTGGCCATGTAGAGGTGCTTCTCATCTGGCCTCTAAGCTGCTGCAATGAAACAGGGTTGGAGTAGTCCTCTCTCCCCAGGGCAGCCTGCACACTGAACCCCCCTCATCCCCAGCCCCACCCCAGAGTAATGATTTACATGAAGAAAAACACAAATTAAGTACCCAATCAATGCTGGGTAAATCTTCTAGTTTCCTATATATTACAGGCAATGTATTTATGGGATACAGCTAGCAGAATCATATAAAACCAATAATAAAAGAATTTTTAAAACTAATTCATGCTGTGTTGCTTGAACAGTGTGTGTGAACTCAGTAGGAACAGCACAAGATTATCCCAAATAGGCAGTGGGATTTGGTATACTATGCATGTGAGCACAAACTTACATCATGGCTTATTTGTGCTACCTTAAAAAAAAAAAAAAAACCACCTAAAGTCTTAATGCAGAATGAGAACTTGACACAGAGCTATGAAGCAAAGTGACAGCCTTCTCCACCAGCAGCAATACATAGGAACCAAGCAGTGTCATAACACCGAATAAGAAGGGTTGAGAAGTTAGCAGCATCAGTAGCTCAGGCACAAATAGCTGCTTCTAACATCCCGAAAGCAGCTACCTCCAGCACTTAACAGTGGTGCAATTGCAGGCTAGAGATTGATGATGCAAGGGATACACTTTAAAATTCAAAGAGAGTTATATACACACTGAGCACTGAATGTATGTGTCAGATTAGATTGCTTATTTTTTTTGGGGGGGGGGGGGGGAAGAGGAGCATTGGAACAAATCCTCAGTCAGTGAAGTCTTCTGACTTCAGCCGTGCTCTACTGATTTACACTAGCTGAGAATCTGCCCTAAAACAACGTCATGGAAAAGGGATTAAGAAGAGAGAACACAGTAATTTACAAACATTTTGCATTCCATTTGGAGGAAAAAAATTCTGGCAAGGGCAGAGGCCTATTCTACATTTAGAGAGAGAAAAATACCACCTCTTTCCAGTTACACAGCCACATACACTACAGACAATCTCGAGTGCCATACAGGAAGGAAAATACAAGTGTTACAGCAGTTCAAGGAATGACACAAGTTGCTCTATGCCTGGTACGTCAGCAGCTTAAGGAAGAACTCTTGCAACGCAGAGGTAAATTGGAAATACAATCTCCCTTGCATTCTTCTTACCCTGGGATAGTGTAAGAGAAGCAAGAAACAAGGGAAAACACTAACAGGAATGAGAAAGTGGTGGGTATTCTCTCTAAATACATTCAATATATTAGTTTAAGGGTTGTCAATATCTTAAAAGCACAAGATTATAGTTGTTTCCAGGGCTCCTGATGGCGAGGGGCAGGGAGAGGGAAGGAAGTTAGGGTTGCCAGGTGTCCGGTTTTCTACCGGACAGTCTGGTATTTGCACCATCTGTCCGACAGAAAAATTCAGAAAATACCGGATATGTGCAATGTCCGGTATTTTCTGAATTCCCGGCTGGGCGCCGGACGGAAGACAGGCGGGGCGCGATTGGCGCTGGGAGCCCTGTGGTCGCGTGCAAAAGCTGGGTGGGGCGGGGGGAGTGGCTGGGAGTGCCAGCCACTGCCCCCGCCTGGCTTTTGCATGCGACCAGAGGCTCCCAGCACCAATAGCAGCCCCGCCTCCCAGCTGGGAGCCTCTGGTTGCGTGCAGAAGCCGGGCAGGGGGAGTGGCTCCCAGCCCCTCTCCCGCCCCCGCCCAGCTTCTGCTCGCAACTAAAAGAAGTGCCTGTTGGGGGCATGGCCTGAAGGACTCTGGCTGTGGCCAGTGGCTACAACCCCCCCCCCCCCCCCGCCAGGTCTGCTTCTGGCCCCCCTTCTCCTCCTGTCCAGCCCTGCAGCCCCAGACCCCCCCCCCCAGCTCTGCTTCCCAGCCCCCTCCCTTCCTCCCAGCCAGCCCCATGGCCCCCGACCACCCCCCTCACCAGCTCTGCTTCCTGCCCCTCCCACCTCCTGGCCGGTTCTCCCCGCCCCCCCGACCAAGTGTGTCTGTTTTTTGGCAGGGTCTACCTGGCAACCCTACTCACAGCCTGGTGATTGAAAAGGGCCCAGGATGTTGGGTTGGCACTGCTGCTGCCATGGCAGTAGCAACAGCAGCCTTAGGCCTTTGGCCTTTTAAATCACTGCCAGATCCCCACGCAGCATGGTCTGGGTGCTGCTGAGGGCGAGGTTAGAGAAGCTAGTCCCTCAACCCACCCCTTTCATCCAAGGCCAAGAGCCAAGTGCTCCACTCACCCCATACACATGTACCTCGCCCAGTAAGTCTGTCACCAGCCTTGGTTGTATCATGTCCTATGTGGTGGCTAGCAACGTGAAAAGATTTGGTGCTTGTAAAACTAAAAGGCTCTTTATTAAGAGATCTATTTAAAGAAGCACTGCAACTGCAGCTAGAAGTCAGACATGTGTATGCAGAGTGATTTCCTGGCACCGTCTCCAAACTCTTGCCTCCTGCAGCATGTGCTCCTCCCTCCAAGTTCCATGCAGGCTCCTACAATTGTTATAAATGCCAGGCTGTCAGATTGAAGCACAGTCCTGACCTCAAGGAACCCCTAAAATTGCACACCTAACTTTTCTGATGTGAACTGGCATAATGTACTAATTTGGCATAAACTCTGCCCATCTTCCTTCTCTCAAACTCATTCCCGTTTCTTTTCCCTTCCCTTTTCAGAACATTCCAAGTATTATGTAAAATTGCAGAAGTCTCTAATGGGAGAACAATACTCCAATTTTGGATTAGTCAAATAGGAAAGCAACTGCGTAACAATTTCCAAGCAATTATTTATATAATCTTTGGGTCAGGGAAACACACACACACTTGAAATACAGACCATGCAGCTGTGAAAAACATTATAGGTGCTAAAGTTGTGATTCACAAAATCCCTAGGTAGTTGATTATTGAACACAACCTGTTAGCCTGCCACCTTTTGTTCTGAGTGACTTCAAAACGGAAAGTTACCACTTATCTACACGGAGCACTAAGAGGAGTGTGCAATCTAGTGTGCACTAGTGTGTGGAGCACTAACACACACAAATTAATGTTGTCCAACATACCACATTAACATGCACTAGGATACTTTCAGTACATGCCAGCAGGGACCACGTGCACCAGTTAGTGTGCAACATGCTAATGAGCACTAAAATTTACATCCCAGTGGTGCAGAATAAAGAACCATGCAGATAAGCCCTTATTCAAGGTTTAAGTAGAGGCAGAATAAACGGAAGCTCTAAAATGGTTTTGACTCTCAATTAGCTTTGAAAGGAATTGTTCTTCACTGTCCAAAAGCAACTGAAGTGAACAATTACCAAGAGCTTCATAAAAGGTTGGAGTTGGATTCTTTTTCTTCTTCTGTTTTATTGAGCACGCATTCCAGCTTGGCAGCAGTTTTATAAAATTTCCCTCCTGGGCCAGTATCAAAGTGCTTAAATCTTGCAGTTAAGCTATGCTAGTGGAATGGGAATCTTTTGAGGGAATCCTGCATAAAACACTAGATATCTGTTTATGAGCATGCACATTTACTCAACGATTTACAAATGTGATGCACATATTAATGGTTTCGCCTAAGCCATTCACTTTTTTTCGTGAAATATAGAATGAAAAAGACTAAGCACCCAATTTAGACTCATGCATAAAGAAAAGCTCTACATACATTGGTAGTAAAAACCACCTTCAAAAATTCATCCCCATCAACTCAATGCAGCTCTCTGTCCCTCCCTGTCTCCTAACGCACAAAAAATTAAAGGAACTGAAATAATAAGTTTGTTGATACTCAGCCTGTTTACTACATTGCAATTTAACTCTCAATATACTTGTCAATCGCTGTCCTATTCTACACAACTCACATGCACAAAACCACATCCTTAGCTGGTGTAAGTCAGTGTGGCTTCAATTACATCAGTGGAGTTGCTCCTGGGGGAATTCTGCATCGCTGCGCATGCACAGAATTCATGTCCCTGGCAGATTTCTGAAAAATATAGGAAAAATGACTTGACAGGAGAGCAGATGAAAGTGGTCATGCCAGAGACGCCCATTTTCTGATTGCACAAGAATGCACACCCCTGCCATGCCCCCTTCTCTGAGACTTCCCCCCGTTTGCTTCCTCCTCCCTCCCTCTGTCACTCACTCTTTCCCACCC
This sequence comes from Pelochelys cantorii, assembly GCA_032595735.1. Taxonomy (NCBI): domain Eukaryota; kingdom Metazoa; phylum Chordata; order Testudines; family Trionychidae; genus Pelochelys; species Pelochelys cantorii. The sequence continues at coordinate 92,827,542 of CM064330.1, read as the reverse complement.
TCACTCATTTTCACTGGGCCGGAGTAGGGTTGCAGGCAAGTAGCATGGGCTTTGGGCTGGAGGTATAGGCTACAAGTGAGGCCAGAAATGAGGGGTTCTGGGTGCAGAAGGCAGCTCCAGCTGTAAGTATGGGCTCTGGGGTGGGGTCAAGAATGAGGGGTTTAGACAGAAAGGAAGAAGGATTTCTGAGCTGAGGTATGCTATTGGAGTAGGATGGGTGAGGGTTCTGGCTTGAGATGGGGCAGGGATGAGTGGTCTGGAGGTGCAAGAAGGGACCCAGGGCTGGGGCCAGGGGTTAGGCGTGGGGGAGTTTAGGTACAGGAAGGTACTCCATACTAGGGCAGAGTGTTGGGATACAGGAAGGATTGCAAAGTCCTGGCAGCACTTACCATAGTTCCTAGTGTAATCCACACACCTCCTGGGTGTGGTGTACTGTCCCTCATAGCGGCACCAAGAGAATGAGTCTGCTCTCCAACCTCAGCTAATATCCAGTTGGCTTTTAGCTCACATGGTGGAGGCCCATGTGCTAAGCTCCAAAGGTTCAAGATTCTGTTCCACCCACAGATGACCAGGGTCTGCTAGCGTTACACTAGGAAGCAGCCACCAGGTCCCTGCAGCCAATGGGAATCTGGGAGGCCTTGTGTCCTGACCTTGTGCCCACAGGCCTAGGCCCCCTGCATCTCCCATTGGATATGGTTCCTGGCCAATGGGAGCTGCGGAACCAATGGTCTGGGTGGGACCATTATGCAATCTGCCAGTCCCTAGTTACCCAGACTTTGAGCTGCTCCTGGAAGCAGCCACTAGGTTCCTGTGGCCCCAAGGCACTGAGGTAACTAGGGACTGGCAGATTGCATAATGGTCCCACCCAGACCATTGGTTCCGCAGCTCCCATTGGCCAGGAACCATATCCAATGGGAGATGCAGGGGGCCTAGGCCTGTGGGCACAAGGTCAGGACACAAGGCCTCCCAGATTCCCATTGGCTGCAGGGACCTGGTGGCTGCTTCCAGGAGCAGCTCAAAGTCTGGGTAAGTGGGGAACCTGCCTTAACGCCAGGCCCCCACTGCACTGCCAGCTAGACTTTTAATGGCCTAGTTAGTGTGCCTATTGGAAGCCACCAAGGTCTCTTTTTGCGTGAGCATTCCAGTCAAAAAACCAAATACCTGCAACTCTAGGTCATGCACCCCTGCTCAGTAGTGGAGGCAGGTTGGTTAGTAGAGACATAAGTCACTGCCAGGGCAGGGAGGAGGTAGGCAGCCATGCATGTGAGACACACACTGCGTCCTTCTCCCTTACTATTGCATTGTTAACATGGAGGGACAAGGCTTCGGGGTGTTTCTAAAAAGATAGGCATGGGGGTAGGCTCTGTCCTTCCAGGCAGAGCAGAACTATATCTAAGTTTTAAGGCTCCTTTACATTGCCAGAGCAGTGTAAAGGACAGTATGACCATATAAATGCTTATTGCTTCACTGATTAGAACTGGTTTAAACTTTTGGACTGAAAAAAATCTATCAAAACGTGCTCCATGAACAGTTCGCGACTGACCTTTCTGAAGATGGTCAATAGCCAAGATAAATTGTGCATTTGATTCCACAGCCATCACTAGCTTGTTAGTTCCCTATGATGTAACAGCATATGGCTGCATATATTTGTTGACTAATAACTGGAAATAAAGGGCCAAACTTAGCCACATTATTATTAGGCAAGAGAATTTGAGGATTTTCTCCAGTGCTCCTCACTCCCATTGTAGATTTAAATAAATTACCAAACAATTGAAACCAGAATGGTTATACTGTATTATTTTGACAAAATAGGCAGAATTTTATAAATAGTGTGCAGAATTTTGAATTTTTTGATGCAGAATTTCCCTAGGAGTACGAGTTTCACCAGTTTATAGTAGGGGAAAGAGTAGTGTCTCAGTTGTCCACAAGATTCATGGTATACAGTGGAAGGAGTTGGGGGGAGGGAGGGGGTTGGGTATTTTTAGATCTGATCTCCTGAATTAATAATATTACAGGTAAAATCTCAGCTTTTGTGTAAGGAAAGGTTTGGAAGGAGGAAGAGAATTGTATTATTTTTTAAATCTTTTTTTAAAGACAGACTCATGCTTTGAGGAGGCTGGTTTAGGATTTTTGAGCATTAAGGTTGTCAATACTTCTGTGTATAGCCCAGAGGATGGATGCTCAGTACAGGACAGTGTACTACTTCCCATCAAATCAGGACCTAAAGAAATTTCCTCTCTCACCAAGTAACAGATGGAGTTTAGATTTAGGCCTGGTATACCAGCTGAATGACTGACCCAACATACTGAGTCCAAAGACAGTCCAGCATCTATTTGCAGCCCTTGATCATCTTTCCCTTCCCCCACACCAGACTGGTACAGTTCACAGTGGTGCAAGAGACATTTTCACATATTATAGCCCTTATCCCAGCAGCTCTGCCACAATGTGACAGCCAAGTGTGAAATCACCACTTACTTCCATTTGCTCCCGTTGTTACCACAAATTAATAAAAACAGGAGAGAAGGCAAGCTATGAAGAGAAACAATACTACTTCATGGCAAAGGGAACAGCAGCTACAGCAGCCAAGCAAATGACGAGTCAGCACCTCAAGACAGCCTATTCCTGATGCATCAGCAAAAGAAAGCAACCGACTGTGGACAATTGCAACACGGGGATTTAGTCTGTAACCAACATGCAGCCCATGAGGAAAAAAAATGTGGCTGCCCTTTGACCTAAGCAGCAAAAATTAACATAGCGTGACCAATTGATTTGCATGTTAAAATGGAAATGCCCTGGCAGGTACGTGAGCTAAAAGTTTCTGATAACATGCTGGTTAGAGGAGAGGTATGATTCATATCTTCTGGCGTTCACTCAAGTCCACCACTATCTGTTTCCCACTCAGTGGGATTCCCCCTCCCACTCCACGTAAATGTTGCTGCATTTTCAGACAATGAATTTTATTTTAGGAACTATTGTGGGCTTTGGGGTTCTTCTCTCACCTCATTTAGTGATACTTATAGCCACAGTATTCAGATTTCACAATTTAAAACTAAAAACCCAGTCCTGCAGGAAGCATTTGTGAAGAGTCTCCAGCAACTGCAGTATGCATTTATTTGGGAAATAATCAAGAGAGTCACTGTATAAATGTGTTTCCGAAACATACGGGTTTTCAGTTGGTCAGGACATTTTCTTATTTAAATACGGATGTAAAAACCTTGCCAAGTAAACCGGGAAGTCAAGATAGAAAAATTTTGTGACACAGAGAAAGCAGCTGTTTTCTCCTCCTCAAGCCCTAGTAATCTAATCAATTGTTTCTTTAAACAACAGCACCAGTAACTTCATTTCATTACACTGCGCAACCAAATTAGCTTTTTGTCAGAAACATTTCTTATAGAAAATGTTTGCCCACTAAGTTGGTATTTTTCATTCAAAATGAATGAGAGCATATGAATTTAGTCTCGTGTTACACTTGAAGAACAATTTTTTAAATACTTCAGCAGGAAAAAAAAAAATCTTAGCAGATGCTTTCAGATCACTAAGGAAATCCCAGGCCAGCTTCTTCAACAGGCAAAAATCAGAATGTTAAAAAATACTGTAAAATAGGGATCTCTTCTAAACAGGCCCACAGACAGCAATTCTGGGCACCTGGGCAGAAATCAGTGGGCCCTCTTCCGTCCTCTGGGGCCACAAACCCTCACCCTTCCCTCCTGGAGAAGCCCCAAGCATCCTCGTCCTGTCAGAGAAGCCCTAGGTCAGCCCAGCCCTGTCCTGCAGCTGCTTAGATGAGCTAGAAGGCAGCCGCACCGAGCCTCCTCTTCCAACCCTGGACCGAACCTACCCACTTTGGGGAAAGCCACAGCAGTGTCTCAATCCAAAAATGCTTTTGATATGCCCATGCAGGTTTGGGGGGTAGAGTCGTCCTGCCCCGGAACCTGCATGAGACATAAAAAAAAAAAAAAAAAAAAAAAAGAGTCTTTGACTCAAGAAACTCTTTTCCCCAGAGCAGGCAAAGATACCATGGCAGCGGCCAGGACCCCCAAGCCCTGTTAAATTGCCCAGCCCCTTGGGCAATTGCTCCCCTCTCAATCGGAGGGCCTGCTTCTAAAGCTTTGGATTTGGCCCTTAGATGAACAACAATTGAATTCAACCCAATAGTAGGCTGAAATATACAAATATGCGGTAAGTGGAAAAAGTCAAACAAGTTAAATCTGAATACAAGACATCATGAGTGGGATAGGGACTTTACAGTTCAACCCAAACTAGTAAGAGATTTCATCGCTGCCTGTCCAATAAGCCTGGGTACTTCTGTGCAGCTTTTGTTCAGAGTCCTATTATCAAAAGCATGTTCACAGCACAATAGCTTTGCCCTGGCTTCCACCAGGTAGTTATTTCTTGCAAGGGGACGATACCCTTCTCTGCAGTGTCCAGTTTCTCTCATTTGAACACTCACAAAACCCTGTTGAGTTTCCTGTTCCTTAAAAAAAAAGTGCAGCTCCAGCCTGTGAACTGCACTGAGGATTTTACTCTTCATTTGAAAACACTGCACCGAGATACAGTGTAATAAAAAACAAGATTTAGTTTATTAACAAAGAACAAAGTAGTTGGAATAGGAATGGTAACATACACACTCACGTAAAAATACATTTAAAACTAAAGGCTAACTTCAGCTCGAGTCTTTTCTCACTTTTAATGTATTTCTAATGACTTGCAATTCACTTTGCAGAAAGCTTCTATTTGTCTCAGCTATATAAGAGCTCTGACTTCTTGTATCTGCCTAGTAATGGACACCAACATGGCTTTCTGTCCTGGCTTATATCTTCCAAAGTTCTGAAGCAACATTACCAGAAACAGGAAGGTTTCTTGGAGCTCCAGTTTCCATCCCTTGCTGAGAGCACTGACAGGCCATCTCCTACTCTGATTAACCTGAAATCTGGGTCTATATTGCATGTGAATTTCATTGGTTCTCCTTCCCCAATTTACATTGGAGGCACATTCAAACAGGCAAAACCTCATTGTCTAGGATTGAGTGGCTGAAGGCCTGTCTGCCAAACTCCTTAAGAACATATTTTCAGCACACATTTCTAATTCTTCATATGACAACCGTATATACCTCCATTCAACAGTAGTAATAACCAGTGCTACCAAATCCCAATGGATGCCTTATATGACACCTTTTTACATACAGATTAAGACAACAGTAGAGATGGAATACACAGAGCCGGTCGGGGCAGCTGAGACTCATGGCGAGGCATCTGGGAGCCCCCTGCCTGTTGGCATTGGGATGCTTTTAGGAGGTCACAATGAGCTTTTGTGTTTAAAATGGAAAGAGGTTAATTCCTGATGAAGATGCATGGCAATATTCCACTAAATCTGCTAAATTGTTTGTGAGCATAAATTTGAATTATTCATGGCTATTCAAACATCTCAGTTTCCCTCTTCACTGGCTATTCATGAACATCCTCCAAATATGGTCAATAAAATTTGTGCGCTAAGAGCATATTCTATTTTTTGTTATTTCTTATCCTTTTGTTTGAATGTTTTACCAGTTTAGGGAGCAGAAACAATACCATGAGACCAAGGGCACCATTTTGGGAGGGCAAGGGAGCTGCAGCTATGCATACTATGATGCTGTTTGCTTGTCTTCCCATTCCCCTGACTATCAGGAAGTATGGAGAAGTACACAGCTTGCATGAATTACTTGTTTGCCCTCACCAGCTGGGAGAGAGAGAGGAATGCACACAAGCTTTGTACTTTCCCCTTGCTCCCTGATAGTCAGGGATATGGGAAGAAGAGCAGGCAGCTTCCCGGAACACATGGCTGAAGCTCCCTCCACCACCACCTTCCTGAAATGATGTTTCAAGGTGACCACACACACCAAATAGTGAACAGCTGAAAACAATGCAGGGATTCAAAATAGTTCAAACTAGTTATTGAATACATATACCCAAAACATTTGACGAGATCAAGAACAATTTGCATACAATGCATGAACACAAGTGTCCGCAAACAACAAAGTAGCACTGATCTAACAAAATCAGTATTTTAAAGTTACCCCTTTAGTGACAGCTGTAGATCAGGCTTTTACAAACAATTCAAGCAACAGGCCACTTTTCATTTTAAGCTTCTGGTGGGACACACTAGTTAATCTACCCAAAGTTGTTCCCCCCCCGCTTCCCAAAACGGTGCAAATCAGCAGCTTGTACAGAGAGCACTAAGTAATTACATTTCACTTGTCCAAACTTTACTTTTGTCATCCCTGAACCCAGACAATAGAATTTTACCTAGCCTGACCAGGAATTCAAAGAGGGAGAAACAGAATGTGGGATAACTCATTTCCTATTTCTCTATTTCCCATTGGCCTGGGACTGCCTCACCACTGTCACCCTTTCCTCCAACTGCTGAGATTTCTTTTATCTTCCTAGTCTCCCACACAAACCACAACCCAAGGAAGGAGGCATGCCTCCTACTCCCATTTTACCATGCCTCCTTAGCCTCTTCAGCATATAGTTGTAATTTTACTCCATTCTAGGAAGCCCAGGCTCCAGCTGCCGGCTCCTTATCCTTTATGTTCCTCCACTTCAGGGAAAGAACGAGATTCATCCAGCAATAGACAGAAGCAGCAAGCCCCCGCATTACAACTAGAGGAGCAGATTCCTGACCAAGAGGCAGGTAAAATCTGTTAAGACTAGCTGTCATCAGCTAACACTTGGGGAATTGTGGCAACTGACAAACCAGAGTAGAGTATCAAATGGCCTTCTTTACGGAAAGTGATTTTAAAGCCTTAAATTGAAATAGGCTTATATGTTATGGAACTCTGGACCGGGACTATCCCTTTGCCAACATCTTGGCATTTCCATCTTTGCCAAGAGAAAGAGACAGATAAAGAACGATATATAGAACAATATTGTCAGGGAGGTATGATGACAGTGGATGAAAAGGAATTAAGTCCCCTGGGGATATGGTTCTTTATGTAGAGTGGATGGTTTCTGAGATGTTAGATACAGCGTAGGAGACCCTCAGGATTTGTGAATGGGGAGAAGCAGGGATGACACTCTTCCATTGACATAACTGCACCTACGCTGGGAATTATGCTGGCATTGCTACACCGATCAGGGCTGTGGTTCCCCCCTCAACTCCCCGCACTCCCAGAGTTACCTGACATACATATGCAGATATGACTTTGTGATGATCAAGCCTCAGCCTACCATTCCCATAGACAGTACAGATCATCATATATGGATTGTTTCTCTTTCTTCTGTCATACAGCAATCAGCAGTGAAGTAGTTGACATTTCAAATTTTATTGTTAGGCAGCTGAATGAAAACCTCATTGAGATGAGTAAGAGCAGTTTACACTCTGCTCAGGAGCTATTGTTTTAGGTGATCTGCAGATACAGGCAGGCATTACCACATTGGTTTATACTTAGTTCATTGAACGTTATTTCTGCAACTGGATGAGGTAGAGGTAGATTACGGGCTTGCTGAGCCATTGAAAACTGGCACACTAACTCCTGATTTGATGTGTTTTATATATTTGCATGGTCTTTTAGTTTGTGTTTTCTTTTGGTGTATTTCTGTAGTTTCCAATAAATGGCTCTAGTAGAGCCCACTTCTACATAAGAAGTTAGGATTCACAGGTCATCCCATCATGTAACAAAGAAAAACAAAGGGAGGAAACAACTTTTGCTCTCTCAGGAACTGCAGCCACCAGTGGAACAGGTAATTTATAACATTTTTTTCTTCACATCTTTTTGTCATAAGTTGTCAAATGATGCCACAGATGGTCTGTAGAATCACAAGTGTGAGAAGAAGGGTTCATAACACACACACACACACACACACACACACACACACACACACACTTCAAACATTCTTTTCTTATGAACATTTGAGAATTCCTGTTATAAGAAGCATAATGGAATAGTTGCACCAATCATTAACATTCCAGTTATGGGAAACATCCCACCAGGTTCCAGTTATGGCCACAAGGCAGAGTCTTCATCACAGAGAATCCCATCTAGCTCTTACGTATATTTCATAATATTAAACATTACTGACTTCCTTCTACAGTCTATTTTATTAATCATTCAAGTTAAAGATGCATCCGCAAACACATTTTTTTTAAAAAGCTTTACCTTCATCTCTGACCTAACTACTAATTTGTTTAATAAGCCAAGTTTTGAACCCCAGAATTGGATAACCCATCTGTTTAAACTAGGGGAGGGCAAATTCCAGCCCATGGGTTGGATCCAGTCTGCAGGGTTAGTCCCTGGTGGGCCCCCACCTCTATATTTACTTGCGCCTCCACAGATATTGGGTGATTGCAGCTCTCCTTGGCCACCAAACTCTGTTCATGGCCAATAGGAGTGGAGGGAAGCAGTGTCCCAGCCTGCACCACTTCCCACTGCTTCAACTGGCCACAAACGGCAATCCGCAGCCAACGAGAGCTGCAATCACCCAATACCTGTAAGGCGCAGGTAAATATAAAGGTGGAGGCTCACCACTGACTAACCCTAGCAGCCACCCCCCCCTTTTTTTTTGGCAGATCCATGATTTAAATGGATGCAAGCTGCTGCTTATGAAAAAATTTCCTGAAGCATATTAAAGTTACAGTAGTGCCTATATACTGTACTTATACAGAATGGGTGAAGAAAAAAAAAAAAAAAGAGTTCCTGCCTTGGTCTCTTTTAAATGGTAAATCCTCCAACAAACAAAGGATGTGAACGGAAACAAAGGCAGAGAAAGATGAACTGATCGGTCCAAGTTCACACAACAGGTAAACAACTGATTCAGGAATGGTATTTCAGAGTTTTGACTCCCACTGACCTACATTAGGTGAATGAACCCAATGACAGCTGTGTGCACCCTTACCACATCTATTGGCTGGTTGCTATATGTCAGTCCTTTCTTCCCTCCATTTGTACCTGATCAAAAGAAGCCTTCACCAGGTTGACTCCCATCCTCAGTTCTTTACCAAGTCATTACAGTTATTGTGACTATTACATTTTCCTTTCCATTTGTCATAAGTTTCAATGTGGATCAAAAATTTCCAGCCTTACTTAATATACCATTTAATCATTCTTATCAGAGCTATTGTTCTGGCAACATACCGCATACACACCTTAGCAAAGACCTCTTATAACAGCCACAAAGCATACTGTACTAAGTATACTAAAAACATAAAAATAGAGAAAACACACAATTTTCAAATTATCACTTCCACAATTTTACTAGCTCACAATGATTCACAATTTTACTAGCCTTCTGAAATGATTTCTCATGATCCAGACTAGAGGAATTATGGTCCCATTTCTGCAGCTATGAAAGTTTAAAAATTCAGTGTCTACTGTCCTTAAACATTTGACAGCCACTAGCAGCTCTTGAAATTGCTTCCAGATGACTACAATCATTTTTCTAGTGACAGAAAAAGCAATATTTTTCATGTCTTTTTTAAAAAACAATCCACTTTGTGCTTCTAAATTCAAATACCTGAATATATCAAGCGAAGTTGCAAAGGGAATTAGTTATGGGAGATTAAAGTAATGTAGTATATTGTTTTAGCAGTGCGGTCCAATAGTAGTGTGGCCCAGTAGCGCAGGATTTGTATCTAAATTCCAGCACTAACTTCCTTTATGGCCTTGGTCAAATCACATAACTTCTCTTTTGGAATATTTGTACATCATTAGTTCAAGTGGAAAAATATAATCTGAAGTAACTCAATGTAGACAATCCTTAAAATGACAATAAAATCAAGAACAGAGAAGCAAACAGTAGCTCAGTTTGCCACCATCTTTGCTGCCTCATTTTGAGGGAAGGACAGACAATTAGGACAAGACAAGGGACTGTTCTAGAAGACTGGGCCTGGAGTCTTTTTTAAAAACTGGCATCACATTGCGATCTTCCAGTCCTTGGGTAGAGAAGCTCATTTAAATGATAAGTTACAGACTAGAGTTAGTAGTTCTGCAATTTCATATTTAGGTTTTTTCAAAACTCTTGGGTGAATACCATCTGGTCCTGGTGACTTATTACTGTTTAAATTTATTTTGCTCCAAAACCTCCTCTAATGAAGACACCTCAATCTGGAACAGTTCCCTCAAATTTGTCACCGAAAAAGAATGGTTGAGGTTTGGGAATCTCCCACATATCCTCAGCTTTGAAAACTATTGCATTTAGTTTCTCCACAGTGATCTTATGCTTGAATGCTCCTTTAGCATCTCAATCGTCCAATGGCCCCAATGGTTGTTTAGCTAGCTTCCTGCTTCTGATGTATTTTAAAATATTTTTGCTATTAGTTTTTGAGTCTTAGGCTAGCTGTTTTTCAAATTCTTTAACCTTCCTAATCATATTTTTACTTCGTTTGCTGAGATTATACGCCATTCTATTTTCCTCACAAGAATTTAAACTACCACTTTCCTAAATGATGCTTTTTTGCCACTCCTTTAGCCATGGTAGCACTTTTTTAGGGTTTTTCTTTTTAAAGGGATATATACATTTAAATTGAGCCTCTATTATGGTGTATTTAAAAAGCGCAGGGATCTCACATTTGGCACTGTACCCTTTAATGTCTGTTTAACTAACCTCATTTTTTGTAGTTCCCTTTTCTGAAATTAAATGCTATAGTGTGGTGCTGCTGTGGTATTTTCCCTGCCACAAATTTAATTATGTTATAGTAACTATTACCAAATAGTCCACTCTATTCACCTGGACCAGATCCTGTGCACTACTTAGGACTAATTCAAGAACTGCCTCTCCTCTTGTGGGTTCCAGGACCAGCTGCTCCAAGAAGCAGTCATTTAAAGCACAAGAAATTTTATCTCTGCATCCTGTCCTGAGGTGACAATACCCAGTCAATATGGGGATTGTTGAAATCCCTCATTATTATTGAGGGGTTTTATTTTTTCATTTTAACAGCTGCTCTAATCTCCTTGAGCATTTCATAGTCACTATCACCATCCTGGTCAGGTCATCAGTAATATATCCTTACTGCTACAACAAAAGGGAAAACTATGTAGCACTTTAAAGACTAACAAGATGGTTTAATAAGTGATGAGCTTTCGTGGGCCAGACCCACTTCCTCAGATCATATTCTGGTATACTGCTATACTCTTATTATTAGACCATAGAATTTCTATCCATAAAGATTCTATGGTACAGTTTGTTTCATTGGAGATTTTTACCTCATTTGTTTCTATACTTTCTTTCACATGTAGTGCCACTCCCCTGCAAGCATGACCTGTTCTGTCCTTCCAGTAGATTTTGTATCCTGGTATTATTGTGTCCAATTGATTATCTTCATTCCACCAAGTTTTTCCGATGCCTATTATATCCACATTTCATTTAATACAGTCTAGTTCACCCATCGTATTATTTAGACTTCTATCATTGGTATACAAGCACTTTAAAATTAGTCATTTTTAACTGTCTGCCATTAAATGATGTCATTGAATGGCATTTTTTCATTTGACTGTTTCTGATCAGATCCTGCCTTTATTTTACCATTTTCCATCCTCTCCTCCTTAGTAGGAGGTAAAAAAGTCTCCATTAATAGATCCTGCCCATAGGAGGTCTCTACCCAAACCACATGATCTTCTGCACCTGTTGGCTTTCCCCAAGTTCTTAGTTTAAAAACTGCTCTATGACCTAAATTTTAAGTCCCAGAAATCTGGTTCCATTTTTATTTGGGTGGAGTCCATCTTCCCTGTCTAGGTTCTCCCTTTCCCAAAAGTTTCCCCAGTTCCTAATAAATCTAAGCTCTTCCTCCCTACATCATCACCTCATCCGTGCATTGAGACCGTACAGTCCTGCCTAGCTACCTGGCCTTGCACATGGTCATCTCAGAAAACACTACCCTGGAGGTCCTGGACTTCAAATTCTTATGTAGTAGCCTAAATTTGGCCTCCAGAGCCTCTCCCCTACCCTTCCTCCAAATACTCAAGACATTTTTTCTATTTCCCAACACAATCTGTCCCTTTCCATAACTCCAATTACCTCTATTCCTAGCCACAATACTCTGTCCCTTCTTATCTGATCGGTTGCCATTGCTGAACCTCTAATGCTCATATATAGCTCAGATACCTCCTGTTATGCGATATATACAAGGTCTATCTGCTGCACCAATTGAGATCTCTGAACCAACATAAACTCATATCTTTCCTGAAAGATATTGTTCAGGTTCCATCTGCACTTCACAAATATTTGGTCTTGAGGATTAATTTCAGTTTCCTTTCAGTTTTCCCTTGCCCCATCTCTCTCTCACATAACCAGTTATGACTTAACACTCACTTTTCAACTTTAAAAGTAATAAGATGACTGGCAAAGCTACCCTTTCAGTGTTTCAGATTTGTCATTCTATTTGAGTGCACTGCATTAGCTCTGAGATAGCATTCATCTCAATCTTAATCTTAGCATGTTTATAGTATATTATAAGAGAGCTTCATCTCTGTTCCAAGGAACATGGCTGAGAGTCTAATTAAAGGATATAGCAATACAGTATATTAGTAAGTATAAAATGGTAGCAAGTTAAGAGTATTGTATTAAGTTAAGTATCACAGTGTGTATTTATTACAATTATTAATGATTTCTGGGAGGAAGTGGACTGTCAATTGATCAAGATAATTATAAGCAAAAAAAATTAGAACTTTGAGAAAATGTACATATGCCAGGGCTAAGCAATAGAACAGCATATGAGAATGTGCTTGGCTAAATGCCAAGTAATATATACATTTAAACTTCCATTATTGTTTAGTAAGGAAAGCTACAGAGGAAAGAGACAGACACCATATTGTTTCACAGAAATTTGATTTTTACATTGAGAACAAAACCGAAAAAGAAACAAAATTCAGTCTGAACATATCAATTTGCTCCATTTATAGAGAAACATAACAGCCAGCAAAGTTGCAGGTCAGTCACACTCATTTTTCTACAGATAGTTGCTCTGTATGACATTGACTGTCTTCCCCAATGGTGGCTGGGTCACCAAGATCATGCATAATTGGCTGCACACACAGGCAAAAGCCACAGGTGATAAATGTTAAATATGACAAAAATGTATAAGCCCAGTTTCAGGCAGGCACATGTGGAAGTTGGGTTAAAGCCTCTTTGAAAGTGTGGCTCTTGAGGAAAGCAGATGGAGAATCCATTTACCACACCGCTTTACTTTTTTAAAAGGAGTCTGACTAGAGAGCAATCTAAATTTACTCCTTTATTTCCTTCAGCACTCTGGCCAGAAGAGCTCCTTTCTTATGTCCTCTCTAGAACTTTTCTTTTACATACAAACCTGTAGAGTGCTGTAGAGCTGCATTTTTTAACATTTTAAATAGGGTATTAGTTCATAGCAGGAATGTTTTAAAATCTGATCAGCAAGCTGTTTCTCAATACATTAAGCAAAGCAAGCAAAATTAGGCTGTTTTATGTCAGGTACTTAGCACAAATCCCTTAATAATGTGTTTGAGTTCAGAAACCATTAATAAATGCATAATTTCCTGAGACAGGCTTGATTAATTAAGTCAGATGTGTAGTCTTCTAATTAAAAAAAGAACATTAGGCAGATGAGTGGAATTTCTGAGTACAAAACTTAAAGGCATCTTTTTCCTTTGTTTTAAGAATGAAAGAAAAGTTGCTAGTTATTGTAACTGCCAAAGAGCAGTTATAGTGCTGACACAAAACCCAACACTCTGTGACTTATTAAAAACAATTCCGTGTTTGTTTGCCAGTTTGTAGCCCTGTTTTTAATCAGGTGGCTGCTTGATTAATCCAGACAGTTAGGATTTGAGGGTGCAGCTGGTGCTGATATGTAAACAAACAGACAGGAGAAATGAGACCAATGCATCAACAAGCAGATGGTCTAAAACCAAGGACTTACAAAAAAGTCTTTGAACATTTTTCCTTGTTTTGTGGTCTTATCAAGATAATGGCATAATTTGATGATCAACTCCAAACGGTATTAAGCTATTTACCTTGCAGCTGGTAGTAAATTAGGTATATGGGAGGGTCTATAGCAAGACAGAACATCAAAATAATGATTCATTATTTGTAGGTGTGCATCCATCCCATTTCTATAAGTAATACTTTTCTCGATGTTACTCTCCAAAGTAGGCAAAAAATGGATATAAAAAGATACTGTACTAAGGTATAGCAAAATGAAGACTATTCTATACAGCACCCCTTTCAGATCCAATACTAATTAAACAAATATCTTTATCTTCCTTCTTCTGGAAGGCAGGAGAGGGTCTGTAAAGTCCAATATATTACATTCCCTTTAAGTACCATTTCCCAATAAAAGGTTGTAAAAGGGTGTCTAGACTATCTGTTCCAGTGACTTCTACGAGATGGATTTAGACGTGCTAAACTATGTATCATAGTCCCAAAAATGCTCATAAGTAAAGATTTTCCTTTTTCATAAGCTGTAGGGACCTATGGTTTTGTAGAAGGAGCATCTGTTTTGTATTCCCTCCACATGGCCATGGTGTGCATGCAACAGCTGTAATCTTCTGTTGGACACAAATTTCTTACAATGTATTCTATCAGTAAGGAAAGTCCTGGGGGGGGGGGGGGGGGGGGAGGGTCCTCTGCAGTAAGCTCCATAAGAGCAGACCTTTGCTTTTTCTCCCTGTACAGCACTAGAAAAATGCATGAAATACATAAATGTAAAGATGGTGGGAAAGATATTATGGTAATAAGGAGAATTACATGTACATCAACTAGCAGAATCATAGGATTGAAGGGCCCTCAAGAAGTCCTCTGGTCCACTCCCTTCCACTTGTGGCAGGACTGAGTATTCTCTAGACTGTTTCTGACAGGTGTTTGTTTAACCTGCTCTTCCTCTTCAGTGATGGAGATTCCACAATCTCCTGGGCAATTTATTCCAGGTAAGTAGATGGATAGAAAGGAGAAGATGGGAATCCTGCAGTTTTAAGCTTTGCTCTCAGATAATACCTTCACGGAGGTCCAAACAGTAAAGGACATGAAAAGAGCAAGTATTACTCGCTAACTTGCGCCTCTGTCTCCTGACCTACCGTTACTTGAACACCACACACACACACACAAAAGAGAGTCTATTAAAATACATCAAAGATGTGATAAATCCACAAAGCAGACAAACTGCAGGGATGAGGCAGCAGCTTCCTTCCTAACCTGTGAAGTTATATGGAGGTACTGCAGTAAATGGAGTGCAGATGTTTGCCACAAGAACCACATACCTCAGGGTCATCATCATTTCCATATGTGATTTTGCAAAATTAAACTGACCTGCAATAACTTTCTGAACACATGTAGTGTCATTAGATCATGGCGTTAACCTTACAAAATTGCCTACAATGCACTAACCAGATGCTGCAGCATTTTGTTGCAATCACATTTACATCACAGCATGATGGCATTGTGTTGTAACACCCTGGAGCATTAAAGTTGTAACATGCACTTTTTTTCCTTCTTGTGGCTAATAAGGCAAAGCTCTGGCTAAGGGGGACAGTATGATGGAGCACCACCACCCATATCATATTTAAAAGGAGGCACAGCTGGAGCACAGTCTCTGCCACATGGGCTACCATAGCAGTAATACTCACCTCCCCCAGGATGTGACAAGCATTATTTAACATTTGTGAACACTTTGATGCCATCAGTAGTGCATTGGTTATAACCACTGGAACCATCTACAAAGCTTTGTAGGGGATTTTCCATAACTGGCAATTTTTAAATCGAGATTAGATTTGTTTTCTTTTAAAAAAAAAAAAATGATATCATCTAGGTATTATTTTGGCCTATAAGTGGAGTTATATAGGAAATCAAAGTACATGTTTACAGTGGACTGTTCTACCCTGGGAATCTATATTGTTATGTTTCATCACTGAGGCATTAAATAAGAACCAAATGTCAGCCTTATAAGTTGTTTGTTTGTTAGGCTGAATCAAACTGATAACAGTTGGGGGTTAGCATGTGTGTTTGGGCCTGATTTTGTATGTACATGCATTTTCAGTGTAAGCAAGTTGCAATCTACATGGCTGCAGATGTAAATCAGAACTTGGATGACCTATAATGAAATTTAACAAAATAGGCACAGGTGCAAGAGTGCATCTGTAGTTGCTTCCATCTGTAAAATTGAGTGCAAAAATCAGGCTCAGGTAAAGTTAGCAGGAAAGTCAGGTCCTTTATGTATAATCATCAGCGTAGATATTGTATCAACAAGTACAAAGAGAAGAGTCATCATGTGAATAAATCTTTGTATGCAGCCAGAGACAAATAGCCATAGCAGCATAATCAACACTCCCTCTCGTACAAAGTCTATAAACTAAGACTTAGAAGCTTCAGTGATGGGAGTAGGGAAGTAGCACATATTGTACTAAAATATCTTATCTCAATCTCCTGCTATTGTAGAGAAAGGAAAAAACAATTAATTGTATCCAAGCTGTAGATATAACAGAAGTGTTATCTCATAACAAGGCTAACAACAAACTCAAGGTGTGGGTGGAATGAACCAACATAGATAATCAAGTACGTTGCATTGACATGTTCAGAGCACATTCAATTAAAAAAAAAACTGAAAAAATAGAGTTGTCTGATTGCATTGATGGAATATCTGTGGTTTCCTCAAAACTTCCTTCTCCTCGGGTTTCCTATTCTCCAGCCTAGAAATAGGATTTTTTTTTTTTTTTTAAAAAGAGGATATACAAATTTTCACTTCAAAATAATCTTGAAATATATATTTCTAGGGCTTCCAAATTAAGTATAGTTTAACAAGAAAAAAAAAAAATACTGTATTGTCCACCCTAAAAGTCATCTTTCAAAAATAATGGGCTTGATTCACTGCCAATTCCCCTTGCCAACCAAGAGGGAGGAGGAGATTTGGGAATTTGCTCTTATGGCAGAAAGACAGCCTCTGTGGGGTGTTAGCCAGCAGATGGGGAGCTGCTTTCTGTTGGTTCTGGTTCAGCAAGCTGAGTCTCAGAATATATGTGGGTGGTGTGTGTTGAAAGAGAGAAAAGGCATGACTGTCCAAGTGAGAGTCAGTGATATTGTGTGGCAGGAGAAGAGGGAGTTGTGTATGCTGGGGTTAGTAATAAAGAGGATCCAACAGATTTTTATCCATGCGGATAAATTTCCTTTGCAATTTTGCATAATTAGATAGTAGAAAAGATAAATCAATGAAGTAACAACTCTCAGCAGCAGCAGTGTTATATCTATTGAAAGACTGAGATGAGACAGATTTTAAAAGCTTTTACTGGAAGTATGAGAAACTGCGTGAACACCCTGGTTATTTCACTTGTTTTGATAATACACCTAACAAGCAATAAACTTTGATGTCATTACTGTTTTGTGCTGAATTTGAACACAAGTTTCACGATCAGATTTTCAGAAGCTGCTTTTCCAAATGGAATAACATGGGTGGTGTTTATATATTTCCCCTTCCCAAAATTTTGATAGGCTCATGCTTTTGTTGTTAAGTTCTGTTGAGTTCAAGTTTTTTTTTAAAAAAAATGGAAGCTATTTTGAGCAAGTAGAGGCAGGTTTCTGGGACAAGGCATTTCCCAAGGTGCACCAGAATTTTTGGCCCAGCTCCTCCTTTAAGCGGTAGAAGATTAAAGCAGAGAGCCCAATGAAATATGAATCGGAGCCCTAGGCCTAACAGAACTTACCTCTACACATCCATCTAGGTAAGTCCCACTACTGGAGAAGAATGAGCTCATGAGGGGATTTGAACATTTGCAAGGCCAGCCCCATTTATCCTCTGAAGCCTTTTGGTTTTGAATTTAGCTTAGTACTATATTATGATTCATGAGGTGTTTCATTCACACAAAGAGTAAAGCTGAATGCAGGTAAAAGTGGAACAAGGGAAATTTTACAGAATCCTATGGACTGCTCCATGTGTCTGAGCTGTTTCAAGGTTCGCTTTCTACATGCCCTGGTTCCATGGGTGTGCCCTTGCTAACCGTCACTCCAGGGAACATGGGTCTCTGTCTGCATTTCAACTGAGCATGGTGTTATCCTTATGTCACCAAGGTGGTGATATTACAGAAGTATTCACCCAGCATTGCTTAACCTATACTTGGAGCTCCTTCATTCTTTTACCTTTAGGTTTTTGCCTGCCTGGTCCAATGCTGGAAAACTCTAGCACCAATAAGAGTAATACCTAGTAATTGGTCCTTAGTTTGGACTTTACATGCCAACTTGCAACTCAAAATGCAGTCTAATTTACAAGCCTCTAAAAATAGGGTTCTCTAATTGGCAAGGGAAATGGCACCACTATGATTTAATAAGGATTTACTTAGCCAAGCCTATCATTTTTAATAGGGTAAAAGGTTTTAAAACATGTTTGTTTAAAAATGATTAATATAGACCACCGCTGAAGCCTGAAAGATTGAAGACGGCTTTCAACTTGTTATTCAGCCTGAGGTCTTTTGAAAGAAGTAGTGATAAATTTCTGACATATGTCCTACAAGTACAAGCTAACTTCTCTACCCGGAGGAGTACTGAAAGGTGATTGGTTCTTATCAGCCTAGACTTTCCTGTAGTTTCAGAGCTGCTTGGAAGGCTCATCAGGTAACTTCTCACTTAAACTTCAGCAAATTCTTGAAGGCAAAACCATCTGGGATGAAATTCCAGGACCCTCCTATGTAAAATAATTCCTTGCTTGAAAATTCTGCTAATTTATGACTCTGTGCTAATGTCTCAGGCTCTTTGAAGAACTATTACATAAATCTCTTTTAACTGCATTATCATCTCTTGCACACAAACCATAATTTATTCTAAGGACTTCAAAGGTCATCTGTTATCTTGGCTGCAGCTCCAGCCTGATGTAGCAATCTATTAAAAACAGAAACACTTTGCCCAACAAAGTTTTGCACTTAACAGTTTCAGTCATCTGGTAATTTAAAGAGCTCGCTTTCAAACACATAGTTCTCATATTTTTAGCATCTTAAAAAGCTTCTGTTCTACTTCTGCAGCCTATTAAGACATAAGTAATCTTCCCTGTGGCCTTGATTTTATATGTATTATACACTATTCCATTTATGATACGTGAATGTATTCTTTGACCTCACCGAGTTCTATTCTTTGTTATTATTTTTGAACAAATAAACCCCTGGGACTGGAACACACAGCAGAGTCAAGCGGCTTTTCCTTTGCAAATATGTCTGGAAGAAAGGCAGCCTTTTGGCAAATATTTCAGGCAGGATCTCTTTGGAGTTCAGTTGAGACCTGCTTGATTCACATCTGTTTATACCTCTGGTTTGAATTTCCTCTTTATATCAAAAGAATAAACCTTCTGGAAAAATATTTTTAATGTTTCTCATGCAAGGTCCAAAACATACCTCCAGAGGAAATGAAACAATATACAACCAAAAGAGAAAACAAATAAAGGCTTGAAAGCAAATCAAACAAAGAGGGATTTACCAAATAAAAAAGGCTGTAATCGTTGAACTCCCTTTATCAGTACCCTAACAAACAACACCTCCTGTGCTTTAAATATTTAAAGTGAAATCTGAGGATTTATATAGCTTACAAAATGCCAGGGGCTTATTATCTTTACAGTCTCATGACAGGAATATTCATATCATTTGATTCCACTGTCTAAGACAACAGGAATTCCTCCAGGTGCTAATGGTAGATAACTTGCGTGCTGCTTCAATAATCTACTAATTATAGAATCCCTCAGGTAGAACAATGTCATTAATCTGATTAAATTATTTATATTGCTGGAAAACTAAATCTTATTAGGTTCTTGGTATTTTATTTTGTATGTTGTGGAGCTCTGGAGTGTAGTTGCAGTACTGTACCTTTAACAACCATTAGCAGTACTAGCAAAGAAAGGCTATAGGTAAGGATGAGGCAATGTATCACTCAGATACTGACATTTGTAATTTCTACCATCCACTGTTGCCTGTATACGGTGTCCATTTGTAGTTTGCCAAGGCCTCTTAAAACTATTATGCTTGAGTGCCCATTGCTATATCAGCAAGGTCAGACATCTGATAAGGGTTTCGGTTTATCAGAACAATTTATTGTTAGATCTATGAATGGTTTCTGTTAACACGGTTACACCAGTGTATGTGGTAATGTCAGTGAAGCTATCAGAGATTTACACCGGTGGACCAGAAATCAGGATCAGACTCCTAGTCTCTAATTTAAACTGTGAGGGGTCCTTTGTACTAAAACAAGAAAAATATCTTCTGTCTCTTTGTATTGAACACCAAATATCTCTAAACCTAAATTTTCAAACAGGATGCAGTGTAGAATGGTAGCCTACAACCTTTTTTATGCCCAAGATCACTTTTTGAATTTAAGAGCAACCCAGGATATTGCCTCCCCCCTCCTCTGGGGCCAACTCCATTCCCTTTCTCTCTCCCCCACCCTCACACACTTTCATCTGGCTGGGGTGCAGGGTTGGGTGCAGGAGGGGTTGAGGGTTGCAGGCTGTGGGAGGGAGTTTTCCGCAGCCTGGAGCCCCATCCTGCACCAAAACTCTCCGAGCATCCCTCACTCCTGCACCCCACCACTCTAGGGGGCTCAAGGCTGGGGCAGAGTATTGGGCGCAAGATGGGGTGAGAAGTGTGGGCTTGAGGACAGAGTTTGGGTGCCAACTCAGAGGTGGCACAGGGGCTAGGAATGCAGGCTCAGCCACTTACCACAGGTGGCCCCTGGTTAGCAGAGCAGCGGGCCTCAGCCCGGCCCCTTGTTGTTCCTGGAAATGTTAGCTGGCTTAGTGCAGGCACCCTTTTGTGCAAGTACCATCCTCATTGGTTGAATCCAGGCCAATAGAAGCTGCTTGAACAGTGTTGGTGCGGAGACAGCATGGAGCTGCCTCATCCCTCCCTCAACATCTTCAGGTCTGCAGAGATGAGCCTGCACTAAGCCAGCCAGCTGCTCCTGGGAGCACCCTGGAGCCAGGCAGAGGCAGACTACCTGAGGATCGCAAGCGACTGGCAGAGGCTCCAGGATCTACCAGTCGAGATCATGATTGATGGGTTGATCACCACTAGTATAGAACAATACTATTCTACTATTTGACACCCCCCCCCCACACACACACACACACCCCGTTTGTAAGTTTAGGTCTGGTAGTTGTGGTACCGGAAAATAGCTTGTTATTTGCCTTAGATAAACTAAAAATTGCAGTTATCTTAAAACACTGCAAATACCAAGATAAGCTATTTCCCACAATAAGTACAATTGAGATAATGAGGTTATAGCTACTGATTTTAGATGTTGGTATAATTCAGTATCACCCTTGGTATAGCACTATTGGTTGGTATATTTTAAGATTAGTAAGCTCTTTGGGGCCATAACTATGTCCTCCTGAGTTTCCATAACATTAACAGGATTTCTCAAGCGCTTAGAGTTAAGAATGTGCTTAAATGTTTCTAGTACCATTCCAAGTAGCTCTTGGATAGTTGGCATGGGGGTGACAACTAGCAGGAGACTGACTTTTCTCAATTATATTTCTCCAAGATTTTTTTTTAACAAAGGAAATTTTTTTTTCATTTTTAAATTAAGTGGAACTTCTTCCTGTTTTGCACAGGTCACAGTGGATGATCTAATTATCCATTCTGGCCTTAAAATCTCCTAACTTTAGACACAAGAAAATGAACATTTTGGTTGTATAGTGTCAGTAACTTGCACAACACACACACTATATGGTCATATAAGTTACCAGTCTAAATTTTCCAAGATACTGTCTATTTGGCAGAATTAAACTTATTCTCCTCAGTCCAGCAAAGCATCACAGCCCAGCTGTCCAACTGAATACTAAGTATAGATCACTAGTAAAGGATACCTGGAAAGGTGGGGGGGAGGGGAAAAAGAGGTAGAATTTTTAGTTAAGTGATTGATTTCTACAACAAATCACACTTCCTTGTAACTTCAGTTTTGTGATTCATCTTTGCTCCTGGCAACACTAGTAAGACAACACCAGATTTGCGTAGGACAGAGGTGAAGTGGCATCTAAAATGTGGGATGTTCTGCCTAATGAGAGAGGGGAAGGTTTCTCTTTCAGAAACAGCTCCTGTAGTGAGTCATAGTGGAAAGCAGCATGAATCATAATATACTTTCTCAAGCCAAATTCTCTGCTAGTTGGCAAAGCTCCACTGAATATGGCAAAGAACTATACCATCAAAAAAAATGTGGCCCTCCATCTACCAAAACAATTTTTGATGTGCTTCTTCAGAATGGGGTTGCCTGTAAAAGCTTGTTTTGAGTGGCCTAGATCTGAACCACAGATATTTGATTGCTAAAGTGATGGTGTCACTAGGCTTTTGAGAAGCCTTTTATGTGAGAAAAATCTGTTCTCAGAGGAGTTTCTGTGTAATCCCCAGGTTAGTCTGTTACACATGTTCACTTGAATCACTGCCAGAGGAAATTTATAGTCCACCTTGAGGAAGATAGCAATAATGGAAAGAGAACTGCCCTAAGTCACTGGACTGTTAAGAAAGCCCCCAGAGTCAGAGTTCACTGTTCAGTCACATAGTCCAGAATTTTCAAGCCTCAGTACCTGGAATTAGGCACCTATATCCAGAAATGTCAATTCACGGGGCTAGTCCTGTAGGATTGATTTGTCCTGGGGAATTATAAGAACAAAGCCTTTATTTTTCTTTTCAAATTTGCAGTGTTGCTGTAGCCATGTTGGTCTCAGTAGATAAAAGAAAGTGGGTGAGGAAAATACATTTAAGGATGCAGCTACACAGCACCCTAAAAATATTTCAAAATAGTGAGCAGCTTTTGTAGCCATGGTATCCATGCAGTGTAGATGTACCCTTATTTAACCAAATTTCTGAGATCACCAACAGAAATTAGTCCAATAAAAAGATATTTCCTCAGCCATCTTGCCTTTCTGTTGAAGTCACATTCATCTTTTAAAGGACACATACTTTCCCTAGTTATAAAAGTAGGCCTTGTGTTTGTGCATTTTGAGATGTATTTATAGTGGGCAAGTTTGTTTTCAATTTTTTTTTTAAGTTAGGTGGGAAGAGATTAGGTATTTGGATGGTGAGATCAAGTTTGCTGATAAAGGACCAGATACTCTGCCTGTGTTAATCAGTGTGCTGTAACTGGAGCTACACTGATTTACACCAGCAGGCTCAAAATGTTTTGTAGGCCTGGATCAAAAGTAAATGCTAAGTCTGGTCTTGATTCCTGGAGTTGAAAAGCCTGTTTATACAGAATACATTGGCAAAATGAAGCAAGAACACATTATTCCTATGTTAATATAATCCTTTTCCTGCTGCTCTGTCAATGAGGCCTATTGCACATTTGCTGCATACCATAAGCATCTGCTCCTACCAAAGTTTACTGCAGAGAGAGAGAGAGAAGAGGGAGGAAATGCAATTATTTCACCTTCGGAAGTCTTTTCCTGGAATTTTGCTGCCTAAACTTTTCAATTGCCATGGAACTGTAAAATGTCACAAGACTGTTCTCTGGCACAGAATTTGCTTCATCCTTTCAGTGAACATAGCTGTGCAAATGCTCTGTACCACATGAAATATGTCAACACCACAGCCAGGAACAGAAACAGATAGTTTGATGTTGAACATTTCATCCCACATGGACCTGAAAAAGTGGTATAGAGAATTATACAACTATCTTTGCACTGAAGAGATCTGGTATTTCCACCAGAGTATGCCGGATTTGTTTTCCCATGTCCACTGGGGCTGGAGCTCTGAAGTCAGTGTTATGGCTGACAATTGCTGTCCACTCTGTAAGTGCTATATCATCTATCAGGCCAGCAAGCAGAGAAAAATGCAAAAGACTCAGACAGCAGGTAAGGGTTAGGTCAGAAAGATAGAAGCACTCAAGGAAGGCAGGGCCTTTCAGTGAAACTAAATTAATTTCTTGCATTGCCTTCACAGCAGAGGATGTGGCAGAGATATTCTTTTTGGGTAACTCTGAAGTGGGTGACAGATTTGATGGAATGTCACAGATTGATTTAGAACAAGTTGATGAATTAAACAGTAGTAAAGTCACCAAGAACACATAGTATTAGCACAACAGTCCTGAAGGAACTTATATATAACACTGCAGAACTACTAGCTGTAACATGTAACCTATCACTGGAATTAGCCTTTGGTTCAGTGACTGAAAGGTAGCTAATGTAGCAGTGATTTTTAAAAAGGGCTCCAGAGGAGATCTTGGATGTTACAATTCAGTGATTTCAGTACTGGGCACATTGGAACAAACTACAGTAAATAATAAAAGTTATTAGGCATCGAGATAAATATGATTTGTTGGGGGAAAAGGACAACACAGCTTACATAAGAGAAATCATGCCTCGCCAATCTGTTAGAATGCTTTGAGGGAATCAAGTAACACAGGCAGGGATTATCTCGTCAAGAAAATGTGCTTGCATTTTCAGAAAGTCTTTGATAAAGTCCCTCACTAAAGGTTCGTAAGGGGACTAAACAGCCATGGATAATAGGGAATGTCTTCCCATGGATCAATAACTGGTTGAAAGATCAGAAACAGAATCTTACTAAATAGTCCATTTTCACAGAAGGAAGAGGTAAAGAGCAGGGTCCACCAAAGAGCTGAACTGGGATTTATGCTGTTCAAAATATTCAAATAATATTCAAAATATTATGCTGTTCAAAAAGTGGGTGAATAGGGAAGTGGCAAAGTTTGCCAGCATTACACAATCATTTAAAACAATTAAACCCAAAGCAGACTGTGAAGAGTTACAGACAAATCTTACAAAACTGGATAGCTGGTTAGTAAAATGGGATATGAAATTTAACTCTGATATTTGCAAAGTAATGCACGTTGGAAAAGAATAAGCCCAACTGTATACAATGATGGGTTCTAAATTGGTTGTTACTACATAATAAAGTCATCGTGGATAGGTTTTTAGAATACATCTGCTCAATGAAGTCAAAAGGCTAACAGTATGTTAGGAACTTTATAATAAGGGCAGAAAGTTAGACAAACTATCATATCACTGTAAATCCATGATGTGCCCATACCTTGAATACTATGTCCAGTTCTGTTTGCCCCATTTTTTTTTTTTTTAAAGGGACAGTGAGAGTTGAAAAGGTTCAGAGAAGTGCAACAGAAATGGTCAAAGATCTGGAACAGCTTCCATACAAGGAAAAATTAAACACAATGGCTGTGTCTAGACTGGCAAGTTTTTCCGGAAAATCAGCCGCTTTTGCGGAAAAACTTGCCAGCTGTCTACACTGGCCGCTTGAATTTCCGCAAGAACACTGACGATCTAATGTATGATCGTCGGTGTTCTTGCACAAATACCATGACGCTCCCGTTCGGGCAAAAGTCCTTTTTGCGCAAAGCTTTTGTGCAAAAGGGCCAGTGTAGACAGCTCAGATTTGTTTTGCGCAAAAAAGCCCCGATCATGAAAATGGTGATCGGGGCTTTTTTGCGCAAAAGCGCATCTAGATTGGCACGGACGCTTTTCTGCAAAAAGTGCTTTTGCGGAAAAGCGTCCGTGCCAATCTAGACACTCTTTTCCGCAAATGCTTTTAACGGAAAAGTTTTCCGTTAAGCATTTGCGGAAAATCATGCCTGTCTAGATGTAACCAACAGGGCTGCTCAGATTAGAAAGTAAAGACATCTGCAGGGGAGAGGATATAATAAAGATCTATAAAATAGTGAATTGAGTGGAAAAAGTGTTATTCACTCTTTCCCACAATACATAAAACAGGGGTCACCAATGAAATTAATAGGCAGCAAATATGATACAATCAGAGGAAGTACTTTTTCAAACACACAACTAACCTGTGAAACTCAGTGTCATGGGATGCCATGATAGAAGAAAGTATAACTGGGGTCAAAACAGAACTAGAGAAGTTCACAGAGGGTAGATTCATCAATGGCTATTTGCCAAGATGGACAGGGACAGAAAAGCACGCTTGGGAAACCCTGAACCTTTGATTACAAGAAACTGGGAGCAGAAGACAGAAGAGTATTATTCCACGATTGCCCTGTTCTCTCTTCTTCCCTGAACCTCTGGCACAGCCACTGCTGGAGACAGCATACTAGGCTAGATGGACAATAGTCTGCCCCAGTTTTGCAGCTCTTACTGACTCAACTTCCACTGCCGCCAACATAAGCAGAGCTGCCCTAGGGAAGAACGGGACCTGGGGCAACCTCACCACAGGCCCCACCCCCACCCTTTCTCCACCTCCACTCCACCCCTTCCCACAAGCCCCACACCCTGCTCTACCGCTTCCCTGCCCCCTTGCCGAAAGCCCTCTACCCTGAGCAACACAAGCTAGAGTATTACTAGGAAGCTTGGTGTGGGGCTGCAGCAGGCATCACCTCCACACACACTCACTGCAGCCGTGGGAACCAGAGCAACCTGTTCTGCTCCCCTCTCCAAGCCCACTGAAGCTCAGCTTCACAATGTGGCAGTGGAAAACAGTATGTCCTGAGGCCAGGGTGCTCAGCTTCCTGCTACTGCAGCAAAGCAGAGTGCAGTGCACTGAGAGAGGGCAGCGGGCTGAGAGAGGGCAGCGGAGCAGGGCAGGGCAAAGTTATGTCTGTGTTTCCAGACTGGTATGGAGCATCCATCAAGCCCGAAACATCCTCCTGTCAAATTGTTAGCTATATTTGCTTGCAATAAATAGAGATGCGTGTGCTTGGTTTTTTTCCTGGATGGTGTGTGGGCTGGATTTTTGAGGGGGAGGGAGTGATTAATAATTCTTTTGCTGTGGAAATAGAGAACATGTGGAATTCTGCATTTTTAAAAAAGTCAGGCAGCTGTGCGATATTTGTGGCACCTGCTCATTCAAACGGATAACCGCAGGTATAAAACAATTCACATTTCAGGCACTGATGAATAGCAAAACAACAAACAAACAAACTCACTCCTTGAAATTGGAATATGGTCTGGCAGCAATGTTACCATCAGCAAGATGGCATTTGATGTTCTTTATGGGATTTAACAACAAATATCTGCAACTAGGAATGTGCTCACTAAGAGAAAAAGCACACAATTAGACACCTACAGCATTCTTTTGGCTGCTCTTTCACACAGGAAAAAAAATTGAGATAGCAATGTCACTCAGACGTGCATCTTTTATCCAGAAAGGTACATTGTTCCTTAGTATACTGGACCACTTCTTCAGCTCAGACTGATATTTTAGCTAGTGACTGTAAGAACCCTGCTAAGACTCAGAAAGTTGTTCCCAAAAGCCATGGCCAGTTTCCTAAAAATGCACCAGATTATAAACCTAAAGACAGAGTTTTATTATACAAAAGTTTAATTATTGTGATGCATTAAACTGAATCAATATGTTGTGATTATACATTAACTGTGTATCTTAGACATTTCTAACATATCTGTCATCAAGGAGTGCCTCTCTAGGCACCATTAAATTACCCATACACATAATCTGAATTCAGATCTTAAGCTTCAAAACATAGTTAGCCTAACACATAGGTTAAGCATTAAAATGTTGCGAATAGGTCAGCTAGTGCAAAATTACATCCAAGTATCCCTCACAGATTATGTTCTGCTGGTATCCCCCTTCTTTTACACCAAGGAAACTCCAGCTTGAATGCCACAGCTAATTGTAACTCCAGCACTGTCACATGGGGAATGACATACTTTTGTGGGATTTCCACTTGCATGTGGAGTGCAGAATCAGATACTTGGAGTCTACTGCTTGGAAGCATCTGGGGCTACACTGCAAAAAAAGAGCCACAGCAGCAAGTCTTGCAGCCTGTGTCAACCTACTTGGGTTTCCAGGACTTGTGGGGCTAAAAATAGTAGTGTAGACCTGTGGACTTGGCCTAGAGCCCAGCTCCTCTTTGGAACCTGAGGGGGAGCAGAAAATTTCAGAGTCTGGACTCCAGCATAAACCTGAATGCATGCGCCCAATCAGTTGACCCAGGTGCTGAAAGTCACTATCGATACATCTATATAGATATCAAACCAGTGTGCACAGCACTTTGGACCAAGTTATTCAGATAATCACTGTGTAAACCCATCTTGAATAGAGCCACATGCTTATTCTTTTAACATAATACTTTCAGATATTAAGTCTCCTCACACCATACCACAGTGTAACATGGTGTTCTAGACACATGTTGAAGAGTTGCATTTTCCCCTTGCAATGACCAAACAGAAGCTCTCAGAACATCCTTTAACACTTAACATCAAATCCATAGGCAATTCAGATAAAAGGCAGGTAGAAATGAATGCAAAATAAGTGATCCTGGGTGGTCACTAAGCCCCTTCAGTGTGAATGCTAAATTGGCTGCATTATTAGCAACCCCCAGACACTCTAAAATTTACTAACTGGCTGAATTATTAGAAAATGATGCAGACAATCTCTAACAGTAGGTAAAGCTCAGGTATGCAATGAAAGAGCTAATTTTCTAATATTAAAATTCCCCAAACAATACCTTCTTGTTGTGGTTTTCAGACAGAGAAACCAAAACAACTGTGACTGCCAAACTCTGAAACTGGAAGCAATTTTATTTCTACGGATGCGGTATACACCACTTTCTAGATGTACATCTGACTGGATATCTAATGTACCACACTACATCCCAGACACTATTTTCTAGTTCTTCCCTTCCATTCCCCAAAACTTATACAAGTGGGAAAGAATTACCCATTGTCTTAACACCATTATCTTCACACTGATTATAATAAAAGTAGAATATGTTCCATTTAAAAAAAAAATCTTATGTTGAGCCTAATTAAGTTTCTTGGTTTATTTGGGTTAATCCATTATAGAACTGATTTTTGCAGACCCAAAAATCTTCATTCTGAAGATTTGTACAGGGTGACAGACTTCAGAAATGTTAAAATGTAGGCCATCACCACCACTCAGTGCCACAATTAGCTCAGGAAGAAAAAAAATTCTCCATCAGCTACTCAAATTTGTGTGTCAAGGAATTTCATCTGTAAAATCATTTTTAAACTAATTGTTCATGTGAAAAGGAGGACCACTTGCTATTTCTGATGTTTCTCATGTGAAAATTCAAGGTATTTCCTGTCAACCTGTTGCAATGTTGAAATGAAATGTTTGATTTGAGTTGACAACGGCAATGTTTTCATTTTGAAACTGCCAAAGCTAAGTTTTTCAAAACTTTTCATTCTGTGTATTTTTATATATATTTTCATTCCTTTAGCAGGAACTTAACTGGTCTGAAAACACCTCATCTTCCTTGCTGGGTCATCCCTCCTTTTAGCCCTGTCCCTCCTGAGACTTTCCTCCAGCCAGCTTGTGTCTTTCAAGCCTTCAGCTGGGTTGCACTCCACAGGTCCCCTTTCCTGGCTGTTAAGGAGAAACTCTCTGCACAGAGCCTGTCACACAGCCCTGATGTTTCTTTAAGCCCGTCTCTCTCAGAACTCAGGTCACCTGTAACTGAATTACATGCTCCAATCACATTTAGATTTCTTTAGACTGTGCACTCTTCAGTGGGGGCTCTGTGTGCCACTTGCTGTTTGCTGTACAATGGGGCACTGTTCTCCGTTGGGTTTTAGCAACAAAGAGAGCAGCAAATACTAAACACAATTCCTGGGCTCAGTGTTCCCTCTAAAGTGCCCAGCAGCACAGCTTCACAGGTGATTAATCAGCACTGCCCAGTCAGTCAGCTCCCTGCATGGAGCCCTGAGCCTCTGACTGGATGGGGCTGACTAATCACTGGTGAAGCTGTGCTGTTGCAGCTTAGAGGGAACACTGCCTGGGAGCGCCTTTCCTTCAGCTGGTGAGGCACAGGATATTTGGCACACCTAAGGAGACAGACATAAACCTCCTAAAAGGGTCAGCTCACCTTGTAACATTCCTATTTGGGGATGAAAAACAAATGTCATCCAAATTTGCCTCAGAACAAAAATCTGTCAGCTTTCGAGACAGTTCTGACACACAAGGAGGGTAGTAGGCTGTGATATAGTGAGTTGTGACTGGATGCCCCAAGGGGTCTATTTTGGTTTTACTGTTTTAACCACACCAGAAGCTTTCCTCTATCCTGACAGGAGAGAGCCCTTTTTCTACTGTCTTTTTTGGCATTGTGACCAGGTCCACCAACAGCAATTCTGAGCCCCAGGGCAGCTCAGTCAGTCACTGCACCCCCACAAATGCACAAGCCATGCCCACATGGATAGAGTCTGCCTGACATTTGGGCAGTGCTGTTCTTGCACAGGCAGGTGCCCCGAGAGCTGCTGGCTGTGCTGCTGGGTATGCTCTTTCAGCAGGGCCAGGGCTTCCACATGCCTGCCCAGCTACTTTCACTGCTGCCAGTACCACCCTGCTCATGCCTAGGAGCCCTGTGGCCCTCCTGAGTAATTTAAATGGGCCTGGGGTTCCTGGATGTTTCCTCTGCTACCGCAGCAGAGGCCGGGGTCCCTCAGGCCCTTTTGAATTATCCAGGTCCCTGGGCAATTGCCACCTTTGCCCCCTTGTCAGCAGGCCTGATTTTGACTGTCCCACGTGTGTCAAAGTGGGGATTTTATTCACCTTGTTATTTTGCATGTGAGTTCTACTGTCCTATAGTAATCCCCATGTGTTCCTCAGTTTCCCAGGGTTCTGCACCAATACACCAAATTTTTTGTCACCCTATAGGTGGCAGCCTCCCCACATGTTCACAATGGCTTATGCCTTTGTCAGCTGAGCCTGGAGGTGGAGGTGTGACCAGGTGACATCATCTCCCTGGGAAGCAGGACAAAGACCAGAGGAAGAACCTGGCTGGGATCGGGGAGGGGGGGACGGGACGACTAGGAGTGGGACAATTGGGGCTAGATTGGGATGCAAGAAGGAGCCAGTTGCTAGGGGGATTGTACTGACTGCATCTGGTTACTGCTAACAAGTCTGTTCAATGCTGTCAAATAATAGGTTCTCTGTTCTGCCTGAGTCTCACCTCTGACTACAGATGGAGCCCTGTGACTCTCCCACACCTTGGTGGCACCATGTTAACAGCTGTGCAGGCTCTACAGTGGGGGTGGGCAATCATTTTTGATGGGGGGGGGGGGGAAGAACCACTCCATACTCTTCCATGATATTACTGGACGAGGTGTAGGGTCTGTAATGGAAGTTGGGTGCAGAAGGAATCTTGGGGTAAGGGATTGGTGTTCAGGAATGGGTGTGGGGTCTGGGAGCAGGGTTGTGACCTGAGGCAGGAGCCTGGGGTGCAGGATCCAGGAGGGGGACAGGAGGGAGTTCTTGGTCTGGGAGGGGGTTGAGACCTGGATTGGAGTGCAGGAGGGGGTGCAGGGATCTAGATCATGACTGGGGGTAGGTGATTGGGATGCAAGGGAGAGGGAGGGGCTGGGGTATCAGAAGCAGGCTCTGGCCAGGAGGTGCTTGCTTGGGCAGCTCCCAGTCAGCAGCCCGTCAGGTTCCCTACCTTCCATGCCTCTGCAACAGCTGTAAGGGGCCATGTGCAGCTCTGAATACTGCAAGCCCAGTTGGGGCAGGAGTACTTTGCATGCTGCCTGTCCTGCAAACAGGTAATTCCCATTATGGGCCAGTAGAAGCTGTAATGTTGTGCTGGGGCAGGGTGTGAAGCCTCTCCCCTCACTTTCCCTGGGTTTGCAGCATTCAGAGAGCTGCTCTGAGCAGCGTAGAAGGCGGGGAAGGCAGGGAGCCTGGCCGAGGCTCCCATCTGCTGGATCCAGCCCATATTTTGCCTGCCCCTGCTGTCCAGCGTGCTAGAGAGCCCTGGCCTCTGGAGCTATAGTAACCTACTAAAATGTTTTGCAATTTCTCTGGGTTACCCTTTGCCTGTTCTACAATCCCAAATTAACATCTCATCAAAACACCTACTGCATTTTTTGGCAATAGCCTGTATGCTGCGGACTTTTACCTTTCCAAGAGATACTGACAAGTTATTTGTTTGGATAGTAAATCTATCAGGCCTTGTCTGTTCCATCGCTAGCCTGACATTTTTTACTTGCTTGCAATTTGACATTTCAGTGTTCTTCCCTCATCCACAGAGAAGACCCCCTACTGATAAGACAGTTCAGGAAAGTGCAGTTCGCTGTTGATCAAGACTTGCAATCTCAGCAAATATTATTGGCCGCTCTCAGGAGACTGATATCCCGATAGTCACCTGGCACTTGGCACTTTGTGCACAATGTCAGAAAAATTTGAAACTCTCTAATAGTTTGAGCAAGAAAAATGGACCTACCTTGAATTCACGCATGATTAAACCTATTCCTTCATGAAGCTTTGGGCAAATCATCATTTTTTTCATTCCTATCTATAATGTTTTATGCTTCTGTAACTGATGTCAATTTTTTCTGGTCTTGCAATACAAAGCTTCTCAGGGGAATATCATATACGGAGGGAGATGTAAAATGCAGTTTCTGAAGGCCTAATTCTTAGTGTTTTGGCTTTTAACTTATCTCATGTCTTTAGGGAGAGCAGTGAAATCTTGCAAAGGCTGTTGGATTTCCTTTTAACAATGAGAATTATTAGCTTTGTTTTTTCTACTTTTGCTATTTGCTTTTTTCTCATAATACAATTGTTCATCTTTTAGATCTTTAATGTAACACTTCAGTTTGTTATTGCCTGGAAAAACTAAAGTGCTGTAACTATAAACCTCAGATGTCCTTAGAAAATTCAAAGTGCTTGAATTAAGCTGTTCTCAGTTTCAATAATGTGGGTGTTTGGAATTAGCACTTGTCACATTTATCTTGTGTCACAGCAGTTACAAATGTATCGCTGCAATAATGACAGTTTAACAAGCTGCCAAGGGAGGCTGAGGATAGAATAATAATACCTACCTCTTATATTATACTTTTTATTCATCAACCTCAAAATGCTTTCCAAAGTCAGGCAAGTTTCATTATTTCCATCCTACGGACGGTGACATTGTGATGCAGTAATTTGCTCAAGGTCATACAAAAAGCCAGTGGCAGAGACTGGAATAGAGCATTGAACTCCTGAATCCCAATCCAACCCTCAAACCACAGGGCCACATTAGCTCTAAGCTACACTTTTCTAACATCTAGCAGGGAATCCCAGCTCTGGTCAATTATAACAATGCCCAGGGCTCGACAAATCACTGAATCTACTCGCCTGTGGTGAGTAGATTTCAGCTGGTCGCCCCGTTCACCGGCGGCGTGCGCATGCACAATGCAGGTCTTGCACATGTGCAGAGCAGGGCTGGCGAGTGGGTTTCGCTGCCATTTGTCAAGCCCTGACAATGTCTATTAACAACTAAAACAATCCCCCCAGGAAGTAGGAGGATCGACCAGGTAACCCAATACATTTCACTTCCAACAAGTGTGATTCAATGATGATATAAACCAAGAGAGAAAAAAAAACTGCATTCAGATGGAGTTAGAGTTAAGAGTATGAATCAATCATTTAAAAGGGAAAACACTACATTACGAAGATATTATAATTAACTAAAACAAAGCACTAAAACCAGGGAATTTAGAGTTAAGGTTGTTCTTAAAAATCCAAACACATTAAAGCATGGAAATGCATAGCTAAGACAGCCAAATAACTTGAACTCTGCCTTGGAAGGATGCCATGCAATAACCGTACAATAATCACAAAACACTTTAGCCTTCATAATCCCAAATTAAGTTTAGTTTTCCCCTCATGGGGACAAAACAGATTAAGGCTGTCTGGGAGTCTTAACGGTGCTGTGCATTTCCATACCTTGTATGTTTGTGACATTAACTTTAATTCCCTGAGTCCATAATATTTTGGGGGAGGGGGGGGGAAGAGAATGTTGTTAAACCACAGTGATCTCCTCCTAATCCTGGGCTGTTCCAGGGGATGGTGCAGCCTCTGGGACAGTTTAGACAGCCATGGGGGGCCTGCCTAAGTTATGGTAACATCCCTTAGACTGTCCTACGGCCACAGCACTTCCTGAAATCTCCATGGTGATATCTGTTTTTTTTAAGGGCATATTATGCCACTTCATCGCTCATCCTCTAACCTTTTATTCTGGATAAAGGCTGGTCTCACCCTATCTGTTCAAGGTTGAGTATCCAGAAATTGATGCATGCATACATATACACAGGCTACTTTTGAAAGTTTGGTTATATGTGACTGCAAGATAACTCAGCAAATCTATTCCAAACTCTGGCACTGACATGAAGTGTCTTTCTTAGTGGAGATGGAAAAATAAAATCCCTGTTTTGTATAAGAAAAGTTTTCAAGTTTTGGAGAAAAATAAAAAAGAAACTGGTCAGTTTAGATTCTGTAACGTTGTCAATGCTCCTCATGGTAGCTGGGAGCCTCTTGCTCCAACTGTCCTCTGTAGGCTAGGATTCCTGGTCGAAATACATCTCCCATGGTGCACCATAACCTCTTCTCTTGGACTAAGGCGGCAGTGAACCATGGAGGTCACATAGCCACAGTGCACCACAGGAGATGAAGTGTGATTGGAAGAACCCAACCCCTGGAGAAAAGGAGCATGAGACACCAAAATTACCATCCCCCATGAGGCACTTCAGTAGCATTTCAGAATCTATGGTAGGCAATCTATGACCCGTGGGCTTCATGTGGCCTATTGTGGTTCTAAGTGTACCCTGCAAGACATTTTGTGTACTCTGGACATTGTGTGCCCAGAGCAGTGTTGCCAGATTCTATTGATATCCTTCCTCAGTTGTCTTCCTACCAGTATTACTAAAGTAACTCGCAGGTAAAGCAAGGGTATGTGAAGTGAGGTGCGTGTTGATTGCACACAACATTGACTGGAAGGGCTCTGCATTCTATCTACGTCCAAAGTACAGCTATGGTTCAATCAGCACATTCCACAAATTCTAAGTACGCAAGGGCAGTTTTGCTAACTGCCCTATCTCAAGAGACCATCTTGGTTACGACAATCTTGTGGCCCACTGATAGTGAAGAAAGCCACTCACTAGCCTAGGTTTCCCATCTTGCTTCTAAATATTTGGTGTCTTGGATATTCAGTTAAAAAAAAAAAAAAAAAAAAAAACACACACAAACCCCCCCCCCCCCCGCACAAACCGTTTTATACACAAAGGACACTTTTTGCCAACAGTTCTGTCAAAAAGCTAATTTTCTTTCAGTTTTAACAGAATTTTTTCTGCACACACCCTAAACCAGAAGAATAGTCGTTTTAGAAGCCGCTCCTTTTAAAGAGGTATTCACAACATTTCTGCACAAACTAGGGATGTTAATAATGAGCGTAATTTTCTAACCATGTAACTGCTCATAAACGGTTACTCGCAGGATGGCAGCCAGCTTTTAAGCTGGCTCCCGGCGCGCACCAGCTGCTGCCCCATACTGTTGCCTCTGTATCAGAGGCAGCATCCAGCTCCCTGGGAGCTGGACCAGAAATCATGTACAGACAGGTAGTGGTTTGGGTAACCAATAAGCTCATGTTTATTGATTACCCATTTACAAAGCTACACTCTTATCTCATTAACACAAACCAAATTCCTTTGCTTGTTCAATATAACAATAATTAATGTTAACTTATTTGATGCTAATGTGAGCATAATGTGTTTCTAAGGGAATTCCATTGCAAATAAGTGTGACAGGTATCTTGTACTGTAATTTTCACATTGCCAGTGTTTTTAGTCCTTTTATTTCCCATAAAAAGTGCATAAAGGAAAGTAAGCATTTAGTAACAGAGCCCACAGTATCCAAGAGTTTATATATTTACCCTTTAAAAAGATTTTTGGCAATTGGTGTTTAACATATTTATATGCTTAAATAAACATTAGTTAGATTATTCATTGGGGGCTTCGTATACTACAAATATTTAACAAACGGCAATCCGGTTTGAGAGAGGCTCAGAATGTTGACAAGGGTGTCATCAGCTGTAGTTTAAAGAAGGAATATAAAGAGAAATAAGGAAGCAGAGGGAAGGAAGAACGTATAGCCTGGTCTACCTTAGGAAGTTATTTCAAAATAGCCCCCTCCCTTATTTCAAAATAGTAAAGGGAGTGTCCACACTACGAAGCCCGTTATTTTGAAATAACAGGCTAGTTATTTCAAAATCTGTACTCCTGCTTTCCTCAGGGTATAAGCTTATTTTGAAATAGTTATTTCAGGAGTTATTTCAAATTTAGTTATTTTGAAATAATTTCCTAGTGTAGACATGTCCTACAATTGTGAAGCCTGGGTATTTAAAAGCTTTCAATTGAATGCAAGATAGTATCTGCAAACAACATTAGTTTGAACTCTGCTGAAAGACAAGAGGATGGAAAAGACCAAGGCTTTTGTTGTTGTTTTTTTTATTCTAGCAAACAGTACATGGTAGTTCATAACCCTCCTATTCCCTGGGCTAATATTTGGAGTACATTGTATCCCAGACGCAATTTCTAAAGCCTTCTGCCTCTCCCCAAAACATATTGAGGGTTGGAAAAGACACTTTTATTATCCAAGGTCAGTGTTATAAAACTCTGCACCATGTAAAAGATGGAATAATTAAATGAAAGTAAATAATTATTGTAGATGGCTAAATAAACATTTATAGCAGTGGTCACTAACCAGTAGATCAGGATCTACCAATAGATCTTGGAGCCTCTGACAGGGGATCCTGACTGGTTTGGCCAAGAGGCTATCAAGTGCCTGCACTTCAGCTGCCCCTCCTACTACTGCTGTGCACCTCCTGCCCTTTGCCTTGGAGCTGCTCCCACTCTCCCCCTGGGAACCTCCTGCTTGCTGTGCAGGGCAGGGAAGGGAGAGGAGGAGGTGCTGATGTCAGGGTGCCCTTCTCCCACCCTGTATTCTATCTCCACAGAACAGTGGGGGGGGGAGGGGGAAGACACACAACAGGGCTTGGGATGGAGGTGGTTTGCTGGCTGCTTTTGAGAGTGGTACAGGGCCAGGGCAGGGGTGAGCCTGCCTTCGCCCCCCTGACCACCACCCAGGAACCACCTGAGGTAAGCAGTGTCCAGCTGGAGCTAGCGCCAAACCTCTGCCCCAGTCAAACCCCCTACTGCACCCCAAGCCCCTGCCCTAGCCCTGAGCCCCCTGGACCCAAACTCCCTTACAGAGCCTATACCCTGTACCCCCTCTGGCACCCCAACTGCCTGCCCCAGGCTCAGCTCAGAGCCCCCTCTCCCCCCTACACTCCAAATCCCTTAATCCAAGACCAAAACCTGTGCCCCAACCCTCTGCCCCTGCCTCATGAAAGGGAGGGAGAAAGGGAGGACCGAGTGAGCAGGATCAGGGCCTTGAAGAAGGGGCACAAAGGAGGCAATGCAAGAGGATTTGGGTTTGAGGTAGATTTTGGATTGCACTTAAATTCAAAAAGTGATCTTGTGGTTAAAGAGGTTGGAGACCACTGATTTATTGCCAGGATCCATTTGTGACAATTAATGAAGTTTAGGATTTTTTCTCCTTACAGGAAAAATGTTAAATCACTCCAACTCACCAGATTACGCACACGCCCCTCTCCAGTTGCCCTGCAGAACCCTGCTGATTGTAGATATGCTCCCATTTATGCCTCTGTAGTTTCTTCTCCGCAGACAGCTTTGTTCCTTTTGCCCATGTTTTCCTCTCAAGGGGCAGCCCCTCGGGCTCAGAACTTTTCTTTATTTCTTCCTTCCTCTATCACCAGTAGCTGGAATTATTGGCCCTCCAACCTCTGGAGGGAAGGGATCTAAGAAAGCCACACAAGCTGAGAACTGGATGTAGGTATTTACATGGAGACCATCACTGTAGTTTGACTAGTCTTTAGAATGCTAATTTGGAAAATTTACTCATTCCCACATGCTTAATGAGCAAGAAACTTGATTTCTATGTTTATTTTTGGACCTGAGACCTCTTCTTAGTGGAAGATTTTCAGCTAATTCACCTTTTAGAAAATTGAAGGAATTTTAAATTCATTGAATGGGCATCATTGGACTGCGACCATCCTATCTTCTCTACCCTTTGGATCACCAGATGCAGGCTTAGTTCTTTCCAGCTTTAAACACACCAGAGTGTTATTTATTAGGTCCCCTCAACGGTTCATTAGTACAGCCTTGTGCAGCAACATACCATAAGCTTCCCCCTTAGACCACTCTTCAGGGACTGAGGGGGAAGGATTTCCTTATCCAGATAACCTGTAGCCCCAAGCCACTATCAGCATCCTGCCCTGACAGTTCCTTCCACTCCTTTAACTGTTCCCAGTTCATGGTTTTCATTAGCACATCACCTAATTAAACCACTGAGAACTCTTCTCCCAATTAAGGTCACTCCTTGGGGCACCTTAGTGATCAGAAGGCTAGGGCAGATCTAGACTCCCAGCACTCTCACCTAGAGATAGATAGAAAAAGTGTCAAAGGTGATTTTTAAGCACTTGAGTCTAAGTCACTTCATAACTTATGAAATTTTTATCCCAGGTGTCAGAGGTTGGACTGTGATGTTCTCTAACCTGCCTCTTCTTTTAGTGAAATCATTGTACATGCACCTCGTAGTATTATTTGTGATCAAATATTACAAAGTCCACTAACATATGTTTAGAAATTCTTAATGGTGTATCAAAGTAGGGACGTTAAGAAGTGGGTAATTTGCTAATTGTGGATAGATTTTTTTTTTATTGACTACACAATCAGTCAATAAGGGAAGGCAGCTCAGTTCAGTCCCGGCTTGCACAGGGTCCAGGACTACTCCCTCTGTGGCTCTGCAATTTAAATGTACTAAGAGCCAGGCCACCTGCCCACCCAGCAGTTAGTACATTTAAACTGCAAAGCTACATCTGGGGTAGGTCCCAGACCCGGCGTGAGCCAACACTGAGCTGGGCTGCCTGCCCAGGCCACTGTGGACAGGGATTGTTTTGCAGCAGCCACCCTTGCCTGCAGTGGGGCCCCCCCATCAGGAGCTGGGACCCTCTCACACACACACTGGGGGCTGCTGCCAGAGCAGTCTGGGTCTGCCACGGGCAGAGGCTGCTTTGTGGCAGCCTTCCCTGCCTGTCCCCAACACTGCTGCCTCTGATAGTGGGGGGTGTGAGCAGGCAGCATCATGGAAATGGTGCTGGAGGGAACCAGCTTTTAAGCCAGCTCTCCCCAGCACTAGCTCCCTTCCACCCCCTTCCCTCCCCCCCCCCCCCCCCGCTGCCTCTGATCAGAGGCAACAAGGGGTGGAGCGAGTAGTTGCCTAGATTGACCGATAAGCCTAGGTTTATCAGTTAACATAAGAATGACCATATTGGGTCAGACCAAAGGTCCATCTAGCCCAGTAGCCTGTCTGCCAACAGTGGCCAGCACCAGGTGCCCCAGAGGGGGTGGTCCGAAGACAATGATCAAGTGATTTGTCTCCTGCCGTCCTTCTCCAGCCTCTGACAAACACAGGCCAGGGACACCCTTTCTATCCCCTGGCTAATAGCCTTTTATGGACCTAACCTCCATGAAATTATCTAGCTTCTCTTTAAACTCTGTTATAGTCCTAGCCTTCACAGCCTCCTCTGGCAAGGAGTTCCACAGGTTGACTACGTGCTGTGTGAAGAAGAACTTTCTTTTATTGGTTTTAAACCTGCTACCCATTAATTTCATTTGGTGTCCTCTAGTTCTTCTATTATGGGAACTAATAAATAACTTCTCTTTGTCGGCCCTCTCCACACCACTCATGATTTTAATATACCTCTATCCTATCCCACCTCAGTCTCCTCTTTTCTAAACTGAAAAAATCCCAGTCGCTTTAACCTCTCTTCATATGGGACCCGTTCCAAACCCCTAATCATTTTAGTTGCCCTTTTCTGAACCCTTTCTAAGGCCAAAATATCTTTTTTGAGGTGAGGAGACCACATCTGTACACAGTATTCAAGATGTGGGTGTACCATAGTTTTATACAGGGGCAGTAAGATATTCTGTGTCTTATTTTCTATCCCTTTCTTAATAATTCCTAACATCCTATTTGCCTTTTTGACCGCCGCTGCACACTGTGTGGAAGTTTTCAGGGAACTATCCACAATAACTCCAAGATCTCTTTCCTGATTTGTCGTAGCCAAATTAGCCCCCATCATACTGTACGTATAGTTGGGGTTATTTTTCCCGATGTGCATTACTTTACACTTATCCACATTAAATTTCATTTGCCATTTTGTTGTCCAAAATGAGATCTTTTTGAAGTTCTTCACAGTCTGCTTCTGTCTTGACTATCTTAAACAGTTTAGTATCATCCACAAACTTTACCACCTCAGTGCTTACCCCTTTCTCCAGATCATTTATGAATAATTTGAACAGGATTGGTCCCAGGACTGACCCTTGGGGGACACC
Organism: Pelochelys cantorii; assembly: GCA_032595735.1. Taxonomy (NCBI): domain Eukaryota; kingdom Metazoa; phylum Chordata; order Testudines; family Trionychidae; genus Pelochelys; species Pelochelys cantorii. The sequence continues at coordinate 92,787,456 of CM064330.1, read as the reverse complement.
ACTGGTTACCCCTCTCCATTTTGAAAGTTTACCATTTATTCCTACCCTTTGTTTCCTGTCTTTTAACCAGTTCCCTCTTATCCCATGGCAATGTAATTTACACAAGAGCCTTTGGTGAGGGGCCTTTGGTGAGGGACCTTGTCAAAGGCTTTCTGAAAATCCAGGTATACTATATCTACTGGATCCCCCTTGTCTGCATGTTTGTTAACCCCTTCAAAGAACTCTAATAGATTAGTAAGACAGGATTTCCCTTTACAGAAACCATGTTGACTTTTGTCCAACAAATTATGTTCTTCTACATGCCTGACAATTTTATTCTTTACTATTGTTTCAACTAATTTGCCCGGTGCTGCAGTTAGTCAACTACTCGCTTACATGCCTACCTCCCATTTTTTATTTATTTTCAGACAAATAGCAACATTCTTCCATTTTGCCAAGTGGGATCTTTGGCATATAAGAGAGAAGAAATTACAGCAGGTTTGTGAAAGAATAGTTGGATGGTTAAAAAAAGCTTTGAAAAAACAAAAATAAAACCCTTCGTGAGATCCAACTTCCCTTCTGAAACCTGACAGCTGTTTAAGACATCTTTCTCTATAGGGTAAGTATCCCCCATCCCTTATTTGCAATGGGTAACCCAGAGATATAATTTATGATAGATTCACAAACAAAATGGTCAACGGTTCAGTACAATCCAAACATGAGCAGACACATTTCTAAACCTGTCTGTCATGCTGCTTACACAATCTGTTGATCCACTGAACAAATATATGTCGAAAGATTAGGCAGGAGTTGACTGCCATTCAGTAAGATAAATGTAGAGTAGACTCATTTTCTGCCCGACTTAACACTTAAGGATTTGTATTAAACCAGGAAAGGGGGAGGAATTCCAGCCACCTCGATCTTTGGAATGAGATAATCCTGCCAAGGACCTCACACAGAGGTACCTACCAACTCTCCTTCACACACTGAGCTGCCTTTGTTTTTTCTGCACAGAATGCTAGGAAAGTAAACTGGTACTCAAGGAACATTTGTGCTGAATGGCCACACTTTTTGATGGCAGAAGGAGCAGGGGGGGGGGGGGAAGGGCAGAGAGAGAGGAGAAGGTAGAAAGAAAGAGTTTGATGCAGTATGGTTATAAATTGAAGAGAGCCAGCAGGGCTGTCATAAAGTCTCTTTATACTGTTGTCTCACAAAGGAGCTGCAAGTGATTAAGCCTGTGTGAGAACTGAAGGCCTTGAAGTAGGAATCTCAGTGCTCATGCTGTCCAGTGCCACCCCCTGGCAAATAGTATGTCCAACCTTTACTCAGCTGTTACTTATTGACACTTTCTGCAATGTGAGGATGAGGCAGGTTTTCTAGAGTCATATTTATCCAGTTTTGCCAGCTGAAGGAGACAGCCCGTGTCTAATATGAACGTGTTTTAAAACCTGTATATGAACTATCCTGACATGCAAACAGAGCAGGATGGATGGAGGAAAATTATTCTGTTTCATGGGTATGTTCCCATTTAGACACCCTGATGCATGGCCAATATCAGGAGTGCTCACATGCAATAGTTCCTATTCCTCCTGCATCACAGTAGTTACCCTGGTAGATTCTGACTTAGTTAAATAGATAACCTTAACCTGTTTAACCTTAGTTAAATAGCTAGCACTCATTATGCTAACCTTTACTTAGACTAAACAAACTCTGGAAGGCAGGATATCTGTTCTAACACAGCTTATAAATCCTTTAGAGCAGAGGGTGTGTTTTTAAATAAATGTTTGTACATTTTCTAGCATAACAGAGCACTGATCCTGAGACATACTGCAGTACAAATAATCATCTCTTGATAACAAATATTGTGTAATATTACTACATTCTTTCACGTAATTGTCAAATTAAGGGCAGTTGTAGGTCACAAACATACGATCAACATCTGCTTATCTGTTAAACGTAACTTTATTTAATAAAATGCAGTAAGATTTACAGTAAAGATGTTTTTGCTTAAACTGACCTTATACATATGGTAAAAAAGGCAACTTCATTCCCTTTTCCAATGTGTTTGAGATTAACATCGTTGTGCTCCCCGACACATAATCTGTTCCTTCTTTGATCTTTGTATCTTTATTGTGGTATCATGGACATGGCAGATGGTTTGTGTCCCCCTGAATACTAGTATCCTGCATTCTAAAACCATATTCCAACTGCAACATCATGCAGCTCAACAACAGAAGTCAGCCAGCCCTTGGCCTGTGAACAATCTTGTGATGATGCCTCACTGTGTGGCTGTCACGGTGCATTTGGAACACCATGAAGTGACACCTGGCACACACCAGTGGACTTTAGTCAGCTAGAATTTGATGTGGGTGTTTATGCAGGCAATCTCAGCAGACAGAATATTGACTAGCCATGGAGACAACTTCTCTTTCAGCCATACACCTACTCCCTCCAGGATAGGATCAACAGAGACACCTTAAAGGAATAGCATGGAGATGCTTGCACGGCTGCTACAGTTGCTGCACATTCTCTGTGGTCAGAGAGGACAAAGAATCCAATTTCCTGTGTCATCACTGAGGCTAAGTGCACTTTAAGGGGAGAAAAGTGTTACCAAAAAGTTAGTAAAGAGGAGACTAAGCCTGTGACTTTCATTGCAATATTTTTTCCATTGATCTATCAGCTATTTATTTTAAACAATTTCCTGTCAGGAAATTCAGGGGACACTCAATTTAAAAGTCATATCTGAATTTTTTAACCTATTATACCAACAACTCTACAAATAGCATTTATGACTATAAATGAAAGATATGAAAAATAACTATCTATTTTTCCTGTAACTTGAATTGGTACATTAGACAATACTTTAGTAGGTCATTTCACTATTCCTCTTGGGCAGCCACTTTCCCCTACTGTTTGTGTGGGTCTTTCACACAACAGAAGACACAAACTTTTCAACCCTCCTAATTTGCATGGGGCATGTGGTACCTGGAACTTTATTTTTTTTTTTTTAAATATTAACTTGATTGCTAGTTGACACTGTCCCTTTAGAGACCGTACAAGTGCTCGCCTAGTCACGACTCCTTGGTGCTCTGCTGTGAGATTTGTCTGCTCAATTTATCCTCAAGCTGATCAACAAAAGAAGGATTAATGCTCTTTTGCATCACATTTTTTAAAACTTCACTGCAATTTTTAGCTTGAAAAGAACCATTTGAACCTCACTAGTGCCTTCATTTCTTCCATGCCTTACCAACCCTGTGTGTATTTAACTTGTTTAGATTTATAACTGCAAAAGGTAATACCTGTCCCATAGACTGCAGGCATCCTTGACAATTTCTTAACAGTACAGCACATCATAAGCAGACTGTGGATAGTTACCTACTTCTAGCTCTGAGACAGGAGTGGGTGTCAGAGCACATGAATAGCCACAAGACATCCTGTGTAACTTAGGACAAGTGACTCAGAATGCATTTTTTTGCATATATAAATGACCCAGTTTCAAAAGGTACTCAATATATGAAGTTGCCAATGCTCAGCAGGCCAATTGTTTAGGTGACTTTGGTCTTAACCTTTGATTTTCATCTGTAAAATGGAAATAATGGATATGGTGAGAGAGTCACTCCAGTGGAAACACTGTGTCATGGACTAAACAGTCAACAGTGGCCACAGAAGCTCTGGTATCTTTCCCCTCTGAACTCGGCAAAGCTGATCAATGCCAACACCTTGAGCCAATCTCCTGCCACTACGTGGATCCTGGATCCATGGAAAACCCTCCATAAGGCCAAGAGGGAAGATATTGCCATGGAGGTAGCTAAGTTGCTTTTTCCATGGGGGCATGGTACAACCATTGCTCAAAGAGCCATTTATGTGTAGTGACCAGAGGAGAGCCACAATAGGAATACCCTAGGATAACAATAATGGATTGTAAAGTACACGGTCACTCTCTGCCAAAGTCAGTATACTATCGGGTATACGGTACTCCATGCCATCATACATGGTATTGCCTACAATTTTTGTTTTAACCAGATTTGTTGATTTTGAACTGCTTAATCTTCTCTCTGGAAGTCCTTGACACATAAAAACTCACCACTAAACTTGTACTGCAAAACAAGGCTACAATATGGATCTCATGCATTCAGTAGAAACAGTTTGCCTTGGAAGGAAAAAAACACGCCACACAACCATCTGGATGAGTTGCTGCAGATTGTTGGGTATTTATCTGCCTTCAGCCCATACCTCCTACATACATGGCTAGCAGCATCTTATTTAGAACAGCAATAACCCATGATAGGCAGCATGGCTCTTTTCAAAGCCCTACTCAGCTGAAATGAGGGCCAGGCAGAACCTGAAGTTACTATAGTGAAGTATAAGGAGAACAGTCATATAATCAGTGGTTTTCCAGGTAGTTCAAATTTAGGGCCAGTCTCAGTAGGTATAAGCTTGTTTGACTGCACTGAGCTCAATGAAGCTATGCTGATCTACACCTGCAGCAGATCTGGCCGTCACTGTCTACAGAGCATCTAGCTTTACTTCCTGGAACTGGTTCATTACATTTGCATTCTGACAGGTGCATGTATTCACAATCTTGCCTTCATGGGGTACTTAAACTTATGACATTCTAAACATACTTGCATGCAAATTTTCAAAGATAATTAAAAGAAACCCCCACCTCAAGCACAGGAAGCGGGAATAGAATCTTTGCATGGAGGAGCCCCCTGTATTCTAAAATACCAGAATGAGCAGAAAGTAAGCAGCAGCATGGAGCATGTATGTATTATGCCTTGAGACCATATCACGGGTTATTCCAATTTACACTGCAATGGCCCTTCAAGCTCCAGGTGCTGTTAGTTTAGCTGTGCCGACAACCAAAAAGTTTTGTATTGTATTTCATCCATTAGGCCACACTATCTTATGGTACTATAGTTTAGATAAAATATATGTACTTTCTGAATGGTCTCCATTAGACAGTAAGCTCTTTGGGGTAGGGAACATACCTTTTTGTGTACTTGTACTATTCCTACCACAATGGGAATTCATACCCCCATTGTGATCTGGGTTACCACTACAGTACAAATTAATAGCATACACGTGCTTTATACTGCTTAGTGCCAAGATCCTAAATATATAATAAGTTGAGCAGACAGCTTGGGCAAGGTGTGTATGGGGGTGGGGAAGCTGGCTCTCAGCACCACTTGGACTGCAGCATAGCCCCCAACAGTGCTGCCTGGAATGCACTGCACCATGCCTCCACCTCCCTAGGCAGCCCTAAGAGATGCCCGGTGTGCGCCGTATGATGCTCCTGAGGTGATTTAAAGGACTTGGGGCTCTAGGCCCATTTGAAATGCTGGGCCCTGAGGCAACTGCTCCCTTTTTGTCCCCCTGTTGGTGGGCCTATATATACACTGTACATTATCAGTGGATTGCGGTAACTGGAAAGAGATACATAGGGACAGTTCATCCATTCCTTGTGTGATTTTTCCAATTACCACAATGCGCTGTGTATATATTCAGTAGATAGAGATGAGTGTTCTACACCATTCTATTTAGGTTGACTTTGTAGTACAGTATCATCCTTTATTTCAGCAATTCCTCTGTCAAGGTATAGGAAGCAGTTGCTCAGGATCAGTTATGTGTGATAAATGTATGCAAGCTACCAGTTTTTGATAGATTTTCACATACAAGTAGGGTTCCACAGGGATCAGTTCTGCTCAATATCTTTATCAATTATTTAGATAATGGCATAGAGAAGATGCTTATTAACTTTGCAGATGATTCCAAGCTGCAAGAGATTACAAGTGCTTTAGAGCAGTGTTTCTCAACCCTTTTTTTAATAAAGTACTCCTTAAAAAAAAAAAAATACCCCCTTTAAAAAAAAGTACCCACAGTTTTCAGACACCAAATTTTTTTCTACCATTGCAATACATTTGTTTTAACAACTTAATCGTAGCCAGGTGGGCAATGAAATTTTTGGGTGTAAAAAGTACAGAAATAATAAAGCACTCTAAAACTTACAACAAAAATTCAGTTTTCTCCAAATTTCAGTTGTGTTGACGTACCTCCCAGACTTCTCTCAAGGAAGGGTACTCGTACCACAGGTTGAGAAACATCGCTTTAGAGGACAGCATGAAAACTCAAAATGATCGGCACAAACTAGAGAAATGGTCTGAGGGACATAGAATGAGATTCAATAAGGACAAATGTGAAGTACTCCACTTAGGAAGAAACAATCCATTTCACACACACACACAAAATGGGAAAGGACTGCCTAGGAAGGAGTATTGCAGAAAGGGATCTAGGAGTCAAAGTGGACCCCAAGATAAATGTCAGTTTAACAGTATTGCAAAAAAAACCAAACATAATTCTGGGATGCATTAGCAGGATTGTTGTAAGCAAGACATGAGAAGTGATTTTTCTACTCTACTCCACACTGATTAGGCCTCAGCTGGAATATTGACTGGCATATAGGCTCCACATTTCAGGAAAGAGGTGGACAAATTGTAGAAAACTTGAAGAGCAACAAAAATGAAATAATTGGGTTTGCTTATTCCGGAAAAGAGAAAACTGATCCAGGACGTAACAGCAGCTTTCAAGTATCTAAAAAGCTGTTGCAAGGAGAAGGATAAAAAATATTTTCCTTCACCTCTGAGGATAAGACAAGAAGCAATGGTTTAAATTGCAGCAATTAAGGTTTAGGTTGGACATCAGGAAAAACTTCCTCTTAGTGTGGTTAAGCACTGGAATAAATTACATAGGGAGGTTGTGAAATCTCCATCATTGGAGATTTTTAAGAGCAGATGAGACAAAAATACCTGTCTGGGATAGTGTAGATGGTGCTTGGTCCTGCCATGAGTGCAGGGGACTGGACTTGATGACATGGTCCCTTCCAACTCTATGATTTTGAAACTACTTGAATTATGCATCTTATTGTGGGCCCCTTTCCATATGCTCTACACTGTAAATCTTTATGTGAATACTTAACTAGCTAGAGAGGATTTACACTGTTTCATTTGTAAGCATCAAGAGCACATCTCAGTTACTACAGGAAGGAAAGTGATAGGTATGTGGCATCTTTGGGATCTCTGCATATGGGAACTATACTGGTATTTTAATGTACCAATTTATTCTACACATAACATAAGCAAAAATCAAAGAGCCCAACATTTTTCTACCAACTATTCTAGATAGCGTCACACTGAGAGGATGAGAACACAGAATAATTTCATCTCAGCATTCTCTCTTTTCCTTCCTGTCTGAGTTTAATCTCTTCCAGTTCTTCTCCCCTATATACCTGTGTCTGCTAATTTAACATCTCCCTTTTGCTGACCTCCAGTCTCCTTCTTTCCCTTCTCTCTCCCCTCCTGCTATGGTATCTTTTCTTTCTCTCAAGGCTCCCTCTCCCCATGATGGGAGTTGATGTAACTTGCTATCACTATAAAGTGCTTACTATTGAAGCTATTGGAATAGATGGCTTCTCTGGTTCCTACTGGCTGCTCCACCTTGTTAAAATGAGAGAAACAGAATGAAAATTATGTAAGTGGAGCAGGAGAAATGCAAGACTCGGGTAGCTCTGCATAAAGAGATGACAGTTCATAGGAATAAGAAGGTAGCCTCACAATCTATTAATTTTTGAAGGGAAGAGCGAAGGGGAATTTGATAGCAGCCTTCACCTACCTGAAGGGAGATTCCAAAGAGGATGGAGAGAGGCTGTTCTCAGTGGTGACATATGACAGAACAAGGAGCAATGGTCTCAAGTTGCAGTTGGGGAAGTCTAGGTTGGATATTAGGAAAAACTATTTCACTAGGAGGGTGGTGAGACACTGGAATGGGTTCCCTAGAAAGATAGTAGACTCTCCATCCCTAGAGGTTTTTAAGTCCTGGCTTGACAAAGCCCTGGCAGGGTGATTTAGTTGAGATTAGTTCTGCTTTTAGCAGGGGGTTGGACTCAATGACCTCCTGAGGTCTTTTCCAACCCTATGATTCCATGAGTCAGACAGGGGAACACAGATCACCAAGAAGAAATCTGGGACTCTCCTAATCAAATCTGGACTTCTGGTAAAAAAAATGAGTGGGAAGTTAATAGAGCGCAGGAGCTAAGGCACCCTTCTGTGGTGACTACAAGAAAAAAAAAAAATGGACTTTTTCCAGCATGAGGAAATCCCCTTTTATGAATTAATTGAATGATCATGATGAGAGACTAAGTAGTTAGAACTGAGGGACTTTGGTTGGAGAGGAAAACTAAAGGAGGAGTCTATGCAGAAAGACCTTATTTTCTTCAATAGCTTATCTTCCTCCAAGACAGGTCCTCAGGTGCATGAATTGTTACATGCAAGGGGATCCCCCTTCAGAAAGGAAATAAATTTGCATGAGCTAGAACTTGAAAAGAACAAAAAACAGCTCCTCCTTCTATCCTACAAAAGCTTGCTAGACTGCTCATTAGTCCCAGAAGCAGCAAAATGGCAGAGTATGTGCTCCTACATCCTGGGAACTCAAACACAGGAAAAATGGGATTCATTGCCATCCTTAAGAGGTCTTACTTATGAAGTCAATCACAATGTACCTGTTCATATGAAATAGTAGAAGTTTCCCAGCCCTCAGAGGAACTTGGAGAGCAGCATTATTCTTTTTTTAAAATCAGGAAAGATAAGAGCATAATCTGATTATTTAATAGACCTTTCTTATCTCCCGCATATTAGAGTAGAAACACAAAGTCTTTGTAAAAAAGGGAATCAATCTCTTTTTTTGAAAGTATCAGAGGGGTAGCCGTGTTATCTGAATCTGCAAAAGCAGCGAGGAGTCCTGTGGCACCTTATAGATGCCTTTTTAAAAGAAGCTCACATGGCAACAAGAAAGAAATCAGTTAAATTAAAGTTCCTTTTCTAGGAGGTAGAAGTTGATTGCTGTGGGATACTCAGACAATTGCTCTGAAGTGAAGCTGTTCTTATTGTTTAATTTCTGTTTTCTTTCATTTTGCTTTTCATAACATGAGTTTCTCCAGACCAGCATAGCAGCAAGCTACCTCCTAGGGAGCTGGAGAGACAGTCAAATAACTGGCAATGTTTTTCTTTTGATTGAATGTCTTGCTTGAGGCATATTTTCAGGCTTTGGATGAAAGCATGGAAAATTGCTATGGATAAACCTCAGGCTTTAAAGTAGCAGTGTAGTGGGGAAGACACTTGCTATAACACATACTGTAGTACATTTCAAAAAACAACACAGCAGAACACAATTCTATTCTTGGTAGAAGATGATTCTAAGCCACCACATATGAGATTTTAACTAAAAATAAATAAAACAAAACCCTCACAATACAAAGCCTGTTTTAGCTTTTTTATATATGCAGTATACACAAAAACCTTAAAAGCAGCAATATCTCACCAATAAGAAGTATATTTAGTTATGTTATCTGTCATTTTGCACTGCATGGAGAACAAGGTCAAGTAGAAAGCATTTTTAATAGTTCAAAATCATCCTAATACTTTTAATGATGACTTTCCTGCAACACTCACAGTTTGGGGCATTTGTGCAAGGACCTATATAGTTCTAGTTCATCTAGAAGTTAGTCTGGTAGGTTCCTCCTACCAGAAATAAAAGCAGCAGATACAAGTGTGAATGAGACTTCCTCCTTGTAAGCCCCTAGTCCACGTTACTCCCACCCAGAACATTTGTCTATTTTAACAGGGAAGCATGGAGACTTCACCTCACCCACTCAGCTGACATCTGCTCCTACTTCTCTCTAGCTTCTAATTCTACTTAGGACTCTTAAAGTACACACATGGAAGAGCCATGATCTTGGGCCCTTTTACACAAACTTGTTGCTGTTACTGCAAAACAGAGGGAGAAGCTGGAATACAAAGACTTATACAGCTCAGGCCCCTGCAGAAAGCAGGAGATTATTTTCTGAAGGGACACCTAGGAAGCCAGCACATATGCCCACTCTCTAGAATTGGATATGGCAGAGTCTCCTGTAGTCCTTTCTATCATACTTGAGAACATGCTTGATTTCTCTAGTTTCTTTAAAGTGTCAATATGGTCTAAAGATCCCACTATTTGATTTTATAAAAGGTCTTGCCTTCCTACCCTCTTTTTGCCTCACCACTTGGAGCCCACACAGGTGACCTCAGAGCATTTGGGGCCTGGAGGAATTGAAGCGGAGCAGAAATATTCTTGACCTTTCAAGAATAGCAAAACTGGAGTCCTCCTTTTCCCAACAACCACAGGGAGACCGAGGTGGAGCTTTCTCAGAAGGACAAAGCCCAAGCAAACTGGTTCAGGAACTAACAGAGAATCTGGAATACATTATTCTCAACCAGCCAAAAGTGTGTCACACATTCAGTGCACTGGTTAGCCAACCCAAACTGGTGATACACTGAACTCAAAGCCCACACTCACAAATGTTTACATAGGGTTGTGCAGAAGGGAACTGGAGTGCTGCTTCTTTCTCAAGCCTTCTCCCAAGGATTTTTGGGGTGGGAGGGCAAATCTAGAACTGACAGCAATATCATCACTGCCCTCTTTGTTGTCTTCACCCTCCTCAGTCACTAGTGCTCCATTTTCATCCTCACCTCCACGTTAACAGCTTGAAAATTGAGTGAAGCAGCTTCCCGAATGAAGCTCTGAGGACATTACAGATTGTATAATTAGAAGCAAAAAGCCCTCTGTCCTCATCACCATATTTGAAACTGGCACCTTCTGAACTGCAGACTGGAACACTGAGGCTCATTCTCAAGCTTCACAAGCTACAATGGACTCCTTACCAACTGGTATTTCAAAAAGGGATGCACAATAAGTGTCCATATAAAACATAACATACCTTGGTGAGTGCTAAGTGTCAACTTGATCATTTCTGCTCATATCTACAGGTAGGGCACTACCAAATACAGTCATGAAAAACATGTTTGACCATGACATCTGGACTTGTATGCCTTTACCCAATACTATACAGCTTTCACGAGGGAGAGATCAGCGTTTCTCAAATTGGGGATCCTGAACCCAAAGAGTTGTGAGGACTGCACTATTGTTATCCTGACTTCAGTACTGTCTTCAGAGTTGAAGAAGGGTGGCTGCTGATTGAGGGCCCAGTTCTGTAAGGGTGGCTATCCTTGACCATGCCATCCTAACTTCTGTGCTGCTGCTGGAGGTGGTGCTTACTACCTTCAGAGCTGGGCTTCCAGCCATCACTTTCAAGATGCCCAGCTCTGAAGGCACCACCAGTGCAGAAGTAAAGATAGCAGTACCACAACCCCACCCTTGTGGCCTGACTGTGAAATTGGCCTGAGTGGACTTTGGATTTGGTAGGGCCCTATCTATAGAATAATGCCAGTTGGAACACCCTGCTATGGAAGACACTTCCTTGATCAGGTGTGGCAAACTACATGAGGCAGACACTCTCCAGTAAAAGTTGGCACTTCTTATGTTTCTTTTTTTCTATAGTTTCCTCTAACTTATTACTGCTATGAGAATTTCAAACTGGAGAGAGAGAAAAACACTAGCATATTCCCTTCTACAAGAACACCTAGCAAGACACAAGATTTGCTATGGTTTAATTTTCACCCAGTGGAAATACTGGGGAGTAGTTTTCCTTCCTACAGGCTAACCATGTGAGTTTCAGATTCCCACTTTCACAAAGTGGGGAACGGCTCTGAATTCAACATGAAGAAATTCAATAAAGACAACTGCAAAGCACTTTACTAAGAAATGAATAATCAAATTAACAACTTCAAAAATGGAGAAGAACACTAGAAAATAATACAGCTGAAAAGGATCCAGGAGTTATATTGGAAGATAAATTGAATGCGAGTCAACAATGTGATGCAGCTGCAGAAGTGACCATTTATTAACAGGTGTTGTATGTAAGACATGGGTGGCAATTGTCCCACTCAGCACTGATGAGACCTCAGCTGACATACTAGGTCCAATCCCAGGTGCTAGACTTTTGTGAACAAATCAGCAAGAGTATAGAGGAAAGCAACAAAAGAAAGTTTAGAAAGCCTGAATTATGAGGAAAGTTTTCAAAAAACAGCCTTGAGAAAAGAAATCTTGAAGCCCATAGGCACTCTAGAAATTAATACCATTTAGTCCAGAATTTGTTCTACAGAATATTAACACTGTAGAAACACAGGGGCTTAACTTACCTCTCTGGCATCACTTCTCAGCCACTTCCTGAGCTCCTCCTGTCAAACATATCTCAGTAGCCCCTCTGAAGGCAGTATCTCACTCTGGTAGCTTGGTGATTTTGGAACTCCCATCAAATATAAAGTCCTCTTCTGAGGGAAGTATGGAAGTCCAAACAAACAGAACAGTCTTTCTTATTGTGGGACTCAGTAATACTTTTGACCTCAGCTCCCTCTAACCAGCCCCATTCAATTTCCTGCAACAAAATGAAAGAGTGGGACTTCTTTCCTCGGACCCTTAACCAAGAAACTGATGTTGACACCATGCCTCAGGCCACTTTGTTTATCCCATCCATTTTCCTTCACTTGTCTGCCCACAGCTCAGCTTCCCTACTGCCCAGCTCACTTTTCTTTAGCTGAGTTTGCAAACAGTCCTGTTAAGCAAACTCCTACCCCTCTCCAGGGCTCCTTAATCTCCAATTTGTCTTTAAGCTTTAATTACTAACCAACTTCACATGGGCTTTTAACCGGAAGAGACCCAGCTATTATTCTGTATAACTGTTTTTCCAGTTGACAGTTTGAACTTCTCAGAAACTTATAAGGGAGTTCTTTAGTAGCCCTGACTCCTTTTCCAGAAAGCTTTGCTGCTACCTGCCTGCACATGCTTTTTTGGGCACTACAAACCCCAGAATTCCTTAGGTTCTGGACTGAGTCTGGGCAGGGACCATACTTATGCTATAGCCTCCCATAAAGGCCCAGCACATACTGTTACAAACAGGAAGGTAATTCTCTACTAAACTCTACAGAATGGTTTTAAATCATTTTAGAGAAAGATTATCATTAGAGCCCCACTGCATTCTGATCCATTTTGGTGATTTTCACAGTCATAGGATTTTTAAAATAAAAAATTTCATGATTTCAACTATTTGCATCTGAAATGTCACACAGTTTTATTGTAAGGGTCCTGATCTAATGGGGTGGTCAGAAAGTTACTGGAGCGGGAGGGTTTGCGGTACCATTACCCTTACTTCTGTACTACTGTTGTTAGTGGGCAGCTGGAGAGTAGTGGTTGTGCACTGGGATTCCAGCTCTGAAGGCAGCACTGCTACCAGCAACAGTGTAGAAGTAAGGCAATGGCATAGTATAGTATTGCCATCCATATTTCTGCAATGTTGCTTGTAGATCTGGGCCTTCAGTCAGCTGCCCCCATTCTCTAGCCACCCAGCTCTGAAGGCAGCAGTGCAGAAGTAAGGATGGTACAGTACAGTATAGTCACCCTTACTTTTGCACTGCTGCTGATGGGGTGCTGCCTTCAGAGCTGGGTACCTAGTCAACAGCTGCTGCTCTCCAGCTGTACAGCTCTGAAGGCAGCAAAAGTAGCAGTGGCAATAATGTGACCTCTGCCCTCCCCCCTCTCCGAATAACCTTGTGCCCTCTCTGCAATGACCTTGTGTGTCAGGATCCTCAGTTTAAGAAATGCTGGTTTTGCTCCATGACATCTGTATAGAGCAGCGGTGGGCAACCTAGGCTAGTGAGTGGGCCACGTGAGTGGCGCTTCTTCATTTCAGGGGGTTCCAAGATTGTTGTAACCAAGAAGTTAGTTTTGCTAACTGTGGTTGTGTTCCTAGAATTTGCAGGGTGTGCTGACTGAACTGTAGCAGCACTTTGATTGGATGCAGAGGGTGTGCACAAGTCTCCCGGTCAGTGTTTTGTGCAATCAGCAGGCACCTCACTTCATGTGCCCTTGTTCTATGGGTGTGTCACTTTAGTAATACTAGTAGGGAAAAAACTACGCAGAAGGAAACCAGTGGAATCTGAAAACCCTGTGCACGGGCAACAGTCCACAAAATATCTTGTGGGCCACACACAGAACCCCGATGGGCTGCAGCATGGGTAGCAGGTATGCTAGGCTGGGGAAGGCACTGCCTTCCCAAATCACCCGCCTGCCCCCTTCCATAATCTGCCCCAGAACACCAAAAGTAGGCTTACTAGGGGCAGAACGTTGCTGCCCCCGAGCACCTGCCATCCCAGTGCTCCGGGACCAGGGAGGCTCCAGCCATGCACCTTCCCACCTTCCTGTGAATGGGGGTCAGGGTGTAGGCAGAAGAGGTGGGGCTGAGGGTGGAGTTGGGGGTCTTGCCTCCCCAGCCCTACCTTCACTCACTGCCCATGGGCTGCAGATTGCTCACCATTGTTATAGGATAAAAGCACACAAAAGATCAGCTTTCACAGGGCGAGGAGGGGACATGACCAGTTTTCCCTCTAATTTTTCTCACCCCTGAATGGAATGAATTTTGAAATATGCACCAGTATGGAGATAGGTGACACATCACTTTCATATTAGTGCACATAACAAAATTAATGTGGAGGGGGCCAAGGGGTTCTTAGTGTGAGAGGGAGTTCAGGCCTGGGGCAGAAGATTGGGCTGGGGCCAGGGTTGAGAAGCCCAGATCTGGGACAGAAGATTTGGGTGCAAGGGTGGGATGGCTCCATCAGGGCTTGTAGGCTCTGGGGTAGAGCCAGGGATGAGGGGGTTCATGGCTGGAGCAGAAGATTAGGGTGCAGGAGTGTGAGGGTTCCAGCTGGGGATACAGGCTACGGAGTGGGGCTGGGTTCAGAAAAGTTTTGGGGTGAAGGAGGGTGCTCCAGAACTACTGCAGGGCAAGAGGACTCCCCTCAGCTCTTTCTCCTCGCGGCAGCACCTGCATGTGGAGGAACACCCACAGCCTGAGCCGAGCCGAGACAGAATGGGGGCCATGGCTGGATAGGGGACAGGTATCAGGCCAGATGGGGGCCAAAGCTGGGCAGCAATAGGAGATGGGCCTGGATGCGAGCCACAGCTAGATGATGGCTAGGCTACCGCAGTCAGGCTGCAGGGCCCAGACAGGGGCTAGGACTGCCCAATGGCAGGAGCTAGGTCAGGGCTACACTGCATGTGGCAGGATCCACAATGGATCCCAGCAGCCCCAACCTGTGGCAGGGCAAGCTAGTTGGGGGATATGGGTAGGGCAGCCCTTTACCAGCTGCCACAGGTCCCTGAGTTGTGCAGCTTCATCGAGTGCCTGCACAGCACTAAATAGGCAGCTATGTAGCTGTTCAGCTATGCAGCTTGCAGGGATCTTAGGACCTGACCGGATTTCATGGTCTGTGGTTTGTTTTTCATGGCCATGAATCTGGTAGGGCCCTAAGGCCCCTTTTCCATAGGAGATAGTTCTTGGGGAGGAAAAGAAGGAACTAGGTATGTGTTTTCCTCATCAGGAATGTTAGATACAGTATATGAGATCTCACTACAAAAGGACAATTGGGTAAAGTACATAAACATTCCGACTAAGTAGTTCATTAATTTAAAGGCATGTGCCATTTATACTGTGTGGAAAGTCCTCAATAGTTTCAATGGATTACAATAGCAGTTCCCAACTGCTGGTCCACGAATGGCTGCTCACCAGGCCACAGCACGCTGCCAGGCCACGCCCTGTGGCCTTGGCCCCACCTACTGGAGAAGTGCATGGTGAGTGGCGCAGCAGGCAGGTGCTCTGAGGGTCTGTGCTGGGTCTCTGGGTGCATGCAGGCATAAGCAGAGTGGGGTGCAGGAAATTGCAGGGGCCAAGGATGGGGTGTCTCATGCCTTGCAGCCCTGGGGAAGGTGCCACCCGACTGCGGCACAGGCTGCTCCAGGAAATCTGGAGCAGCAGCTCTATCCAACTATTGAGCACATGCACGGAACAGGAAGTGTGCCAGTCTTTGCTTCTTAGAGGTCTAGAAGGGCCCCTAAGTTGAGGCATCTCTATGGCCTGTGGCTGTACCTCATGCGAGGAGCTGTAGGGCAAGGAAGAGCAGTGGTGGCAACAGCGCCTCTGCCTGCGGGGGAGAAATGGGGGATGGGCAAGAGCACCAGCCCCATCAGCGGTCCTGGTGAGCTCAGGTAGCTGCAGCAACAAGCTGCTCTTCTGCTTCCCCTTCCCCTTCCAGTGGGGCTCAGAGCACTCAGCCCCCCCAGGCCAGTAAGTGACAGCATTGGACCACATGCCAGGCACCATAGTTCCCTCTAAGCTGCATGCTTGTGAGTGCAAAGGAAATTTCTACCCCGCCCACCTTCTAAGCAGAGCTGTGCAGCAACACTGAGGGAGGCATGCTTGGACTTCTGGGGCTGGAGGAACCACCTGGCTGGTGGGCAGACATCAGGGGTGGCAGCTGCTCCAGCTGGCTGGGGCTGGAGGAACCACTTAGTGAGTAGGCGGGTAGCTACTCCAGCTGCCTGGGACTAGAGAAATCTCATGGCTGGCAGGCAGGTGGCTGCTCTGGGGCAGAGGAACAGCATGGTGGTGGGGCGGTCAGCAAAATAACACTTAATCGCCACAATGAATATGCAGATTCATTATTTACAGTAATGAATATGCAAATGTGTCTGTGCCAGCCCGCTAATAGTTTTTTAATGAGTTTGCTAGTCCATAGTATAAAAAAGGTTGGGAACCATTTGATTACAATATGCACAATTATGTTTACAATGAATTTCTCCATATAGTTAATTTTTTATAGGGCTAAAGCAGTTACACTGGTATAGATCGGGATGACATGTCCACAGCATACTAGAGTAAATGAGAGCATTTTTATGAAACTTGGCCTATTGAAAACATGGTCAAATCTTGAGGATAACTGAAAATTCCTCAGCTAACATCCATAGCACTTTTTAAAATGTGAGAAGAGTTACATGAGTCACATAGTATCTATTCTGGGCCCCTTATTGGCTGAGCTTTCCCAATATGGTCAGGAACACTTAGGCTATGTCTACACTGCAAGGTTTTTGTGCAAAAACAGCTGTGTTTGTGCAAAAACCCATAGTGTCCACATCTCAAATGCACTTTTGCACAAGTAAATGAACAGTAAAACGGCAGAAGAAAGGGCTTTTTTCAGCATAGGTAAACCTCCTTTTATGAGGCATAACTCCTTTTTGCGCTACAGCTATTGTGCAAAAAGGCAAGTGTGGACACTCCTTTTTGGGAAAAAGCACAGGTGCTCTGATGGCCATTCACAGAATGGCCATCAGAGCTTTCTTGCACAAGAGCATCCATGCAGTGTGCTTTGAGGTGTGGACATGCTCTTGCGCAAGAAGCATATAGTGTAGACTTAGCCTTAGAGCAAGGACCTGTATTTGCACTGAAATTCTGAATTAACTGTAGAAAAACAAACCCAGCTTACAGTTTGTGCCTGTTGTCCAGACCCATATGTGCCAGTGCCTGCTTCAACCCAAAGACTGGTCCAATAATAAGGGTGCTAGCCTAGGGTTGGAGACACCAGGGTTCAATTCCCTGTACTGGCTCAAGCCTGCAGGTAAGGGGAGTGATAACTGATCCAGATCATATAAAAAGTTTGTGTGCCTAATTCTTACTGATATCAATAGTAATAGGGCCTAAGCCTGTCTGTGCCTTATTTATGTAAGATGGGGCTAACAGCACACCCAAGAGATGTAATGAGGAAAAATACATTAAAGAACTTGTGAAGCACTCCAAATCAATGGTAATAGAGTCTGCTTGTATCTTAAAATTAGCTTGTAAGCTCTCTGATACTGTGCAAGCAGAGAATAGAAAGACAGTTTCTGTTTCACTGAGTGAGAAGGAGAGAAAGATAGAGTGCTCCTGAGGAGCCACCTATCCCTTAAAGAGCATACCCGGTGTGACAAAGCAGTGCCCTTTCCTCACAGCCAGTTAAACTCTGGGGTGGAGGCCATGAAGGGAAAGTAATAGGTCGTCTGTCTTGCCTCATGAGGCAGTTCAAGAATATTTTATCTCCTCCTGCTAGGTGGAATAATGAAGCTTGACCTCATTAAAGACAATACAATTGTGTAGGTAAAAGTTCTCCCAATCTCATCAACCAAGAGAATCCTATTTCTGGAAGTACCAACTGTACAGCAAAGGGCAATCAGATTGATCAAAGGTGTGTCATCATCAGTGGGAGCAGGCAAGAAAACATTCACCGGTTGATGATTCAGCAGCTATCTTTTATGGTTCAGTGGAACTACTAACAATAGTTAGTCAGCAATAAGGCTTATAAACTCTCTTCTATCCCCCTTCCCCCTACTGGCTTTTGTTGCTAAATTTTCCTGCTACAAGATAGAAGTATTAGCTACAACTCATAACCATACAGCTCTGCTAGATTCCAGTGGAAACAGCTTTTTACTTCTGATGACAGTTTACTTAATGCTTAAGAGAAAGAAGCCTGATCCATCCCTTCACTTTATTGTACCTCAATATAAAAATAAAGCATCATGAAATTGTCTAGCAAATAAAAGAAAATACATCTCACTGCATGAAGTAATCTCATCAACTTTACTGGGGGGTGAGGGGGAGAGACGGTCAGAGCCAAATACTCTGGCTTTCCCAAAAGACTTGATAATTTGGTGTATGGCAGGGGAAGGCCCTGAAGTGAATGTCTTTTAGGTGAGGCATTTAAAAGAGATCAAATGTGCTGTATATGGTCATTAAAGATATTGTGCTACCTTGGATGTTTAGGCAATTTGCAAGAGGACCATGGTATCTTTAATGCTCAGGAAGTACAGACATCATCTGAAAGTCCTCTCTTCACCGCTGCACATACTGACTACATTGTATGGAACTTAAATTTGTCTACCTCTTAACAGCTTTTGGGACTTGGAGCTAGTGTGGCAGGTAATCTTTTTATTTTATAGCAGGCATATTAAAAGAATTCTCTCACACAGTTGGCTAGGTAAGTTATAAAAACTTTCACCCTCTGAGGAAAAGGTGTTGGCCACAACTGAAGACAGTATTGTAGATTTGGACCAATGATCTGATTATGGATAACAGATCATTTGATCCTATTCTGCATTTCAAAAGAAAAAAATGCACGTCTGAGCATCTCTCTGAATAGCTCGGCTAAAGTGACTTGACAGATGAAATCACAGCTATCTTCAATGCAGGAAAAAAAAGAACCCTACCTCAGCAGTTTAGCACTTCTGATCACTATGCATACACATGCATTTGTATGATCACTCAGAGCCTGTAAAAGATGTCCAACTGACAGCCCTTCAGTGTGAAGTCCTATTTATCTTCCCAACAGTGATATTATACACTAACCTCAGTGCACACTTCCCCATGCTGCCCTGTCAACATGCCTCAACCCTGACCTCAAGGGATTACCTATAAGGGGATAATTTGGTTTCCATGGCCCAGTTAATTCTGTAACTGCCAATAAAACTGCCAGCTGTGGTGGTTAGCGTGAGGTGGACACTTCTCCAATGGGAACCAAACACATTTATTTCACACGGGTCACTGGAATGCCATCAGATAACAATGGACCTCATCTGTATTTGAGCCAGCAACTTACACACAAGCAACTTTATATCCCCTAATACTTCCCTTGGACCTTGCAGCTTCCCTGATCACGAGGGCATTTTAAGTTTACATTATTATCCTAACAAAACAAAGCTTCTTCGGTAGCAGGTTTTGAAGCAGCTTTGTATAAAAGCAAGACCACAAAGTCAATCCAGCATCTGGATTTATTTTAAGTACTCCGAATTAATGCTAATGTGCACAATACACAGTCCCTGGGGTCTAGTCCACTTACTAGGCAGTTACAGCTGTGCTATGAAATTTGCCGAACACAAGGTTGTAGTTCTAGAAACCCTCTGGGGAGAGGGTTCGTTGCATGTGAGTTAAGAAATGTTAAATTAATTTTTAAATTGTCACCCAAATTCTGGTAGTAAACGTCCAGTGGAGAATTTCCTGGAAGAGATGAATTCACAAATTAAAGCTGGCAGAGTTGCTTCTTGTGCCAGCCACCTGTACCCAAGCATAGGGGGCCTAGAGTAAGCAAGCTTGATTCTGCTGCACTGATCCTCCACTAGTGTATTAACCTTTCAGAGCCTAACACCAGTGCTGTAAGACAGAGCAACCATTAGGTTGATTTTAACTCAAGCCAAGTTCTGCTGCTTTAAGATTTTTTCAACATTTTTGCATTTTTTAAAAAATGCTGCTGAAAGTTTGCAGCTGGACATTCCTACATAGAGTTTTATCTACAAGTGCCCCATCCACCTTTTTCCATCCTCCAGCAGTACAAGGGGAAAAAACCCTATCAGTGATATTTAAGCTTCCTAAGGCAGGTTGGCTAGAAGCCTGGCTAGGATAATAATTTGTTTCCTCCTTCAACCACACATAATACAGTCTTTATTCAGAAAATAGCAAAGTCGTTTCACACCAAGCCAAAGGTCAGTTCTTGCTGTATTAATAGCTGCTCTGGGAGGGTCAGTGTCGTGCTATCCTACATTTTTTTCCAGGGCCTGGAGATGCAATTTCCTACAATCTGCAGGCAATTTCCCACCAATTTTCTTGGGGAGCTAATAGGCTGTGACAGGAGATGGAGCTAGCAAACAGCAGGCGGCTACAGAAAAGACAAATTGCATCTCTGCCACCTAACTGGGCAATCTAAATCGACAGAGTTTATAGCTTTGTAGTGTTATTGGGCCCCATGCTAACAGCAAATCATTCAAGCTGCTATCTGAATTTCATATTCTTTTCCTTCTGAATTTGTTATCACCACATATCACTTTGTAGCACTTTTGCTGGAAACCACAGTTTAAAATGGATCATGTAAGATTAGTGGTTTAACTGTCTTTTAAATAGCTTACTAGGCATTGTTCGCATTTAAGAGAGGAATGTACAATTTCATTGCTAAATGTTCAGTGATGTTTTCTTTTTATTTTCATACCTGTCAGGGGTCTTTGCACAAGGCATATGTCTACAAAAAGTGATTAATTTGTTGGCTAAATTCAAATGTATTACATTAAGCACCAAACAAAGTACAAAAAAGAACACAAAACAACAATAAATCCCTACAGGGACTCTCATTTTTGGGTTTTAATAAAAAAGCCCCCTTATCTTACACCTCATTTAAATGTACATTTTCATGAAATACAATTATTAAAGACTCTTAAAAATAATCAAATGTTGCCGACACAATCTCTGTAGACCAAAAGTATTTGAGAACTATATGAATTTCACTGCATCAACTGAGAACGCACAAGTAAACAAACCAAACTAAACAAAAAATAAATATTTTAAATCACCAACAACAAAGATTTTTAAAAGTATTATCTTTTTGAATACAGATAGGGATATTGCTGACTAAGTTGCTAGACGCAGGCAAAAACAATTAACAATGTTTAATGGTTCCTTCAGTGTCACTTTTACTGTTTTTCCCATTTGAAGTACAGTGAAAATTGTGGGACCAGGGTAAATATTGTAAACATCTTTTTAATAGAACCTTATAAGTGAACACAATTATTTCTAAATTATTTTTTGTCATTTAAAACAACATTAATACTTGGGAAATTTAGTCAGTAGAAGTAGCAAGAACAACTCCTCAACATGAATAAACTAGGTAGAATAAAAAGTATTCCCATTTAAGTTAAAGCTGTCTGTTGGGAGAAAAAATACTCAATTTTAAACCACTTGCCATTTCATATTTGAGTTTTTAATGAGCTATTTAAAAATGATGCAGGAGTAGGGCAATTATAGAGTATCAAGACAATGACTTGCATGTTGCAAAAAAGAGTAGTTAAATGACAATGCTCATCAAAACTATATAAAAGCAAGCTAATCATTACTTAATTAGCTGGATGGCAACATGCACAGGTATTATAGTTATTATGACTTGAGAGCTGAGTTTATCAAAAATAATGCCAGATAAATAAATATGAACTTATGATTTAATGAAGTACATATTTCAAACTCATTCATCTTGCAGATCACCCAGCTGATGTCAGCAACACATGTATTACCACTGTGTTAAATTATTACACTTTTCTTTTATTAGGTTACTTCACTGGAAGTACTTTGTATAGTGGGCTAGAACATCTCAAAAGAATTGATATGTGCTCAAATGGATGGAGGGGGAGGCATGATACTACACTGGGTGTAGCTCAGGAAGAAACAAGTGTCAATTTAATTTTCATATGAGCTTGAAAAAAGGAATTTGAATCATTTGACCCCAAAGTCCTGGAAATGTATGGTGTGTTCTAGATAAATGCCAATTTGAAATTAAGGTTACTAACATTCTAGGCAGAAATACACAAATGAATCATCATCAGCACGGAACACATTTTGTTAAATGCCAGTGTTCTTTTAGAATTTGCCAACAATAAAATGGTGCATTTACTTTAAACTCAATGTAAAAATTACTTGGGTTGGTCTGTAAAAAATATTGTAATCGTTCAGAAAAATAAAGTGAAGCTTGGGCATTTTCCAAACTATTCTGATGCAGTTAACCACAAAATAATAATTATTAGTTTATCATAATTGCATCCAATTTTTAAAGTAATGGAGTAACCACTGTGAATTGCTGGAAGGAAGTGGAACAAAGAGTGTGAAACGAACAGATGGATTTTATTTTAAACAAATTAGGCCCACTACCAGGGATGTAACAAATGATTCCTTAGTTTTCCATGATACAGTTAACTTCCCTTTGTGACCTTTTCAGTCTGCTTGCTAATTTTTTCCTGCCATTAAATGCTGTCCTTGAAGAAACATTAATGTTTATTATTTTCAGTTGCAAGCTACCATCTCTATTTTCTATGCTCATAACAGAGTGTATCAAAAGGCTAAGCATAGTAGTATGTATGTTTAATTAATCTCCAAACTAGTTATCTTAATCTCCTACTCATTCCTGGCAAAATTCACAGATATAAAAGATGATCAGGAAATATTAGACCTTTGTTCTGTGGACACAGCAAAAAGTCAGTTTTTATGTTTCCATTATCTTGATATAAATTAGTGTGGCCTAACCATGAGCAATGTTTGAATGGAAAATTACAGAAAAGTATCAGTTTCTCTGAGGCTGATCCTATCATCCACAAAAACTTAAGTAGATAGCCCAAAATGAAACAGACCACTAGAATGACGAGTTCAAGAGATTACTGCTCTTGCATTTATGCTCCTTTCTTTCAGAAAAGATATGCACCACGCCTATACTGTTAAGTAATTTTCAATATTATACAGAAAAGTATAATTTTCAACAATGAAAAGAATGACTAAGTAATTATTATTTAGTGACCAAGTAACTACTATTACAGACCAATAAACTTATTCCCATAAGAGATCATATCTGATAATTATTTTACATTTACCCAACAAAAACCTCACAACAACTTTGCAAGGCACAGTTTGACTCCCCGAATTTAAAATGTATTTTTCAAATACAAAGTAAAGTGTGGATGTTCTGTGTGTGAAACAGTGGCACCTTCTTCGTTAAAACTTTTCCCTGAGCAGTTTTGAAATCCTTTCTGCTTACCTTTGATGGGCAAAGAAATATACTTTAAGTTTACTCCTGTTATTACTGCAGAGTCAAGACACAAGTAGGAGATTGAGCCAGATTATTTTCTGGCCTATGCATCACCAACGGATCTGCGAACTAAGATGCAATTGCAAAATCTGTATGGCTGCTGATCCACGAACCGGAAAGAACAGCTTGTTTTTCATCTTCTCGGAGGAGCCTGTGGCACTAGCAATTAGGAATAAAAGAAAGCCCTCTTCTTAGTTGTAAACTCTACAGATTTGATAAGGATGTCACTGAGATAAACAAACACAGAACCCCACAAGATCAATTTTACAGTCACTTTTCAGAACAGCATTACATTTCTAATTCCAACCCAAAGAAATATAAATCCAGGTTTGTGAAGAACTATAGTCACACACTCACATTGTCTCAAGAAAAGCATCTCTAACAATACTGGGTTCTTTGAACCCAAACTGCTTCTCATTCATTTTTCTCATATCCTTTGTGTGTTTTCATTATTTCTTATGCTCAAATTTAGAGAGTGAGCTTTTTAAAAATATTTTTATTTTACATGTATCTTTGGTTATACATTTGCAGAACCAAATTTGTTACCACAAAAAATACAAACAAAAATTAAAGCAAAGCACAGGACAAAATGTTGTGTTAAGTATCTTTTTAGTCCTATTGCTGGACTAGATCCTGAAGACATTTAGGCACTTGACTAACTTTACTCGTGAGAAATCTCTCGGAGTTCAGTAAGACCACTGGGTAAAACTTTCAAAACATCTAGGTGGATTAGGTGCTTTTGAAAATGTTACCTACTTACACAAGGGATGTTGTTAACCATGATTTCAGTGTTGGCCCATATTTTGTATATTAATAAGTATGTTATATTATATGATAGACAGAGAATCAGTTTTGGCATTTGTACTATGGCAAAATGTAGTTTTACCATTTTAAATGTCTATGCAACTAATATTCCATTTGCGACACATACTTTAAAATAAGAGCTCTTGAAATATTAACAACTCTTGAAGAAATCCATCACAAGTATTCACACATATTCAGGGTCTTTTATTGAGGGTTGGGGAATTTGGGGTTGATGTGGGGAAAGCTCTCTGCTTTGAATGATATAAATAGGATGTTATAAAGATAGGATACATTATTGGAAAATATATCACAATGTTGTATTGTTAATTCATAATATAAACAGAAAATATAGATGTGTGAACTAGTAAGATGACTTTGTTCAGATGACTTGATATTTCCACAAATCTTTTCTCCATCAGTCTTTGTTTGCATTGACAGCCAATATATAATTTGTAAGGCGTCCCTGCTTCTATCTGACATTAAAGTGCTGCTGTATGCTGTTTCGGCGATACAAAATACTTAAGGCCACATAGCAAGTTAAGGTAGATATTTCCAGAAAGGGGATAAGAAGGAGAATCCTTTATGTTTATGGCTAAAGGGCAAGAAAAATGGAGAAATAAGGTAAGTGAGCTAATATTTATCTGTTGGTAAAAGAGACAAGCTTTTAGGCTCCTCATCGGTCGTCTTTAGGTCGGAAAAAGGTAATCAGTATCACAGCTAAATACAAGGAAAAAACAGAATGCTAAGCATAAAGAGTTAACACATGTTGCAAGAAACCTAGTGGCGACACCCCAATTTCTTTCTGAGACCTGAAGAAGAGCTTTGGGGAGCTCAAAGGTTTGTCTCTTTCATCAGTAGAAGTTTGTCCAATAAATATCACATCTACCTTCTCTATCATATCCTAGGACCAACATAGATACAGTAACACTGCAAACAAAAAAATATTTTAACCCACTTGGCAGTTTCTGCGAGAATATCCCAAACTGCATGCCATTTCTGCTACCCCAGGAGCAGAGGATGAATTTTGGCCTGTTTCTCCAATGCAAATCTCTACTTCACCCATTACTTTACTAAGAAGTTACAGGTTCTACTGCTGTGGCTCTTGTTGAGAAATTTACAGAGTGTCCCAAGATTTTACTATGTCAAGGAACATCTCTTCGTGGAAAAAAAAAAAACACAAACCCCTAGAAACTTAGGAACTTGATGTGCCCTTTGCAGTATTTGGTGGGAAAAGGTTGACAGTAATGTTGAAATATAGTTGCAAAACTTACAAAAATGTCCAGAAAAGTGAAATGGCTAAGGCCAAAAGGCAAGAATACATATTCCACATTAAGGCCTTGATCCACTGTGTGCGAGAGGACTGTTACAGCAACAAACCCCACTGGACACAGAAGACTCCCCAAATGTACCAAAAAATTGCAGGACCTGAAATAGATGTGATCAGGGATCTAGTTTTCTCATCCAGAAACTGGATTTAAAAATTCCTCAAATCATTTATACAGTGTAAGCTTATCTGCACAAATAACATTGCAGCACTTTGGGTGAACAGAATAACTACACAAATCAGGGGCTGTTAGTGAATATCCATCAGATTAAATATTATACATAAAACGTGGGGGTGAGAGGACATCTTAGGTGTGCTTATGTTCTTCTGTCACTATTGGGTTTTTTATGGAAACTGGCATTTGAATAGATGACAAAGAGCATCCCAGACTTTCAATAGCAAACATTCCTGTGCTATCTCCTGAAAATAAGCATGAAATTTAAAAAAGGAAACTTTTTATAAAGTAAACATATTAAAAACATTCACCCTATTTGTCCATCTAGCATTAGTCTTCTGTGACTAAAAAGGCCACCTGTCAGCTAAGATCAAGAGCTCTCATGTGGAAAACTTCAGTCACAAGATGTGTTTTGGAATCTGCAATTACTGGCTAGTACAGAGACTGTGGGCTCCCAATAACAGTACAATTTTTTAACTTAAAAAATAGTAGGGACATTTTAATAAGAGCAAATTTTAGTACACTTGTACCAAACACCGTGCTTCTGGATGATCAAAACCAGAGTGCTTCAGCCTCCCACCTCACCAAAGAAGCATGAAAATTCATAATCACACCTGGTCGGTCTATCATTTCATACAGATGCACAGCACTAGGCATGTGTATGGCTATGTATAGTTATAGCACTAATTTTAAAAGGCTACAAAACTAGACCATCAGGAATGGTTAACATTTTACATTTGAAATGTAAAGTTATATATTAGGGCTATTACAATTTCATAGTGCTATGAAATGGTTTCAGTAGAATGGTCACATAAATTGAAAAGAAACTAATGTCTCTT
The DNA here is from genome assembly GCA_032595735.1 of Pelochelys cantorii. Lineage (NCBI taxonomy): Eukaryota > Metazoa > Chordata > Testudines > Trionychidae > Pelochelys > Pelochelys cantorii. The sequence goes on along the minus strand of CM064330.1, from coordinate 92,760,879 downwards.
CAGACACTAGAAACTAGAGAGGAAATTTTCTCCAACATTGGACACTCTGCAGCTAGCCAATGAATCTCTGAACCACAGCCTGAGGAACAGGGGTAGGGAACCTTTTTTTGGGTCAGGGGCCACTGACCCACAGAAAAATCTGTTGGGGGCTGCACACAAGTGAGAAGCAAAAAACCCAAACAAAACCCTCACAAATGTGGCCCCCCGACTGAGAAGGAGAAAGACACTCCCCACATTCTCATCACACAGCAGAACCTTGGGGCTAGTAGATTTTGTGTGCTCCAACCACATGGGGGGGGCTGGAGCACCATCGTGGAATCCTCAGTAGGAGGGGGAGCCCCAAGCCTTGGGGGCTGGATCTAGGCAAGTTAGGGGCCACATCTGGCCCCTGGGCCTGAGGTTCCCTGCCCCTGTTGTAAGAGCATAGATGTTGACCACTTCATGAAACATCAGAGCTCTTTGCAAATAAACTTTAGTTTGTCTGCCATTTATATAATCTGAAGTGTCAGTTCAAAGAGGTCCCTCCTGTTCCTCTGTGTTTTTCATATTTCATATCCTGTTATTCAGCTGATCATCTAGGAGCAAGGTACATATATGCCACTCCTTAGCCTAGAATCTGAATGTAACTTGCAAACACTAGAGAAGACCCTGTTAATTAGAACTATCAGGGAGGTCCTCTGCCACCGGCCTCCTCCCCACGCTGCTCCCCCCACCATGGCCAGCTCCACTCTGGCCCTGCTCTCACTGGGCTCCAGCTTGGGGGTCTTGGACTTGGGCTTCAGCCCGCTGTGACTCCCATGGATGGAGCTCCCCAGCTGCCGTGGCCCTGCTTCTTCCCCGCTTAGCTGGGGATTCCCAGGAACAGGGCTTGCCGGCTGCCCGCTTCTGCGACACTCCCCTGGGGAATCTCGAGGGACAGGACTTGCTAGCTACCCCACTTTTGCCACTTGCTGCCCTGTTCAGCCAGGGCTCCCAGCTGATTTACACTCCCGGGCGCTAGGACTCTGGTAAGACCACGGATGTTGCCGGACCAGAGTTCTGGATTTAGAATGTTCAACCTGTAACCAATGCAATGATTTGGGGGCTTCCAGCTTTGGAAATTGCCATCAAAGCATGGTTCTTCAAAACTACTATACATAGTGGCACAATAAATGGCAGGGATACAATCCACTAACTGAAGGAGCCCTCATTAAGATTTCATAGAGTCTTAGATATACAGAATGACCATAAACTGCCAGGCCACATCACTGGAAACTGGGATCCAAAGTGTATTCACTTTAAACCCCCTTTAATGCACCAAAGATTTGATGTATTCGTTTGAAATGTAGTTTTGAGTGAACTTTATTAATTAGGTGTGTGAGAAAAGTCACATCTTACTGTATGTGTTTTGGAAACAGCTGAATGAGTTATAATTAGACATAAATATGACCCTGCCAAATCAAATATATATTGGAAAATTTATAATTAAATGCACATCTTTATGAATGGTTCTTCAATGTTTATACTGGCTCTAATTGATCATTATAAAAAATTTCTGTTCAGTTTTCTGTAGCACAAAACAGTTCCTACTGAATTTTATAAATGTGGTTTCACATATAACTCTAGGGATGGTTAGTAAATGAAGTATAGGACGTTGTTCTCAAACTTTACATAGCTTTTGCATTTTCCCATAAAAGTAATTATATCCCAAAAAAGTATTGAAATAAATCACTTAATAAGTGAGAGGAAAAAAAGATTGTTGGTACTAAAGCCTTTACTGTAATAAACCAAATATATTTACAATTTATACAAATGTTTGACCTTCAACAAAAATACAAAAACATATCACAAGATGCAAAACCAGGAAAACAAGTTCATCTGAGACACCACTGGTCTACACAGGACAGAATGCAAGTTGAACTGCAAGAAAAAGAAAGGTAATCCCACATATTCAGGCAATGAGAAAGGTTTGTATGAGATCACAAAGAAAGAAAGAAAATAAAAGGCTTCAACATTCATCAGCAGAATCATTTTTTTAAATCCCCCAAACCTAGGCTACATCTGTCCATCTTGCCTCCATATTTCATTTGGTCCAGGTAGCTGATACCTAGTTGCTGGATGCTGGCTTCTATTTTGTATACTTGGAGTTGTTTCATTTCAATATCTGCAATCCGATATTTTGTTCCATTTTTTAAAAAGGTTAAAACCTTTCTACTTCTACAAATTAAGAACATTTGGCCCAGTTCAACTCTGTAAGTTATGTGCCCATCACATTTTTCAGTAGATGACTTCATAGACCGTAGCTTTCTTGTCTCCAGAACCAGTAACTATGTATTTATCATCCACAGAGATGTCGCAACTAAGTACAGATGAGGATTCTTTGGACTAGATGGGGGGAAAAAAAAAACAAAAAAATTGGTTACTAATTTGTTCAGTAGCTGTTTGAGACATGTTGCTTATGTCCATCCACTGGGGGGAGGGGCGGGTCTGTCTGTGTACCCAGTAAACTAGAGTCAGAGATTTTGACTTTAGTGATACCCTTTGGGGAAGCAAATTCACCATCAGCTACCTTGTGCTGTTGCATGCTACCCCAAACCACCTCAGTTCCTTCTAACCAGATGGGACTCTGTTATAGAGAGAGTGATGGGTACATAATGGAATGCGCACGTGCAATACATCTCAAACAACAACAGTTACAGAACAAATTAGTAACTGTTTTCAATCCTTCAAGCGATTGCACATATCCATTCCACTTCAGGTGGCTCACAAGAAGTACAATCCGAAGATGGCTTTTGGAGTCTATGTGAACAAGGATTGAAGGACAACTTGTCCAAATGTGGCATCAACTTTGGAATGCTGAGCATGGCATAATGAGTAGTAAGGCTACACTGATGACCAAGTTGCTCTACAAAGTATCTGTTTATAGGTACATGAGCCAAAAAAACTGCTGAAGCTGCTTGAGATCTTGTAAAGTATCCTTCCACCCCGTTTGGAGGGGGTACCTAGGCAGCATCATAGCACAGATGTATGCAGGATGAAATCCTCTGAGTTGAGACTGGAAGTCCTTTCATTTTGAGTGTAATTGACACAAACAGCTGGGACAATGATTTACAAGACCCAATTCTGTCCAAATACTCTTTAGAATCCAGGGTATGGAACCTCTCCTCATCCTTATGAAAATGGTGCTTAGGAAAAAAACGTTGCTAAGTGTATCTTGTGCTGCCACATAGGTCTCCAGCACCATCGGTATCAAGAGATGTTCCCAGTGCTATTACTGATGCACTGAAGGAGTTGGCACTGTAGCAGAGATCCTTCTTAATGGCCCAGGCGTGCATGCTTGCTAGAGTTGATAACCCGTGATAACAGAAGGTTGGTAAGAGGGAATATATCTTCCCATAGGATATCCTAACTTGTCCTCCAAGTTGTTTACTGAGATGGTCCCTGGGACCTTAGTCTTTGATCGGACCCAAGATTTAGCTCCTTTGACAAATAGGGATGTTAAAGAGCAGTTAGTAAGGTACTTGAGTAATTGACGGAATTTTCCATCAACTATTCAATTAGTCAATAAGGGGGTTCTCTGCAGCTTTGCTTTTTGCCATCAGGCTCTTACTACATTTAAAAAGCAAAGGCACACAGTCCCCCACTGCACCTCTGCCACCCCTGCCCCCCACAGAGATGGTGCTGGGGGGAACCAGATTTTAAGCCAGCTCCCCCCAGCACTGGCTCCTCCCCCACCTTTCTGCCTCTGTTAGGGGGAGTTTTGACTAGTCAGGTAGTGGACTACTCGCTTGCATCCCTACTGACAAATGGTCTGATCTTCCATGCTTCTCTCTCACCAACAGAAAGGGGTGACCTTTACAAGCAGTGTCCCACGGTACTTGATACTCTCCTTGACAGGAAGGTACAGAATGTGGATGCAGGGCAGCCTCTCTGAAGATGTGGCACAATCTCACATATCTGTCTTTTTTTGTCTCTGGTTTAAAGTCCCTGCAAATCTGGCAGGGATTTCAAATGTATCTCACAATGAGGCACTTCAGGCAGGTGAAACAAGGATCACTCGCTGACATACATTGTGTTGGCTGCAAGAAATCTAAAATCCAGGGACCCCAGCATACCCACAAATAAGAGAGAACCAAGAAAAATGAATAAAACTGACACTAATCTAACACCAATGAATATCACTAACTTTATCTATGTATGTAAAGGAAGATCATTTCCATGTAAAGGGAGAAACTTGCAGGAGCATGTGCATGAGCTCTGACTACAGATCCCAGGAGATCAGAAGGATCTGAGAGAGGTCTGGGGCAGCAGCACAAGGGGGCTGAAGGTGCATCTGCAACCCCAATGGGTAACTCCAAGGGAAAAGTTTCCAGCTCTTGTGCATTGGATGCAGACACCAGAAGTGGAATGGACAGGTGCAATCACTCAAAAAATATAACATTAAAAAAAATCCTTTTTTTCCATCTTCCCTCCAGCACACATTTGTGGTTTCAAATAATACAGAGCACATAGCTGGAGATAAAGGCCCAATCTTTGTACTGCCACTATTTCATCTTCTAAACAAAACAATACCAAAAAAAAAAAAAAAAAGCTATTACTTATACCTGGAATATACTGGCTCCATAGGGGGTCCGCCAGGCATTAAGAAGGTTATCTTTTCCAGTACTCACAAACCATTTACCTAGAAATTTAACAGAATGTCTATGAGAGCGTGTAATAAAACATCTAACAATTGACAGATTTTACATTTTCAACTCACATTTATAAAGTTTAACTCAATAGGCCTATTAACCTCAGGAGTTATTAGCTAGATGATTAGCACTATTCAAAGCTCTGAGATGTAAGCAAAAACCACGTAGCTGATTAGTACTGTGTGTGTGTGATGGGGGACGGAATGTGAAACCCATCCATAGGAATGCTGCTGCTGCTTGTAATAATAGTACTTAAAAAACCCACTTCATATGTCGAAAGAGCTTTACAAACGTGAACTAATTCTCATAACAGCCATGGGAGGAAGAGAGAGAGATATTATCATTATTTTAGAGACAAGTAAGAGGCAGAAAGGCAAAGTGACCTCCCCCAAGTCACACAGTAAAATAACTGGCAGAGCAGGTATTCAAACACAGGTCAACTTACCACAGTAAGCAAACTTAAGTGACAACACACAGCTCTCATGAAGATGTAGTTGATACTTGTCTGGTTTATTTACATGTAGTACTTCCACATTGCTGCTTTCCATTCCCACAGCTAGCCATTCACCAGTAGGGCAATATCCCAGGGAAAAGATCTAGGGGAATTAAATGAGAATGTTTACCTTTTTGCAGTGTTAATAAATGAAATAGCACAGTAAAGGAAAGAGACAAACAAAATCCAAACTGTTCACCAGCAAGACTACAGTTCCAATTCTGATAAGAGAATACGGGAATATTTAGTTATCTATTCCTGTAATTCAAACTATGTTTTTTGGGTGAACAAGTGAACTGTCCTTTAGGTTATTGTTGCAGTTTTTCAGCCAATAATCTATAGGAATTCCAAAACATATTGCATGTTTTGGCTTCTCACAGCAATGTAAAAGTTTCTCACTTGCACTGGATTTAGTTCTTGAGTATCTTCCTAAATAAACTGGCAAATTAAAAAAAAAGAGTAGGAAAAACTAGTCACCTGTGATGTGAAGTCATGCTGTTGTAGCTGTCTCCCTTCTCTCAAGTCCCAGGATCTGACAGTGTTGTCCAAACCTCCCGTCCAGAGCTTGGTACCATCATTAGAAATGTCAATACAGCTGGCTCCATCTGTGTGGCCCTGGAATTGCCTGATAAAACAAACCAGATTGAATAATGATTTCCTGCCAGTGCTCAAGGTAAACACTGTTGTGGTGTTAGTTTTGGATTCTCTCTCTCTCTCTCTCTCTCTCTCTCTCTCTCTCTCTCTCTCTCTCTCTCTCTCTCTCTCTCTCTCTCTCTCGGGGGAGAGAGATCTCTTCTGTGTGGCTGGACATGAAATGCACACATTACAAGAATCATATTGCAGGTGTTAAGGAAATGATCCGAAGTACAGCTAGTTAAACAAAAGCAGTCAAATATTTCCTATAAGATTTTGGGAGGAAGGAAAGCTATTTCAAACCAAGGTACGACAGCCATCACATCTGGGAAAAATGAATGGCTCATCATGATTAAAAAACAAACTATCCACAGGACAAACTACTGGTTTCTGCAATATTTATTTATCTGAGAGTCAAGACGACACATATGTAGTAGATTTGGTTGCATAAACAGTAGGATATAATCCAGAAAACTAAAAGCAATACCATCATCATGACTGAATCAGCAAAATTATGCTCTTGGTGGTAGTAGGTCGTGAGAGCCCATGGTCACGAAACAACGTTTTAATTTTAAAGCTTTGTATTGGGAACTCCCAGATCTCAGTAACAAAGGACCATCTCAAGTTTTCCTTAATACTTAGGCTGACATCTGAGATTCCTGAGTTTTTCACTGGCGATTGTCTTTGGAGAAGTCCTATGCCTTAGTGTCAAAGGTGGAGGGGAAAGAGAATCTTTTGGGACTCCACTATAAATCATTTTCAACTACCATACTAAAGGTCATGTGGCATGTTTTCTTTTGAACCACTGGTCTGAAAACACTAGGAGTTATCAATTAGTAAAACTAGCAGGCAACGGAAAATTCGAAGCAATCATATAGAGCAGGCCTGGGCAAAATACGCTGTATCTGGCCTGCCAAGACACCAGATCTGGCCTGCGGACCACTCAGAAAAGGCACAGCTCCCACCCCCAGCACAATCCCATTGGCCGGTTTCTGGCTAGAAACTGGCCAATAGGAGCTTCTGGTGTGAACGACAGGCAGCACACAAAACACCCCCCCTCCTTTCTGGCTCAGTTTTTCACATAAGCTCATGGCCTTGCAGCCTGTGCAGGCACGGGGCAGGCAGGCAGACAGGCCGGCTGGCTGAGAAACGTTCTAAGCTCTGCACACATTTAACTCTGTAGGCAGGCAGGCTGGTTGGGCTGCTGGCTGGTAAGTCTCCTGGCCAGAGCCTGCGCCTCTGGCGCCTCAGCCCCGCCCTTCCGTAACCCCCTACCCCTTCCTGCACCCATTCCCCCCTCCCAGATCACAATCTCCTCCTACCCTAGGTCACAACCCAAACTGCTGCATCCCAGTCCCCTCCCCTAGGTCACAAATCAAATCCCTGCACTCTAGTCCCCTGCCCTAGGTCACAATCTGTCTCCTTCACCCAAACTCCCTCCCAGACCCCACTTCCCCCCCCCACCACCCCCAATTCCTTACCCTAAGCTCCCTTCTGCACCCAGCCTCCATCTCAGACCTCGCACCTCCTCCATTAATATCATGGAAGAGCGCAGCCCTCAACCACTTTCCAAAATCTTGAGTAGCTTCTCCCATCAAAATTTTTTCCCCACCCCTGATATAGAGGTATCCCTTATTGATACAATTAGCAGGATCCTCACTCTTGTAAATCACTTTTGAATAGTCCAATTCTGTTACAATGTATGAGGTGATTTTCAATATTTATGTAACAAGGCTCACAAGACAAAGAAACAAACTTTAATACTACCCCAAATTTTGCATTCACCCTTCATAACCATGAAAATTAAATATGCCAAGGTGTGTAGTGATTTGTGGCTGGTCCAAAATTCATTGGCACCCATGAGAGTTTTTATATTGACTTCAATGGGCTTTGGATCAGGCCCATTATGAACTGGGAGAATGTCTCCCAGTAATAGGCTGAGACTATCACTCAGCTAACATCTACTTAAGTAGGATTCATTCTGTTCTCTAGACAACAGGGTCTATATCTATGTAACACTTTTAGCATGAAACACACTATGTAGGTACAATAAATATTTTAGGAGTAACTCACCTGACCAATGTCTGGTTGTGCAGATCCCACACTGCAATGTTCCCATCACTACAGCACGAGAAGCAGACCTTGGAATCGGGGCTGATAGCCAGAGCATAGCAGGCTGGAGCAGATGATGTCAGCTCTGCTTTTATACGAGGAGTTGGTGCTGCCAGGTCCCATATGGATAATGTGCTGGCTTCCCCACCAACTATGAGGGTGCATCCATCAGGCAGCAATTTACAGGAGCGGATGTAGTTATCTCTGTTCTGTGTAATACAAGCTACCTCAGTTACATTAATAAACGCCTATTGATAATAACCAATGACATGGTCCATGCAGCATCCAAGTTTTAAACACTAGTTTGTATTCTCCTGCTGCCAAAATACACAAATTTCACCAGCAGATTCTATGGCTTCAATCTTCTACCTCTCACCACACAGCAGAGAGTACAGCTGTGGAAATTAAGCTACAGTTGTTTTCATATTGTGAGTATGGAAGCCTACTTTGTTTTGAAGCTGATGGAAAGCAATTCTTACATCTCATTACAAACCGACAGAGCCAAGCTAACAGAGCCAAGAGTCTGCTTGTTGTACAAATCCATGCCTTCTGCTATGACTGCCAACAGTGCAGGAATATTTCCGAAAGAGCAAACGACCTCTTTGGCAGTGTGGAGAAATCATCTATGAAAAATAGTACATAAGTCGATACTGCCCTAGAATTTTTTCCTTAAACACTGTTTTGAGCTTATCATTTATAAATGCTGCACATTTTGTGTGCTGACTGCTTTTAACCTGTTTCTTGGGACTTAACACTGGGTCTTCGTTTGTCAGCAGAGCTCTTACTATATAACTGGTTTCATGTTTGTGATATGTTAAGGACTAGAAAGTACTAAGGCAAGACAGTCTAAGCTTCAATCATTACAAGTTTTACTCCATAAATTATTGGCTGTCATGATTTCCTCATTTTAAATAGCAAAATTATTGTGGTGAGAGCTCTGTAGAAATCAAAAGGATAAAACCTATAACCAGGGCTTGACAAGTGGCAGCGAGCCCTGCTCGCCAGCCGCGCAGTTTGGCACGCTGCGCATGCGCTAATCGCGCTGCGGCACCATGCCAGGCTAAAATCTACTCGCCATAGGCGAGTAGATTGCCCTAATTGTCGAGCCCTGCCTATAACTCAAAACATTCAAAATAGCAATGTTATTATTGGTTTTACATTACACTTTCCCTTATTACAGCAATGCAATCATATAACTTGCAGGCCTTGTTATATGCAGCAGTAAGGCTACATAACTTATACTTAGTTAGCTATGAACACTGCTTCCAGGATTGTGTCCTCCACAAAGATAGACAGACAGACAGACAAACAGAAATGAAGACCCAGCAAAGCTTGACTGTATAACTTGGCTTGTACCAATACCACTGAATATTAAAAGTAGAACTTGCTGTGTTTTAAATGGGTATTAAAGTGATTTATAGCTTACACCCTTAGTAAGGCACCTGCTTTTACACAGTGCACATTTTACTCCTTGCCTTTCTTTCCAAATTTATTGGTTCTAGAGCCGATGCTCCATGTTGTATACAGCACTGAATTCATTGCCAGCTCTCAACAAATGTATGTTCATGTTCAGAACAAGAGCAAATATATATTAGTTCTGTATCAAGCTTTGAGACCAATCCCCATATTGTAATAAGGCACATTGTAAATACCTTCTGTTTAAATCAGTGTTTCTTAAACTTTTTAAGACCGAGGAACAGCAAATAATATTTTTTTTTTATGAGGAACACCAAGGATTTTTTTACTGAGCCAAAAAAAAAAAAAAAAAAAGTTGGGGGGAAAGGGAGGAAGGGTCAGGGGGTGGAAATTATTGAGAAAAAAAGGGTGTGGGAAAGTTATTGAGCAAAAAAAGTCGCCTGCTCCTTTAAGGGTGGCCATTTTGAATTCTGTTCTTCACAGCACAATGGTGTGCCGCATTACACAGTTTAAGAAACACTGGTTTTAATGAACTGTAGCAAAAAAGAAATACTCATGGAACATTCTAGGCATCTCAGAGCAAGCCTGATTGCGTTCACTTACTGTGACTTATCTAATGGGGAAACCATCATTAACTGCAAGAGGAAGAACTGGGGAAAATTCCCATTTAAAAGTTATTTCTCTAGTGCTGTATTTGATTCTTGATCTTATCTGTGAGGAATAAACTACAATTCTTCCCATACCATTGCCACCATTTTATTTAAAAAAAAAGTTACATGCCTAAAGCAGGAAAAAGAACTGCCTAATATTTCCTTATAATATGAATAAAATCCAGGGCTGGAGAGCTATTTCCTTATTGGGTCTCCAAGGAGAAGTTACCCTTGTACACAAGTTCCTGTTTGCTTACCAGGCAGTCTAGCTGAGAGACAGGGCTCTTGTTGCCAGGCTGGCTAATATCCCAGACTTTGACACACCCCTTTCCACCTGTGTACACGTGTCTTGTGGGGTTGCTGATGGTAACTGCACACACTACTTCCCCGTGATTCAGAGTGTTGATCTGTCGAGCATGGCGAGGGATTCCTGGTCCAATGAGGGCATCAGGAGGGAAAGGTACAGGCTGCATCTGACCATCCGCAGTAACATGAAAGGAGTATGCTCTTTTTTTGGGGGGGGGGGGTAGGGGGGAGGAGGAATGACAAAGATGGAGAATTATGTCAACCATTACATTGCTGAGTTATGACAAATAAGAACAACCGTTAGCAGTTCCTTTGCTTGGCTGATTTTATTTTTTACATTATGTCAATCTAAGCTGCAGTGCCAATTGCTATACACACACAAGAAATTTGGGATGGGAGGAGAGGACTTACAATAGACAATTCCATCTCCTCTTGCTTGTGAAGCACAAAAACTGTAAGTGCATTAAGTGATATGATTAACAAGTTCCTTTTTAAAAAATGTCTATGTCTATGAGGTCATAGCAGCTACCTGATCACCTTTTACCCTTGGTGAATTTAAGCAAACATCTAGACTGAAAATATGAACAAATGGAGGCCATGCAACTTCAATTGAAAGGCTGACTGATACCTTTTCTTAATGGCTGTTCCTCTGAATAACATTTGTAGGGTCTCATTTCTGCACGCCCAATTTCCCAGGCATTTTTGATTATTTGTACAGCTTTAATATTTGCATTTTTGCTAGTGTCAGAGTTTAAGTGAACTGAAACTGCTATATGGAATATGGGGAACTGTAGCTGAATAAAGATACATTTTTCCTTGTAAAAAAAGTAGATAGGCAGATGCCTCACATGTATTATTCTAAAAATACTCACTAATAGTAGTTAGGGCCTAGTGTTTTGAGTGTTTCTTTTATAGCTCAAATACCATTTATAGGACACATTTTATTGCCTGGGTGAGATCCCTAATTTTGTCTTAATATTTTAAATGCATATCTGATTCACATTACAAAGACCAATATTACCATCATTGCTAGTGCCACATTTATGACAATCTCAAAAAGACCAAAACTGAATGAACATGGAAGGGAAAATGAACTGCCTACTCACTAATACAAACTGAGCCAGTTTGAGTCACATTGTTTGGTGCTTTGCCTGCTTATCTGTTTTTTCCCCCTTAAAGTATCTTTTCCTTAAAAAAAGTCTTGAAAGTGCCTACCCTACACTACAAATACAGCCTCTTAGTTACTGTAACTCAGATGAAATTCACACTTTTTACATATTATGCTATTTAATTGCCATTCTATCCTAAAATTGGTAGTCAAATTTTTCCCATTTGTGTTTTCTGTAAATCACATGCTATAACCAGGGATTAAAAAACCCATTCAAATGGGGTGAGTACATGGATTAGGAATGGGGAGAGAATTGAAGGAATGCTAGCGCCTTCCCCTTGAAGGAAGGGATTAAGCTTGAGAGCAGAAATAGTCCAGATATCATTAATGATCTTTTCAGTATGAACGGAAGAAGCAGAAGAGCACCCCATATACTATTGTTTTCTCAGGGAAGTTACAGGAGTGAAGAAAAAGCTACAATTATGTTAAGGCATGAATATTTCTTATACCTAGTCACATGTGGTGGAATCCATACTTGAGTGAATGCATACAGGTAAGTGAGAGCGAGAAATAGAATGAGAGGGCTACACTAGCTAAGAAGTGAAGGAGAGAAAGATCAGGAAGATGCAGGTAAGAGAAAATGTAGGATCCAAAGTAAAGAAAAGAAGATAACATTGAAAAGAAAGAGGAAAGAATACAATAAGCATGGAGAGAAAAAGAATGCAATATATACAGGTGGAAAAGTGGAATAAAACCAGAAAGAGGAAACAAGATACAAGAAAAGCACAGGAGACAAAGGTTATATTGTTGCAAAACTTAATAAATAGGAAATAGACTGATAATGAAAATATAAACATAGTATTCTTTTAAATTGTCTAGGGCCTGGTTTTGAGGGCTGTAATGACACAGGTGTTTCTCACATGGGCTAACAGTAGATGTTGGGAAAACTTGTGACAGGACATTCCTTGCATTGAACAGAATATACCATTTATCTTCACACGGCTGATAGTCAGACTCATATTACCTATTGCCCTCCCTCTGGTTTTATAGGCTGTATCAGGTTTGTAGCACTTTCTCTTAGTTCCTTTCCTCTTTCAGGGCATAGGAATAAAGTGAACACTACCCCTCAACAATAAATATCTTGTAGGTCACTCCACAACTTATCTTCTTTCATTCAATTAGTAGTTTTTATTTATAGGTACCCATTAGTATTTGATTTAGAGGGCAGTTCTTTACTCACTCAAAAAGTCCACCTTTCTAAATACCATAATTATTATCAATAAAGAATAAAAAGAGGCAGCGTGAAAAAAATACTGTTTGATTATGTAATTAAAGACTGCCCCATAATGCATGTGAATGGGAGCAAAATTAAGTTTACGCAGCCAACCATAACTCTGGCATTTCATAAAGCACAGGGGGGGTCCCCATGGCAATTACATGAAAAAACATTAAACACAATGTTCCCCTTCTCCGCCCCCCCCCCCAGAAAAACCCCCACCCTGAACATTGTTTAGGTTATAAATTAAAGCACTTTAAAGTTAGGAAATGTCAAAACTGAGGTTGCCTATGCACTATGATAAACATACTAATTTTTCCTGCCTCATTAAATAAACTGAATTGTTTGTGTTACAGTAGTAGTTAGAGGCTCCAACAACAAGGCCTCATTGTGCAAGGTACAAACAACATACAGCAGTGAAGTGACTTGCCCAAGATTACACAACAGGTCAGATCTGAGGAACAGGATCAAGGTATAGAATCATGACAGCAGTGAGAGGCTGCAGTTGGACCTATTCTGACTCTCACACACACACACACACACACACACACACACACACACACACACACACACACACACACACACACACACACACACACACACACACACAGCAGAATTTTAAATTCCATCTGCAAAACTTTTATAATTGGTGAAAATACACAGGCAGAAAGTTACACTAGTAAAGCACATCTTGACCTAGATTTCATGATGATTTTGCAGGGCAAGTTCAATTCAGCAGCTACAAACGATACATCAGTTGTTTAAAAAATCAGCATGTTTTAAAAGTCAGAACATGGGTTTGATCAACTTTATGACTTATAGTTCCTACACATAAGTAGTTTTACTTAACTAATAAAAAAGTGCTGTTTTTAAGCACTAATTGAATTTTCATTTCTATCCAAATGGAACTTGACAGAATCACAAAATAAAAAACACACGTGCCAACTGGTAAATCAGAAACACATCATTAGCCATCTTCAAAAATTGTAAAATATGTAAAAATTAAGAATGAGAGAATATGTGTTAAATTACACATATTTAAATAAATGTGTATTGGTAATGTGTATCTTCTACATATGCAAAAAGAAACACCATATTTAGTGTGATGGTTATATTTAGCTGCAAATTAACATGTTTTAATGGCTACCTACCAATAAAATAAAAATAACTAAGAATCAGAGTACTAGAAATGGAAGGGACCTCAGGAGATATCAAGTCCATTCCCCTGCATCACAGCAGGACCAAGAAGTACAAACACAAAACAAGATTACAATAAATTACTTGAATCAGGGTTTCCTGCTTGCTGGTTTAAAATCATGAATACATTTTAATTCATTTTAATTTAAATCAATCTATCCAGAAGTGATCTCTCTGATCTTAGTTCACTCAGTCAGTAAGTTGTTTTTCCATTTGTACCAGGCCTTTGGATTGGTACCAGGAATATAATGGCACTCCAATGCACTACCACAATACAAACAATTGTAATGTATTGATTTGTCTAAGATTAATTTGATATAAATGTAGCACTTTTAGCTCTCCATTTTCCAAATGGGATAATTTTGTTTTATGATTGTCATGCTCTAAAGAGAACCCCAGAATTGTTCTTTCCATTTCAGAAAAATATCTAGAATTAGTGTTTTTATGATGAAATTAAACTGCAGGACTTTCTTCATTTTAAGGAAGAATTAGCATGATAAATATGATTAATCTGATTTGACCAGCTATCTTACTCTAGAGCCTGGTCCACACTACAGTGGAAGATCAAATTAAGATACACAACCCCAGCTATGTTAATTACATAGCTGAGTCAGAGTATCTTACATGGTGTTTCCGCACCATCCATTCAGTGGGAGGCTGATGGGAGCTTCCCTTACTCCTCACAAAAGGAGTACCACCAAATATCGGCTGGAGCAGCCCTCAGCGTTCGATTTATGGGTCCATACTAGACCAGCTAAATTGAATGCTATAAGATTGACCTCTGGAGTGTCGATCTCCTGTGTACTGTAGGCATGACCTAGGTATTCAACAGAATTATTAAAATGCAACAGTTTTGGGTTCTGCAGAAAGCATACCAGTCAGCTTCTAACTAGGACATTCAGGGTAAATATTTAAATAAATGAAATACTGCTACCTTATTAAAATTACTGACATTTTAAAATGAAGTGAAGTTTTGCCTCCATCTCAATCTTGCCTATAAGATTCATATGCTCCAAACTAGATTTGAAAAGTGCAAATAGACCACTGATAAAAGCACATGTCCTTAATACTATTGTTGCAAATCTATTTTAAGGCAGCATGTTCTTTAATTCTCAAGTTTGTGACCACAAGGTTGCTACCATTTAACTCTAGTATCAATGCTGAGTGCAAAACTAGAATGAGAAGTAGTCAGGGCTTCTCACTTCCTGGGAAAACCCAGAAGAATCTAAATACAATAGCCACAGGGGACAGTAAAGAAAGCTAAGAACTCCACTGCAATGACTAATCAAATGAGCAAATATGAACATAGCACTATGCCAAAGAGTATAAAATGCTATGTGCTGCTTACTGTACAGTAACGAGAGAAAGGACACAAGGTGCAAGATCTGTCATTATGCCAGACAGCATCTCTGAAAATAGTACTGATTTCAGGAAACAAGTAATTACTGATTTGGAGACTAGGGCAGAAGAAGAAAAACAACAGAACAAGTGCTGCCAGGAAATCTAAAGACAAAAACTGAAGTAGTTTTAGGTCATCTGGCCTCTCCCAAACACTATTGGCCATGAGATTTTAACAAATGATTCAAGCTCATAGTTTATGAGGACAGAAGTGTGCAACTGCACTAGAATTAAAAAGTTAGTCAGTCCCAAAAGCCGTTAAAGGCAAGATAAGTGAAAAAAGATTGTACGCATAGAGAAAAAATAGTTCCACAGTAACAGGAAAAATTAGCAATGGGCTTCAGTAATGGAAGAAATACAGGATACAGGACAAAGGGAAAACTCCACAAAAAACACAGAAAGAGTGCGGGAAAACTGAAGAACAAATGCTAAACACACCTTGAGAGCAGGATGAAGAGAAAATGGAAGGAATGGGTCTTGCGGAGAAAAATAAAATAAGAGAGTCTCTCAAGGTCACCTGCTATCAACTGCCAAGACCCACTAATTTGTAGCAATGGGAAACAGGAGAGCTGAAACCCCCTGCAGCATTCCACGTCAGCATGCAAAGGCCCAAAGTCACTAGCATCACTCGTAACAGGATTTGGCTTTGAATCGTATAAACTTGTCAGTGTCAGATTTAAAAAACAAAAACCAGAAAAGGATGGAAGTAAGGGACTTAACTTAGTGACACAACACAAGGTGAAGCAATAGAAAATAAGGTGTTTTCCAGAAGGAAATCTTGCAACAACAGCCAACAGGAAAACAAGAGCAAGTTCCTAAGAGGCAGCTTATTTTTCTAGCAGCAATCTATTCTATTAAGATGATCTCAGTGTGTACTGTGGCTAAAGAACAGGTGCTCACAGAAATACTGGTTCTTTGGAAAGAAAAATGAATCAATGGTACTTAGAACAACAACAAAAGATAAGGGTTGCAGAGTAGCAACAGATAACGACAGCAGCCAACAGACACAGATGGCAGGAGATTGAGTATTTCCATCTGAAAATCTTCCTCCCCCTCTCCCACCTGCAACAGGATACACAACAAAAATGACATCTCTTAATCTGAGAGTCTGGGAAATAAGAAGTTTCAAACATAAACTGAGAATTCCCCTGCAGTCTGCAATGCTGAGACAGGTGCCATGTTATGCATACGTTGTACCAAAAATTTCAATAGACTTAACACAAATAAGAGATGCTATCTTAAAGTTACTCTGGGCAATAGAAGACATCCTGCTAGTTGTGGACAAAGACAGCTAAAATAAGTCTAGAATCTCCTAATGCAGTTAATTGAAAACTACCCTAACTCCTGGAATTTTAAAAGTTTGCCATGTTTATTTATAGTATGAACAGGCAAAGGAGGCAACTATCAGCTAAGGAGGCAAGACAGCATGACACAGAGATAACCTACCTAAGAGTAGTCTGAGTGTATAACTTTTTACTACAAGTGAGTGTTCTCTGAAGCTGTTTCAATGACTAAGCTTTAAATTCTTGATCAACACTTAAGTGTCCAGAAGGAAAACACCATACAGATTTCATTCAAATCATACTTTTTAAGCAATAAGAAACAGATACGACTAATGGACCCTGAATGCTATAACAATTATATCTAGAAATGAGCCCCCTTCCCCAATATGCTTTTGATTAAATATTCCTAAAAGTAATGAAATGGAAATAGTAAAATGGCTTAATAAATGGAGTCCAAGAATTAAAATTACCCATATCGGCCTATAAATGATCCAACAATATTCTATTTATAAAACTGTGGGCCATAACTTGCAAAGCAAGAAGTCAGAAACTCCAACAACTGTCACTGGCAGAAAGAAGGAATTAAGCTTGAGTCGGGTCAGCAGGAGTGTACATATATGACGCATCACAGCCAACCCAATGGGTACTACTAGGGAAAATCTTCCAACAATCATGCACACAGTGCATGCACATACATATTGGAATGCATGTGAGCAATCACTCAAAGAGCTAAGAGTGATTACATTCTTTTCAAAGCTGTGCAAGAGAAGTGAATCTGCGTTATCATAAAGTCATGAGGCAATTGGGAGGCATATGATGTACCTGTGAGAGGAAGATGTCAGTGATGAGGGGAAACAGTTCAACCTATTTCACAGCTAAATCTGGTAGTTTAACGGAAACTAGAATCACGTTGCACAATATTTTTAATTATCAGGATTTCCCACATTAGGCAGGCAGTTTAGATAAACACTGCCAGGAGATTGAACAAACTGAGCAGGAAATCATACATACATGATATAAAAGAAAATACCTCCAGGAAAAAAGGAATTTTATCAATAATGTATTCTTTGGAAATCATGTCCTCTGTAAAATTGTGTAAAAATATTTAAATATTTAAGAAAACTGCAAAAATAATAAATTTAGAGTTTAAAAAAAGAGGCTGTATGTGTCCAGGATTCTGCCCTAAATGTGGAACTTTACCAAGTTTAATTAAACCTTTACAACCTTGGGATTGTTTCCTAGAATACTGATCATATCACTGACACCAGCCTTTTTGCTCTTTGGGACTCCCCTAACACTCTGTCCTACTAGGCCAGCTCCACTGGTCTCCCCCCACAAGGCACAGAGCTGGGGTTACCGCCCCCTCAAAATCTACGCAGACACTGACCCACTTCAGCTCTGAGAGAATGCAGTTCTAGAGCACAGCACCCAAGAAACTTAATCCCCCAAAATGATCAAAACCCCAAATAAATCCATCTTTATCTGCATAAAAATGTTTACAAAGGGAAAGCTCATGAGGATGTTTGCCTTTTTTAATCAATGAAAAAAGAGAGATATGCACACTGGTTGTTCCCCCAGGCACCACTTACTTACACTAGGCCTCACCGAAAATAAAAGTATTTTGTATTAAGTACAAACAATAGGATTTCAGTGGCTGTAAGTGAAGATTCAAGTAAGTTACTAAATTAAACTGAATGAAAACATGTAGCTTAAAAAAAAAAATCACGAAAAAACTTATTGCAAGCAGATGCTTACCCTAAAGAGCGGTTCTTATTTCAGGCATAATCTTCAGGTCAAAGACTAACTCTTTTTCCCTGACCAGGGTCTCCAGCCCTTGTATCCTGATGGAGTGTGCCAGATCAGCCAAAGACAAAGGGCTGATAGCTTATATAGTGTTTCCTCCAGGAATGGAACCTGTCGTTCTACATTCTGCCCCCCGCTCCCCTTCCACGGAAAAATACCAGAGTCAAAATGGAATCCCAATACCATTGGGATATGGGTGGTATGGTCACATGCCTCAGTTAGCCAATCCCCTTTAGAGGTACAGGACAAAAAGGCTATTTACACATCATTAAGTCGATCACCAGGTAGCTAAGGTGGAGGTGCGGGGGACTAGTAATGGCTCCCATTAGCACATTTAAAACTATACAGTTTCATACTTCATATTTCTAATTTCTCATACAAGAATGATACATGTACCAAAACAGGATATACAAATCCAACCGAACGTAACATTAAAATTGACTGGTTACATGAAGCATTTTGTCCAAAGCATCTTTGAGTTATGCATATTTATATTCATAAGTCAATTTTCATAAAACATGAGGAGGGACTGTCACAATCACCCTGCTACAAATGCTCAATAAAATGCTCACCCACCATGCTGAAAGACATACTTAAGTGGCATAATTTCAAAATACTGCTTATTATGCCAACAAAACACTACACTGTGAAAATACAGAAAGCAAAACATTTTTAAGTGCATCTCAAAATTCATTTGACAGAACAGAGTATTAGCTAACTATAGGACTGCTTTAATTACCTTTACTTCCTCACTAAAAAATAAAATTACTCAAAAAATTCAAAATACACTGGCCTGTGAATGCAAAACAGCATAGTCACAATTGAAAAACAAGTATTAAGTGCTCTTTTTTTTTAATATATCGAGTTTAGTGTCAATACAAGCATCCAATTTCAGACAGTGCTGTGAACATGAACCCTCCCACATGTATATGTCCACTGTACATCTACAGCTCCATTTCTGAGGTAGTTTTCAGAAATGCCTAATTTAATGTGCAGGTTATATGCCATAGTAAGTACTGATGACCCTCATCAAGTGTCACCTACATTTCTGAAGCTTGAGACCCAGTGATATCGTCAGCCCTTCACTCCTGCTAAAATATCTACCAGGGGGATGTGATTTGCACCCACTGCTTGTAGTGGCTGAAAGACAGCTTCACATGTTTAACATATAAAAGTCAAAACAACTTATTTTTTTCTGCGGAGCACTACTTCTCCAATTTCCCTCGCTACCTCTGGTTCAATGGCAAGGCTTGAGAGAAAGGACACAGAGATGTATCCCATCAACAGCATCTCACCAGAAATAATTCAATGTTCACAAATGCAATTATAAGATGACAGCTGCTAGTTGAGAATTAATAAGAAATGCTCCTTATCAGGAGAGTAGAACAGAAATCTCCATCAAAATACCCCAAGATATCATTCCATTTGGAAGTCTTGTTTGTGGACATAACATAACTAAAGTGCTCTTGCTATTTAGGTGTTCAAAGTTACTTACGGTTTCCCCCCAGGGATTCCTGCTAGATTTGGAGGGATTCCAGGTACTCTCATGTGAGGAGGAGGATCAAATCCAACCTGATAATGAAAAATGAATAAATCTCAAGCCTACTGAATAAGAAAACACAACTCCCCTTTCTTCACCTAGGGATGTTAAATTTAGATTAGTCATTAAGGGTGTCTCTGCCATGGCATTACAAATTGGCAATGCCACATGGAGCCCAGGGTTAGCTGGGGAGTCCCCAGCTAACCCTGGACTTCATGTGGTGCTGCCACTTTGAAACGCTGCGTGCAGCCTGGGCTGGGAGTCCTTAGACTACACGTAGCATATCAAAGCAGCAGATGCAGGGCTGCACACGGCATTTTAAAGCAGCAGCAGCGGGGGCAGGGGCCAACTTGTTGACTAGTGTGTAGACTATCCGATAAGCACTTGCTTATTGGACAGTTGATTAGTCGGTCACATCCCTTTCTTCACCCCCCAACTTATTTGAATTTCCAAAATGTTCTACAGAATTTTTTAAATACAATGTTTCTTAAAGGAATGCATTAAAGGGACATTCTTAAGAAATTTTTTTACGTTTTCCAGTGTTCATATTCAAAAACTGAATTAACAGATGTACAATATCGTAACAGCTTAAATATGACAGTAATGATATGCTTAATACATTATGTGCTACTTAAGATTTTAAATGCTAGCAAATCCTGATTATATTAATTCATCTAGCATAAATAAATAAACCAAGCCATCCCTACAACAAATATGGACCAAAGTGCATTCAAAGTTCATTCTTTGAAATGGTATCCATAAAATAAAATCATAATGCATGTGGTTTTAAAGATAGGTATATGGCATATACAATTTCAGTCCTTCCTGCTCAAGAAAACTGAACTGTTTTCCAGTTTAAAAGACTAGCCTCATTATAGAATTTAGAGAATATAGCACCAAACCTCCCATATCCTGCAAAGACTTATACACATAAGTTTGCTTACAAATAATCCCAATGATTTCACTGGGCCTACTTCTGTTCCTAAAATAACACATGCACTTAAAAGTTTGCAGAACTGGGCCCTTACTTAGCTATATTTTATGCTAGTGGCAACTACAAGAGTACCTTATTTGCACTGTTGCTAGACCTAAGACATTTTTTAACTTTCCAGGCCATAGAGCCATAAACAGAGACACCCCAACTAACTTCAATTTTTTTATTTTCATAAAAAATAAAACTATAAGCACAGAAAAGTGGATAAAAAGCCTTCTATGTGCTGCAAGATTAATTTAGGATGTCTGTAAAGTGTACAGATCTGCTCCAGTAGGAGAGAAACAGATGTCCAGAGAACCAATGAAGTGCTTTGTAGCTTCCAACACTACCTTTTTATTCAGAAAATAAATAAAAAAATAGTTTGGCATTTCTTAATGAACCGAAGCATTGATGAAGGCTAACAAAAACTGAAACATACATAAATACACTGAGATTCTTTGTTTTCAAGGCACGAGTTTGTTTCTCTAGCCATATAGCAAAATGAAACATAACAGCGAAGCAGTCAAGGCTCTGGCGTTATGGCCTGGGAGTTTGACAGTGTTAAATGAAGCATGTAGCTTTTCCCAGTGAACCAAACCTCATCCTATTGAGACTGCAAGCAACATGTTTCCCTACCATAGGAGATCGTCCATAGGCAACCACGGCGGCCGCGGCTGCAGCAGCACTCATCTGCGGGGACATGTTGTGCAGACTGGCATAAGCTGCCCCTGGACTGGTCAAATCTCCATTCATGCCAGCATGAGGTACCATTCCAAATGGAGCAGGATATGGTCCTGATACCGCCAAGGGTGTCCTCAAGCCAGCAGCTGCAGTTTAATGAAAAAATGTGCTCATTTTGAATTGAAGTAATTTTCTTTCTATTTTTCTGCACAGGGAAGAAAATGTGTCATTCCAGGTGAATTCTTCTTCAGCAATACCCAGTCTTCCCCTCTTAGTGTTGCTAGGTACATTCTGAACTAGGCTCATCACCACCACTACCACTTATCTGGACTCTGTGTAAATGAAAGCTCTTATATACATATGGCTATTCTGATTACTTTTAATAATCCCTAAGCACAGTGCCCATTCCTTCCTTCATATTTTCCTCCTCTGCATTGCTCATTCCCTGTTCACGTTATTTGGTCTTTCTCCAATTTCTGCAATAAGGTTGAGAGGCACAGTTTAGAAAACTTACGTCTGAAGACTGAACAGCAAAGGTAAGCATCACTCTCAAGTTGTCAGGATTACATTTCACCAAATATTAGCTGACTCAAATACAGGATAATGGGCTAGGAAGGCGCTTGCATTCAGAATAATTATCAGAAACTTTAAAGGAGTCATTCTGTAGTTTAGATTATGTAGACAGAAGATAAAAACAAATGTAAACAGTCAATCAGAAAGAGGTACAAGCTGCTGAAAACTAAGTCAGAACATCTGTTTCTTATCAAACCTGTTCAACAGTATAAAGAATGAAGCAATGCATTTATTTAAGTATTCACAGATAGTTACATAAGTAAAAGATTAATGGAAGACTCAGAAAGACACATAAAAAGCAGTGCATTACCAGCTTGGTTAACCAGAGGGTCCATTGTTGGCGGTTTGCCAAGGCCTGGACGAAGTCCTGGAGTAGCACTAGTGCCCGGAGTTGGCACATCACTCCGAGGAGTTGGTGTGCTGGATTTCAGAACAGGCGTGCTGGCTTTTTCATGCTGGTATCATTAAACAAATTAAATGAGCATTATTTTTAATCCAGGCCACATTACACAATTTATCACAACAGCAGCTGGGACGCTGGGCACCTACCACCTACTCCCTAAGCCAATTTTCATAAATCCGCACAACGTTGACAGCATTAACTTGTGAATGAGAAATGTTGACCTTTCCTATTCCTGCCAAAATTATACAAGCTAAAAATGCAGAAGGTAATTTTTTCCTTCCTCCACGGGCATTAAAAATGTCTGAGAATTTTTCTTCTGGACAGTATTCCATGTATTACCAAATTCTTTCAGTGTAAAATCGACACCTCAAATATAACGGATAATAATGTCTAGTGTCCCAGATTAAAGTCCAAAAAGGCATGATATCTAATTGATAAACCCCTAAAATAAAGCAATTTCAGAAGTTGTGCCACTACAACAAAGACCTTATGATCAAATAATGACATTTTAATGAAAGAGTAAAAACAGCCTATTTAGAAGAAAGCAACCCTGATTCTGCAGAACTTTTTAATGATGTGTGTGTGTGTGTGTGTGTGTGTGTTATATGTTTTGTCTGCAGTGAAGAATAAAAGTGCAAGCTATTTTCAGCTCCAAAAATAAAACACTGTTTATAGTGTGCTGTTTGCATTATAATGTAAACATTAGCTATAAGTACACGGGAAAGACCAGTGTGGGAAGTAGAAGTTTTTATCGGCAAAGAAGAGGGTTGTATAAAGGTCTAGGGGAACAAGAACAAGATTCAACTTCAGGTGTATAAAATCAGACTTCCACTGCCAACAAGTAAGCCACTGTGCACAGTAATTAGTAGTTAGACCATACATGTGAGAAGTAGATAGGTATTTCCTCTGGGCTACAGGCTTCTTTTAACACTCACCAAACTCATTTCTTTGGATTTCAAGGAAGTGGAACTTCCTGAGGAGGCTGTGGATGCAGGACTGCTAGAGGCATCTTTTTTCAGCAGACGGTTTTTATCTATGCCATTCTCACGTGGTGAGTGTGCAGGACTTGCCCGTGGCGATGAAGGATCCTAAAATAATAATAATACTAATAAAACAAAAATACAGATTAGGGATGGGGGAGACAGGACAGCAGAAAGCAACATTATGGCCAGGGGCTTGTACAAACCACTGCAAAGAAATTATCACCACTGAAAAACTGGAAGGTTTTAACTAGACACGTTTAAATAGAGATATATTTTTCATTATTAGTTTTTATTTGTTTATCTGTGACAATGTCTCCTTTCCATCTGGTCAACTGGGGCAGTCAGCCTACTGACTTAAATAAATAAATAAAAACCCTTGAAATCTGGTTAGTTTTACATGTGAATTTACATAACATTTTTTCCCTAAATATATGAGATTACAACCTAATCACAGAGAACATGCGACAAGTGCATAACAAACAGTGAGGGGAAAGGGAGAACCAAAGTAACAGCAATAAAATTATGCAGTTCATAATGTCAGGTGCAGGATTGCTCTGAATAATGAAAACATTTTCAAATTTTCTTTTCAAACCATAACCCACTTTGCTTATCTCCACCATCAAGAGAAAGTGACCCTGAGCTCCTGAACCACAGAGTACATCTCTATTGTTTTCTTCCCTTTGTACCAGTGGGCAACGTGCAGCCCATCAGGTAATCTGATTGCTGGCTACAAGACATTTTACTGATGTTGACCAGCACCAGCATCATCCCCCACAACTTCCAGTGGCTGCAGTTCTCTGTTCCTGGCCAACGGGGCTGTGGGAAGCGGCATCAGAAGGCAAAGGGGCCACAGAAATATGATGGCTACCATTTTCCACAGCTCCCGTTGGCCAGGAACAAAGAATCATGTCTACTGGGAGCTTCATGGATGGACCACATGTCATGGAGTGCTGATGGATGGGCCACAAGCAAAACGTCTTCCAGCCCAGAATCAGATTACCCCAATGGGCTGCATGAGGTTGCTCACCACTGCTCTATACAGTCTGCCCTTATTACTCCTCTCTGCAGCAAACCCTCCCCTGTACTCTGTCCACCCAGGTTCCCAGCCCTGTGCAGAAACTGCAAAGCCACCAGGACTAATAGTTTTTCCACATTCCCTGTTGCTCTCCTGAGGATAGTGTGGATATCTGCAAGTAGTATCAGATACAAGAAATCAAAAATACTATTAGTAGTTCTGTATCAGATGCTGAGGTACTGCTATGGTCTGGTCATCAGAAGATGTTGCTCGTTACCTAGCTCCATGCTCACTTTCCACCATACAAGCCTACAAAACGATGAACAGAGCTGACATCATCTGGACACCACGGGTCTTTAAAGTGTCCGCTTCCCAGTGCTGCTAAAAGGCAGATGGGAATAAGAGAAAAGTACTGATGGCATTTTATACTCCCAAAATCTTGTATCTGTAGGACACAAGAGGGGGAAGAGGTGGCTGACTAGTCTTCTTCAAGAGTCATTTGCTCTAGGAAATTCTGTCGATGTCTCTAATTGCTTCTCTGCTCTGTTTGCTTCAATCCTGGACTTCATCAAATGCTATCTTCACAGTGGTCATTTAGTGTTGTGTTCCAAAGCCATACCCACCTAAGACACTTTGATTTAAATATACTGCCTGACAACCCCAGTCCTGTACATAGATCCTCATCTTAACTCTCCCCCACCATACAAAGGCTTTCATGACAGCAGCTGTGAAATGCTGGAATTCATCTTCTGGGAAAGCTGAAACATGAGCGAATCAGTTGAGAGCCAGAAAAGAGAGCCTGATTTCTTCTGTCTTGTAGTATGGCATCCAGCTAGCATTAAATTTTAAGGTTTTTCAGGTTAATTACTAATATTAGTTTAAAAAAAAGCCAATCTTGTTTTTTATATACATTTAGATGACACTAAAATTTTCCTTAATTGCTTGGGCAAATGTTAAAAAAAGCAAAAAATAGAAACTAAGTTACCTCATTGGATACATCCACAACCAAGTTATCATCACTCTTGTCCCCATCACTGTCCTAGAAAAAATTGTTTATTCCATTTAATACACTTGAAAAGTACAGGAGAAAAGCTAAGCATCTGCTGTATACACAATCTAAATATTAACATTATCACGATCTGAACCCAAATAAGACAGAGACAAAGAGGAGAGCCACGCCATTAGATGCAGAAAGCATATAAGGACAAATACACAAATTTAATGAAAATAAGAGAACACTGTTGGGGGGGGGGGAGGGTTGGCCTTTTAGCTTTAAAAAGTATATTTTTGAAATTTGAAAGAATATTTGTATGCAACTAAAATAACTGTTTACACTCTGGAGAAAAAGACATACTTAACTGTTCTCATTGCTAACCTGTGTGTTTCAATCCTATCAACTGTAAAATGAGAGTTACAGAATTAGTTACAGTTTGCACTGTGCTTTGAACATGTAAAGGACAATGACTAAGATGTTCAAAGATGTTTCCTATGTGTATTACTTCTTTCAGAAAAATATTCTCCTAAATCCAAAATAAGCCCAGTTTGAGACCATCCCAATTTCTACTCTAAAGCTTCATAATATCAAAGTTCTGAGTAGAAGTTAAACGGGAAGATTTTAAATTTATTGTCCTATTTCCAATCCCACAATTCCCAGTCAACTTATTTCTGTTTTCTAAAACACAAATGAAACCAGCAGCCATGTGAGTGTAGTCTGAAATGTAGTAAATCTTTGAAACAGTAAACATGTTCCAGAGTGCAATAACCATTAGAAAACAAGGGATTTAAAATAATGTATTTAGCTTATCTACTTATAACCCAATTCCCTTCCGACTACTTCTACCGAATCCAAATCGCCCTGTTTTCCCTAAAATCAACAGTTTCACATTGTATTATGATTCCCAAGGAAACAGAGAGCGGTTTAAGCATGCACTCCTTTGAATAAATGAGGTCATTAATATCTCCCTCCCCAAACTGCTAACATCTGGACATTAGTGAGCTGAAAGACTTTAGTACATAGAAAAGCGTGTGAAAAGTTCCCAGCATCAAAACAAGATACAAGATGGTGGAAGAAATCACAGACTTTTGTTTCAAAGAAACCAGGGTAACAGGAGAGGTAATAGATACCACAGGCCTAAATTAACAGGATAGAGAAGGTGCCCCAACCTGCCTACAACTATCTCAATGTAACCCCAAAGAAAGAGATTACAAGGGTGTAACTGTGAATAGAACTGGACATATTGTGACCAATAAAAGCATCTGGTGAGTGATGTTAAGAATTACAATAAAATCTAATTTTGGGGGGGGGGGGGGTCTGAGTAACCAGCAGTGCAGTTAGTGCCCAAAGTCACAGATCCAGGGTATTCTTGCTACCGTACAATTATGTCACAATTGCACTTTCAACAGAAAGATCAGTCCTCCTCTTTGTTTCCCTGTATTACTAACAGCTCCATTCCTTTTCCAATTACTACTATTTCTCTTCAATTTACATTAATCCTGCTCCTCCCGTGCTCACTTTTCATAATCTTGGAAGAAAGTTAGGGAGAGAAATGCTGAGCCATTGCATCTAGTGCCTGCCTGCACGATTCATATGATCCACAACCCTTTGTGCTGTTAGTTCTTTGGAACTCGATGGGCAAGCAAAGCTGGTCAAAAAGACAGCACACAAGTTGTGCAAACATTTCACTTGGAATTTTTTTCTGCATTGCTTTTCACAGAAATTTTGCAATTTCAACCAGCATGGGCAGTAGTTGGTGAGGTCGCACGGCGAGCAGACACCTTTGGAAGTGTGTGTCAGAAGATTCTACAGACTTAGGCTTGTGGGGCTTGCACAGCATTACTAAAAAAACCACAGACATTTGGGTTTGGGAGCTCAGGCTGTGAAGCTGGAGAGAGGGGATGCATTTCACTACAGGTTTCTGCTTACCTTCTAGAGCAGTGGTCCCCAACGCGGAGCCCGTGGGCGCCATGGCGCCCGCTGGGGCATTTCTGTGCACCCGCCTAATGACCAGGGCTGGCCCGAGCCATTCTTGCGCCCCGGGTGCATGCGCAGGGGCGCACGGCGCATCCGCGGCCCCCGCCCCAGGCGCGCGGCGCATGTGCGGTGCTGCCCACAGGCACGCAGTGCATGCGCGGCCCCTCCCCCGGGTGCCCAGCAGCCCCAAAAGGTTGGGGACCACTGTTCTAGAGATACCTCAGAATCCATGAAGGTATGTGCATGCTACAGTGGTGGCTACTATTACAATTTGCATAAGGGGAGGAAACTGAGGTAAACCAGCAATTCTCAAACTGGGGGTCATTACCTCAAATTTGGTAAATGGGCTACCAGAGCTGGCTTAAACTTGTTGTGGCCCAGGGTCAAAGCCCCACCACCCAAAGCTGAAGAAGGACTTAAGTTCTAGGCAGCAGGCCTTAGATTATAGGCCCCGGTCTGAAGTTATTCCTCACTGCTCACCCTTGCCAAGTGATGGGGTATGGGGTTTGGTCCCACCACCCAGGGCAGCAGGGCATATGTGGCAGGCATCAGTCACACCTCCTAAGGTCATATAGTAATTTTTGTTGTCAAAAATTGGGGGGGGTCATGGCACGAAGTTCAAGAACCCCCAAGATTAACAATTTGTTTCTCAATCACAGAAGGCTTCTGACTCCTAAACCGTATGAAACCTGAAAATGCAGCTTTTAAAGAGGATGAATAATATTTAAAAAAAAAAAATCAATGATTTTAGATCAGGTTTTTAAAATATAAATTATTTTTATTTTCATTTTTAATAAACCTATTTAAATTTGAAATTATGACCATATGAAGTTAGGTATGTCCTAAACTTTTACCATATTACATAATTTAATTTATAAATATTTACAAAAATAATATTAAATACTACATATTTGAAAGTGTAAAGAGAATATTTTCTTCATTTCAGTTTATTCAATTATTTTCAGTTCAGTTACTGGTTCATTCAAAGTTAAGTTACTCGTGGCAGTTGAAAATGCAGGAAATAGTGTTTTCCTCTTCCAATCTATGAATGAAAACTAGGTTTAAAACCAGGAGACCTACTAGCAAAAATCTTATGGCCATGGTGACCAGAAACAATCAGAATAATCAACTACAGATATTTCCTTTGTTTAATAAATCAGTTCATTTTATATGCAAAACATGTTTTGATACACTTTGATAAATTTTCATATTATATATGCAATAAATGTAAGGCAATTTAACTAAAATTAATATGCTGCTCATTTTCTTTTTTAATTGAATTTCCATCAAAATAAAATTTGATGTAATTCTTAAGTTAAATTATCACTTAAGAAATGAGAAATGCATCATTCATATTTTCTAACAAAAAAATTAAGAAAAATTAAAAACCCAGATACATGTAAATTATTCTATATAATTGCTTAAATCAAAGTTGTATATCCCCCGATTATCAAAAAAAACTCCGCAGATTTATGATAAACTATATTTAGTTGCAAATCAACATGTTTTAATGTTTTTCAACCAAGGAGAATTAACCTTCTTTAAGAAATAACTAAAAAGTATAAACACAAAACCAGATTCTAATTTATTGAAAAGAGGCTTCCTGTTTGCCAATTTAAGTCATTATTAAAATGGGTGATTTAAAATCTCTTCAATTTCCATCTGCACTGCTTTTTACAACTATTTTACTCCTCACACAAAATATCTGAAAATAAATTAATCATTTACTTGACACAGATTTGCTTACATAGTGGCTGGAATCCTTATCATCCACCTTTCTTTTTTTGATGTCATTGGAATATTCAGGACCATTCCTGCGTTTATCTGTGTTTCGCAGGCTGTCCGGTACCAAAAGAGAATTACTCTGTAAAGACAAAAAAAAAAAAGGTCAATCAAAAATTCCTTCCAGAATTCTTTTATATATGCCTGATAACCAAAACTGGATGCAACAGACATTTTAGAAATGTTATACCTTCACAATCATTCAATTCAATTAATCAAAGACTTCAAAGGCAAATTATAATTCAGGGATTCATGCATTTTACGCCTTGCATAAATCAACCTAACAAAAATTTAGTTCACCTATCAGTAATTATTTGTTAGGTAACTTAATTTAACTGACATTGTTTTACTTCAGGAAAAATACTATTTATTTGTGAACATACAGTATTTTATACGTATTCACATACACACACAGATCTTCATGTATACATCATATTATATTTAAAATCATCTAATGATGGATTTCTCACTTTTAATGTCAAAAGCAAATAAAGTTTGGAGGATCTGCCCATTGCACGTACTATTATGAAGCCATCTCGTAAAACAACAACAAATGTAACTGGGTGTTATCAACAGAGTAAGATTAACGAGGGGTTATTTATTTGTTAGCTGTGATAAAAATCTCATCACGATGCCCTCAACAAATTTACTGCAAAAACAAAGATCAAATATTTTCACTGCAACATAAAATTCATCATTAGTGTGAAATTAAAGCTAACACATTGTTTAATCAGTCTTGGATTTAAAAACTGGAGGCCAATACACACACAAAAGAGAAGAGCAAAGACTAATTTCATTCAGATATGCTAAGTACAAACTGTTGACCCAAAGAAAAAAAAAACATTTTAAATATTTTTGGGTCACATGACACAATTTGACATGCTTCTGATTCCCATCTCCCCTCTAGCTAAAGCATTAAAACATGTTACAATGAGTTCTTTTAAGAATAGGATTAGCATATTCAAGAGGGCAATTTGTTCAGTGATGTGTTAATGCCATGAACAATGCCGAATGAGTTGTGCAAAGAACTCCCAATCAAAAAGACCTGATAAGCCTGGTTTCTAAAAGCCATCTAAAAAAATTATCACAAGAAGAAAGCATGGTGCCAATTTACATACTTAAAAGAAAACTTACTTGAGGACAAATCAGATACAGTGGTGAGTCCATAAAGAAAATATTTGTTTATATTAAAAGGCATAGATATTTACTCTAATATTTATCCTAATAATCAGTTCCCTACTCCTTGAATGATTCTCCATTTGAAAGTGCTCACACACACAGAGGAAAACAAAACAGTATACACATGGCAATTTGAACCCTCTTTTGCCTACTTCAGAGGCTGTACTTTAAAGCTAGCTCTAAGCTCTTTTATTCATGACTATTCAAGCTACACAAATGCCAGAAGGCTTACATAAAGCATATGGGAGGGTCCAATGAAATTCAGTATAAAGAAGCTCACAGTAATGTCTTTACCACAATGTTTTGTGGCTAAAAGGTGGACTTGCTAGATGACTGAACTAATTACCTTGATAAGCACAGACCAAATTTAACCCATCTTCTCCTTCCAAACACACACAAAAAGATAAGGAAGCCAATGTTTCAGAAAACTAAAATCCAACTCAGATGAAAAATAGATTTGTATTTTAAAATGAACACCCAAGATCTGCAATAGGAGATACAGCTTAAAGAAACACTCTCTACTCTAGCTGTCGGGGGGAAGCCTGTTTTTGCTAAAACCCAAGACCAAAAGACATATTCTTTTAAAAATATTTCTCTTGGAATTTTTTAAAGGAACCCAAATACTGCAGTACTGGGAAGCTGAAAGGAAACCTAACAATAAAACATGTACCTGACTTCATCAGTTATCATTGTCACAGAAAATAACTTCAAAAAAAAGGGAAGAGTATTTGTGAAACAACAAATGGTCTGGTAGCACTTTAAAGACTAACAAAATATGTGGATGGTACCATGAGCTTTCATGGGCACAGCCCTGGGCTCGTGATACCATCTACATGTTTTGTTAGTCTGTACACAGGATAAACTTAAAAACAACAAATGGTCTGGTAGCACTTTATAGGCTAACTCCGCTACCCCCTGAAGCTTCTTATAGTTTTGAGACCTGGATCCTGCAAATTATTTTACATGTATGTCGATTCCACTCATGCAAGCATCTTGCAAGACCCATGTCTAAAGTACGTAGTAGAGTAATTTCAGGTTTTAACAGGTAAGTTTTTTAGTGTCCCTTTAATGTCTAGTTCATGATTGTACACACTTCTGTGCAATTCAATATTCTATAAGGCAATAAAGAAAACTGTATTTATAAATCCAGAAGAACACATGGCACTAAAAGCCAAAAAGTGCACACGCACACATGCACACACAGAGTTCCTTATTAGTTTACAAAATAATAATTAAAGGACAAGGGTCCATACAGTTTATGGGATGTAACTTTCCACTCCCAATAACCCCTACTAGTACTTATTTTTTGTTACAAACGGGAATTCCTAAAATGATGTAGAAAATAGATGGTGAAAATATCTAGACAAATAGATAAGAACATCTGAAAGCTTCCTATATAGCACCACATTATGCCTATATAATCCTGTCCCCTAATGCTCGGGAGCAGAGGTTCTCAACCAGGGATACAAAAGAGGTTTCAGAGGGTACATTAACTCAGACCATTTGCCTAGTTTTACAACAGATTACATAAACAGGACTAGTGAAGTCACTACAAACAAAAACTTGTTTACGCACAATTTGTTTTTTGCTCTATACCAGGAGTGGGCAATAATTTTTGCTGGAGGCCTCTTCAGAAATTTTTGAAGTAGCCCCAGGCTGCACTGGAAGGGACGGAGACTCAAACAGAAGGGACGGGCCAGGATGTTTCTGAGCTTCCCCGCCCACAGACCATGATTGGTCTGGGGGTGAGGGAGCACCTTTACGCCCACCCCAGATTTCCCCAAGGTACCCATGCCCCTGGCGGTGGGAGGAGACTTCCCATGCTACCCCACCTCCAGGTCAATCAGAGCCTGGAGGCGAAGCCTCCTCCTGCCCTGCCAGGAGTACGTGGCGCTTGTAAGTGCCACGTGCTCCTCTCAGGCCGGGGGCAGGGTGGAGGAAACTTCACACACTGCCCCCGACCCCAGGCCCTGAGTGGCCTCTGAGGGCCGGATCAACCCACTTGGCAGGCCAGATCTGGCCCGCGGAGGCCCTTTTGCCCACCCTTGTGCTATACACTATATACTGAAATTTAAATTCCAGTTAATTAATTAATTAAATGACAAAAAGTGAGAAAGCAGGCAATTTTTTTTAGTAGTAATGTGCTACAACACTTTTGTATTTATGTGTGATTTTGTATGCAAGTGAGGTGAAACTTGGGAGTATGCACATCTGGAATAGTTGAGACCTACTGTTCTGGGGCATTAGCAAAAGTTTCACTAGCCTGCAGGATCATATGGGTTATGATAATGAGTAACAAGGCGCTGTAAAGGGCTGAACTTATTGGAAACCTTTTTTAAGGTTATTCTTAAATAAAAATAAAGAAGAAAGTCTGTTTTGCCACACAGACCTATGGCACCAGGAAAGATAATCATGTTTTTTCAGCCCCTTCTACTCCTCTCCAATTTTCCAGACTTAGGGTACGTCTAACACCGTGTGGCTATTTCGGGATACCTCTGGTATCCCAAAATAGCTACCCCACGTCTTAACAAGCCACCTATTATTTTGAAATATTTTTCGAAATAACGGGTGCGCTATTTCAGTATCCCTGTAACCCTTGTTCCACAAGGGTTTACGGATATCTTGAAATAGTGTGTTATTTCAAAATTTGGCTCTGGGTAGATGTGCCAAATTTCAAAATAGAATCAAAATAAGATACACAATTTGCATAGCGCAAATCGCGTATCTTATTTCGAATTTAGAGTGCTGTATAGACACACCCTAAGGGATTATCTACAATGGGGAAAGTGATTGGAATAACTGTTCCTCAATAGCCCAGTCTCTCCTCCCCCCCGTCTCTCCCCCCCCCCCCCATGGACTCCCTTAACACAGTATGAGTATCTCTTAGGCCAGATCTACACTATAAACTTACATCAATATAACTACGTTACTCAGGAATGTGAAAAAAATCCAAACCCCCGAGTGACAGTTATAACAAACTAACCCCTTCTGTAAGTAGTAGGTGAAGTACCTACACCAACAGGAGATGCCCTCCCATCAGCAAAGGTAGCATCTTCACTTCATGCCATTGCAGCAATTAAGTGCAGACTGTATTCTGAAATAAAAACAATCCATGTGAGAAGCTACCGCACCAGCTATTCCAGTCAATTTCCCTGACAGGCACGGAGACCTATGATGTTAATTGAGCCTGCTCACATTCTGACATAACATATCCACCATCCAGGAACTGGAGATTTTGGGTGGTTTGGTATAGTTCATTTGCAATTTATATCCCTGTTCTCGGTTGTGTAAGATCACAGAAGACAATAAAGGATTTATTTTAAAAATTAGATTTTACTAATTATTCAAAATATAGTTAAACAAACTGCAGCCCTGAAAACAAGAAATGCAAATAGAACATTAAAATATTGTAAAGGATTAAGAGCACATTTCAACTGATTGAAGTATGTTTTCAATGTATGTATGCTTGCTATTGCAGACTGCTCCTTTAGCTCTGAGAATCAGCTGTGTGCAATTTCATCAGGCAGTATGAAGAATTTCCATTTTCCACTTTCGTTACTAGCACTTTAAGAAACACTGAAGTGACACAAATGACAACAAACAAAAATATGGAACACAGATGACAATACCAGACTTTGTTATCCAGGGGCTCATCGTGCCTCCTGCCTACAGAAGTGACTTGAGGAACAGTTACCAATTAGAGCAGCAAACTGAGAAGATTCTCCCATCACGTCAGGTCAAGTACTGTTTATATTTCCCACATGATTAGTGCCCTAAATGGCATAATATAAGACTGATAGCATGAAAGAGCAGCTGTTTCACAACACTTTAATGCAGCTGATATTTCTAGAGAGCGCTAACCAGTTCTCTTCACTTGGTGGGAGAGGGGGAAATTTTATACAACAAATCACTAGGAATAAAAAAAAAAGTAACTCTACCATTCTACAAATGACCCATTTTGAAATGTTAAAATTACTATTCTCTCTCTAGGAATAATACAGATTTCAAAGATAATATTACAGGCTTTTCATTTTGGATTGAAATCTACAGCGTTAACTGATTTGTGTCATGTCAAAAAATATCTGGTTGACTCACTGAGAATAAAAACAGCATGACACCAATTTCTGTTTTGTCTTAATTTCAGTAGACTAGACACTTAATTGAGGATAATCCTTCCTTTCATGCTAAGAACTCAATTTATCAGGGATTAAGAATGCAGAGTCTACATACAATGTATCCAGATTGGCATAAATGATTACATCAATTTTATAACATTTTATTTTTCTCCAGTGGCTCAACATTATTATTTGCACAGATTCCCTTCGAGTATTTCTTGAAAAGAAAAAGACAAAAAAAGCTTAAATGTGGGCATTACTTCCTGTCATTGTTACCAGATAGCATAAAGGCAATCTTGGATCTCAAAGCGACCTTGCTGCCAACAAAATTCAAACACTGAAACCTTCAAGTAGCAAATGTGAAAGGAAAACTCACTCATGGATGCAGAGAGAGAAAGCAGGTTCCCTAATGTGAATATAATGCACATTATTCAAATGGATTTCCGTAGCTGCCATGCTGATTCCCCTTAGGAACACTTTCCAAACGACAAGAAAAGTATTTGTGTCAGCAGTAGAAACTGGGAGCCCCAAATACCTCATTTATGCTCTGTTATACTAGGGGATAGGGAAACTAATTTACTAGCACACACCATGTTGACAATTAGCTTTACATTGAACATTATAACAATTAGGTAGTCAAGTTCCTATCACTTCTGTGTGCATGCTTTAACTACACCTGAGACCAATTAAGACATTCTCTAGAGCTATATATTCTCCACTGTGCTTGGTCATTTTACAGATTCTGCTGTACATCTAGACAACTGCAATGAATGACATCAACTATTATAGCAGATTGAACTTCTGCTTGTCTGTACTGTCAAGTGGTCAAAAAGGCTGATATGTTCATTTAGCTACTACATTAGACCTGATGTGCTGCGCCATACACCAGCACACCCGATTTGCCAACATCTTATGTACCAGGAAAACAAACATTTATCCTTCATCAGAAAGAACAGCAAGAGCAAATCTAACACCTACAGGCAAAATATCATAGGGCCAAAGTAAGCGCTGGTGCTAACTTTTCAGAGAAAGATGGCTGTTATGCTCCACCAGTAAACAAGCATAAACAGTATGAGTTGAATAGAAGGGAAGATCATTTAACAGTTTCTGTGGGGTTCAAATTTTTAAAATATCTGCCTGAGTAAGGATTTGACTCAAGTCTTAACAACTAACAGTAATAACAATCCTACCACTCTTTTCCATCCAACCCCACAACAATCAGATATGGGAACTTTCTTCCAGAGAAATAAGCTATAGAAAGTTAAAGTAAGAGGTTTTTGTTTTAAATACAAACCCTTAATGACCTTTTGCCATCTTCCCGTATCTCATTTCTTTTTATCCCCGTTTGCATCCTCTACTTGAAATTAATTATAAATATTTTATATTTTTATAGGATAGAGCTGCATCTCACATAATATTACAAGCTACCAGTTATTTATGTGCTCAGTGAGACAAGTTGACTGAGAACAGGGGTTGTAGTCAACAAATGTTTCTATGGCATGGATCAGAAGTTTCAAACACTGTGAAACAGATTGGAGAGCACAGAGGTTGGATGGGGGGACCTAACTGAAATGATTGTGCACACTAATTCAGTAATTATTTTTAATTTACATATACATTACCACAACTGGCAGCACCAATCATAAGCTACAGAGAAACCACTATTGCTCACTAATGTAATGACCTGCAAGAAATGAAGAGAGTTTGCTAAGTAGAAACTGAAGTACATTTTGAAAAAAAAAAAATCTAATTACAATGGCAGCAACCATCATCGTAAAAACTGATATCTTCCCATTAACATACGAGCACAGTGAAAAGTTCTAAATTGCTTTCCTCCATGCTTTAATAATCAGAAGAAGTTAACAATAGATTAAAGAAGACTTCTGTTGAATTGAGTATTTTCTAGCTAATGCCTGTCAAAATGAGGGTCAGGAATTATCCATAAATATTTATGCTCCACCACCTCTCTTCCTCTTCTCCTTTGTAACTTTTATTGCTAGCTATCACCACATGTTGTTTCTAGTTAGTTTCACACTGGACTGCAACACAATATTCCCCAGCTCTTGCATGCATATAACTCTGGTTAGAGTTAACTGATGTTTTGTATTAGAGATTTAAAGGGTTAATTGGTAAGGTTACCCAGTTGACATTGCCTTATGGGAATGCTTAGTGGGATAACTGGTGCACGGACCAACCAGAGCAGTCCCCTGACCACAGCACGGTTAACATATAGTTTAACTGGTTAACATTTGAAAGGGATTTTATATCCATGTTTTGCACACACTAGAATTGGGATTGGGCCTCTTGTTATAAGTAACATGGCTATTAAAAATAAATAAATAAGAGAAGGCTAACATATGGTTAAAGGAAGCATGTAAGCTTCCCTGTTACAAGCTCCAGGAAAGGTACTATTTTCTTGGTACAGATATGAAAAATACATCGTTTCATTACCTAGTATACAAATGCATACTACACTTTCAAATTATTATTTATTCAAAATTTAATTTTAAATTTAAACAAAACATGTCCACCATAATCACCTCCCCCAAAAAGGAGAAAAAAAATCCAAAGAAATTTTTGGAATGTGGTCTTAAAGGTATTTTTGTTGGCTTGGGGGATGGTTTAGTGGAGAACAGGAAATGCAAGAGAATTTTCTATTCATTGTAAAAACAAAATGGCTGTTTGATAAACAATAATGCTGTTTTCATAAACAGTACTCAAGGCAAGAACTAACTACTTTCAAACAAAGATACCTCATAAGTCTTCTAAAAACAGTCAGAATTCTTGTTTGCAGGTAACATGAATCCCAAAACAGGTTATAACTCCACTATCTATGAACTACTGTTGATACAATACAGTACTTGAAGACACTTGCATTTCTATGTTGTGTGAATAGACTGCTAGAACAGTGAGAGCACAAGTGATAAATGAAAACCTCAAATGAGTCAGAGATGTTTCCATTATACCTGACAAAGAAAACTGTGGACAAAGCTTGCTTGCACTGTAAAGCCCTTATTAAACTTCAGTTGCAGAAATTAAGTTAACCTAAGTGACTGGTCAGTTTTATTAGCTGTAGCCCATACTAGTCACAATAGTTAATAGTTTAGCGTGGCAATGCAAACTATTAAGATGGCTCAGTTTTGGACAGCTGAGATCCGATCAGCAGAAACTTGGCTGAGGTTACAAGTGCACACTTCTGACTTCAAAACTGGCCAATCTTAAAGATGCTGTTTTAAAAAAAAAATTGTTACCATCATCAGAAATTGTGCACTAAAGAATTTTTTGAAAAATAAAATCTAGCAGACAATTCACATTTACAATAATCTCAGGATTTTTAGGATACAAAGAGTGAGATTTAAGGAAGAAAAATGAAGTTTTGGTAGTCCAGACACCCAGATGCAATGGTAGTATGTACAGTAGCAACTTCTATAGGCAATGTTCACATATGATCATCCAGCAATACAATACATTTGCTTAATGCACCTCTGCATCCGTAGTATTTTATTCCCAGCTTTCACTGTCTCGTGTGTTTCAATCTATACAGTTCTAAACTCTGACTGCATGTATTGTCTGAGGGCATGTTTCCCTCCCCTCCCCCCCACCCCCCCGCAAAGAAAGAGCCTCAGAAAAAAAATTTCTATTGTAAGAAATTCAGTGCTCCAGGGGTCCCTGATCTGGGACACCCATGGTTCGGACCCTAGCGGGGGGAAAGGAAGTGGCACTGAGCCCTGCCACTCCCCATTCCCCTCCACCCCCTGCTGGGGGAAGGGCAGTGCAGTCGAGTGCTGGTCTGGAGGCCTTCGCCATGTCACTACCATAGCATAGAGGCAGGGGATGGAGCCCGGGCGGGATGGTGGGACACAGAGCCACATGGGCCCCCAAGAACAGGCACCTGGTAAATACTAGGGATGTAAGCAAGCAGTTGATTACTCACTCCCTCTTCCCTCGCCCCCCATTGCTGCCTCTATCAAATGCGGTGGGGCGTGAGGGGAGAGAGTAGGGGAGGCTCCCGCAAAGCAGCCTCTGCCTGTGGCGGCCCGGGCTGTCTGCAGGCAGAGACTGCTCTGGTAGCAGCCTCTGTTCACAGTGCCTGTGCTGGCCATGAGCAGAGGCTGCTCCAGCAGCTGGGGCTGGCCGTGGACAGGGGCTGCTGGACCCGGCACATGCCGGCTCAGTCTTGGCTTGTGCTGGTCCAAGACCACTGCAGCTCTGCATTTTAAATATAGTAAGAGTAGGGCTGCCTGCATGCCCAGCTCCTGCTACATTTAAACTGCAGAGCCGCAGCATGGGTAGCTCCTGGACCAGTGCAAGTCAGGACAGAGCACCTTCCCTTATCAACTAATTGTGTATTCGATACAAATAGTATCTTAACCGTGTTAGTAAATACCCCACCTCATTCCCCTCATTCTCCCTCCTTCCCAGAACCCACTCTAGCATCCTTCATGGTCCAAAAAATTCTTTAATCCGGCATACCCTATTTCTTAGGGTTGCTGGATTAAGAAAGCTTGAATGTATTAATACCTCACAGATGAGCATTAAAAGCTTGCCATGTAAATATTTTTATCTTGCAATTTAGAGTAATCAACATACATTGATTGCACTGGAAGCTCACAGTTATCTTTACCGGAAATAATACTGAAGCAATATTGCAGCAATTTTAGATAAACAACAACATGGTTTCTAGTGTCTTGGGTGATCTGAGCATCTTTCTGACAGCAGTTTTGGCAGCACTACCACAGGCATTTAATATGCAAAGCCTCGCTGAATTAAATATGTAGGTTACCAAAATGACTGATTTAAATAGTAATCTGCATAAGAATATAGTACTAGGTTAGGAAAAACTATGTATAATAAGATCTACAGTCATGTGTATATGACTTATGTTACTATGACCACTTGAATGTTGGCCTTAAAAAAGTATTTAAATATAAAATCCACTTCAAAATTACATTAAATATGTGACCGACTGAGGAACAAAATTCAAACCAACCAAAGTTCAGTCAAATAAATTTTAGTCACAAATTTGAAGTCTGAATTTGGATAATATCCCATAGATTTTAAATACTTTAATAAAAAAAAAGAATGCAAACTTCTGTTTGCCAAGAAATGCCAAAATAGCAACGTGTTTTATGTGTAAGTCACATGCTTAAGTTCATCTGTATTCAGCAAAACATGTAAACCCATTTGAGCATTTTGCTGAACCAGGATAGAAAGAATGGCAAACAGTTTATTGTATCAACTTGCATCCAATACTAGGTGATCTATTTAAACAGCAAGGAGGACAATGAGCATTCAATTTTCTTTACATTTATTGTGCATTCTCCAGGGCCTTGAAATCTCACATTGTTTGCATGATCCTACGTGAGACCCCAGAATGTTAGTTATATCACACCCACAGCTGAGTAACACTCAAGGAAACATGGATTTGACATATGATGGCAGGTTGTGACGGTGGAGGAGCTGTTTTAGTTGACTGCATGAGTTTAATTATAATTAAGAAAATGACACTGCAACCCACACAATGTACTAAAAAGGCTTTTATGGCAGCCCCACACAACAGATCAGAGTGATACTGTATGTACTTAGTTTGTACAACACAGTCTGCATTCTATAACATGTTGTCATTCTGTGCACCAAAGTCAACATATCTTAAGTGTCCTTTGCATATGCTCTTTTAAATATACTGCATATTTTTCCAATTGTCACATTTTTCTTATTTGCAGAATATTTTTAGCAAAGTAGTTTACACAAGGCCAAGAAAAAAAGTAGGGGGAGATCCGTTTTTTGGAGTTAGGTTCTGAACAGTGCCAAATAGATTTAGGAACATAAATCCCACTGTAATGTAATGGGACTTGTGCTCCTCAGTCCCTTCAGTGCTTTTGAGAATTGTTCCCTTTAACCATTTCCACAACTGTACTGACATGAACGATGCCACTGCATTAAGGAAATAAACAAAAACTGTTAATTCCAACTTTGAAGCAAGAAAAAAAAATAATTTAAAATACATGCAGGAACTATGACTAAATAGGAGGGAGAGCAAGGAAACCTACAGAGGAAAAAACCGCGCAATTTTTGTTTATCAAGTACTGTAGAAGCAGAAACATTTTAATGTCAACAGAAGTATTGGTACTTACTGTGCCCGGCTCTCTGTCTGCTCCCGTAGTAACCAAGAAATGCACAGACATGCCCGTTCAGACACAGAGGCAAGAACAGAAATAAAAAAAGGGGGGAAAAATTAGAACACAAGCCCCGAACAGTTTTAAAATGGCTTTTATTTATATAAGTCATTGCACATTCCTAATACAGTGATTTCCTGAAAATTACAGTATTTTGTAAACATGATAGATTTACAGTTTAAACATACACAAAGCCTAGTTTTTTTTTTATTTCATGACAGAATAAATTATTTTTTCAAAAATTAGTCAAGTGCAATTTTGCCCAATATTTAAATGTGTACTAGAACTTAAGCCTATGAAACTAAAGTAACAGATACAGTTATCTAACCCTTTCATTTAACACATTCACTTCAAAATTTAATTTCTCATTCCCCTCTTCCCTTTTCCCCACCCATTTAACAACATTAGTTTCTTTGAAAAATTTACCCAATTATGCAGTTTAACAATTATCCACAATATTGTGCAGGCACTGGTGTTACACTAAGAATTCCCCAGGATGTCAAAATGCCCTGCAATCTATAAAGCAGGAGACACCTAATGGATCGCCTATTTCAAATACTGAAAACTTCCGAGCTTAGTTTTGCTTCAGTGGTAGAAATGCAGACACTTAAAAAAAAATTACAACAGTTTGTTCTCGTTTTCATTCTATATAATTCGATTTCTTTAGAGATGCACACAATTTGCAGCAATGTGCGAATTTGACAATGTCCTAATCAGGCTTGCCATGCCTCTCACCTCTGTGGTGTTCTGCATCATGATGCTTCTTGTCATCTTTTATTGCCAAGTGAGACTGCCCACCCAAAGCACTAGAGAGGGCAAGAAGGCCAGCACTGCTTCCAAGTGGAGGAATTCCAGGAGGTTGAAGTCCTGATGGGTGTGGTGTAAGAGGCACTGGAGGTCCATGGCCATGGGAGAGATGCTGAGCTTGCAACTGTTGCTGCTGTTATGGATGGTATTGTTATTCCCAGGAGGAAGTATATGAAGCACATAGTTGAGGAAGAAAAGAGAAGAAAAGTGTTTGTTAGCCATTCATAATCAATAATACTTCCTATTTTTACCCTATCTTCCTCTCCTCTCCACCCCACCATCCTTTATATCACCTATTCCTGATCTGAGTAAAGCTAAATAATACAGTTAAAATACATTTGCCCTGTCTACAGCAGCACTCCCATCATCTCTGAAAGGGTAGGCCAAGTTTTAAGAAAAAAAGTCTACCAAAAAGACAGCCTACAAGGTTGCATTCTCTCTTGCTTAAACTGTACAACTGCACTTTTACAGAACCTTTGTTCCTAACCCATTTCAGTGTCCAACATCTAAGAACTCTAGCTAATATAAACCAGCTCAAGTATTAGCATAAAGATATTCAAATACAGCACTCCCTCAAGCATTATGGCACTTATGGATCAGGACACCTCTCTCAATTTCATGTGCAGAAGAGCTGGCACCACTGTCTACATTTAAAGTTGCCTAACACTTCCTATGATAAGACTTTGTTAGGTTACTTATAAGTGAACCAAAATTTTAACCTTTCAGAATACAATTTCCCAGGCTCGAGGAATGCCTCAAGCTGAAATTTTCTGGGCAAATTTCTGAAAAAAATGGTTCTGCCATTTTTAAGAATAAGATTAGGGGAAATAAGATGTTTTGCCCAGATTAAAAAAATTCCTTCAATTAGTTCATCGAGAACTCCTATTCCAAAGTAGCGATTTTAAAGATGGCAGGGGCTTTCCTTCATGTTAGAGATGTGCCTTTTGCTACCCCCATGCAAATCTCTCAAAATTTCTACATGTACAGTTGTTAGAATTTGGCAGCTAATTTATACAAAGATTTCACTTGCAAAGGGCATGCTCTATTTCACGTATGCAGAAGTGGAGCAGGAGATAAGCAGGGATTTTCCTGCAACTGCTGCTCCTAGCTGTGGCCCAGGGCTAAGAAACTAAGAGCTGGGAGACTTGTCTTTCCTGTGCTGTCAGTTCTTCCTGAACTAGCACCAAGGCAGCGTGGAAAGATGGTAGCTTCATCTGAGTGCAGAGAAAACAGGAATCGGACTGTGGGGCAGGGTGGCATCACAGAGGGTGCAGAATGGGACAAGGAGCCATTAGGGGAGGGAGAGAAACAGGAGAGGGATGGAATAAGACTGACTAGCCAAGGAAAGTGGATCTGGCATCAAAGGCCCAGTGTATGGAGACTTGTACTGGCTAGCAGACTAGGACAAGAATCCATAGGGGCAGAGAAGGTGAAGGAGAAAATGGCAAGGA
Source organism: Pelochelys cantorii (assembly GCA_032595735.1). Taxonomy (NCBI): domain Eukaryota; kingdom Metazoa; phylum Chordata; order Testudines; family Trionychidae; genus Pelochelys; species Pelochelys cantorii. The sequence continues at coordinate 92,717,885 of CM064330.1, read as the reverse complement.
GTGGGGAGACAGTACTGGAACGGAGAAAGGCTGGAGGAGCAGACGGGAGTCAGGGTTGGCAGTAAGCGTGACAGAAATGTCTGAGACCTCTACAGACACACCCCTCCAGAACCTGGAGTGGAACCTAAGACTCCTGTGTCTTAATGTTCCTCTGTAGTCTGCAAACATCTATGAAATCTTACTGATCAAGTGTGTTTCATTCCCCCACAGTGCTGGGCCTCACAGATTAGGCGACAGTCCACTTATACTATCAATTATGCCATAACCTCAAGTGGCAGAGGATTATGTTGTAGATCTAAATGTTTCAACACAGTCTCACTATGATGCCACATGATGGAACTGGACTTTTTTAAAAGTCTAAGAAATCACACACACAAAACTACAACAAGAGAACAACAAGTTTGCAAAGTCAAGCACTCAGAAGTTAGAAAAGCCAAAATTAAGAATCCTTGTGCAACTTTAATTAATTGCATGCATGCATTGTGATACAGTATTTAATTATAGGATTACATACTCTTTCCCCCCCCCCCCCAGGACCCATGTTTCATTCACTACATAGGATGGACCTGCTCTAGCAGCAAAACAGGGCTGAGTAGTGAAGGAGCCTGTTACTTGTAGGACCTACACCTCACTTGGTGCACATGTTGTAATGAAACAGGAGAATGCAGGAAGACAAAGGGCAGCCTCCTGGTTCAGGCAGATGAACATCTTGCTGGAGAACTGAATTCTATCCCTGCCCTTGCCACAGAGATCTGAGGTGATATTAGTTAGTTCATTTAAAGCAAACAGGTGTTCACTAACTGTGCTCCTCATTATTTGAATGTGTAACTTGAGACCATTGAGTTTTATTTGCAATAATGAAGAACACTGACAACTGCAACTGATGTTAATGGGAACTGTACTTTGAACAAAGTGCCATATCATGCTGAATACGCATCCCAAAATGAGCACCCATAATTAGTAGACACTTTTGACCTTAATATCTCCACGGCTCAGTTCCCCATCTAAAACAGCCTCGTCAGGATGTTGTGAAAAATAAGACGCTTAATGTTTGTGATGCAGTTGAAAACCCAACAAGGAACATCATAGAAAAGCCCAAGAGTAAATTTAGTAAGTCTGTGTTCAAAGCAGGGTTGGAATAACATGCACTAAATAGGGCATGATCAATTACAACAAAACAAAATACTGAATAGCTGCTCATTAAGTGATCAATTATTTCTGTGGACTTCCTGCGGAAAAAACAGCATGTGATTATGTAATTAAAGATTGCATCATAATGCACATGCACAAGGACACCAAACTAATGTTGCGTAAGCTACTGAGAGTGCTTGACTTTGCAAACTTAATACATTTATTTTGATTTTTTGTGTTCACATGTAAAGCAGTTACATATATTGCAAAGATCTGAGAAATGTAAGGTTAGTATAAGAAAAGTTTACACCTGTATATATTATTTGGCCCAATTATTATTTCAAAAAGAACTGCGCTTTGCGCATATCGTGGGAAGGGAAAAGTTATGCCTTACATCTCCACATAATCCACACTGATGGCAGAGGATATGCACACCAGCCCCTCAATCTCTGAGCTTCTACACATGAAGTGAAGGGGGGGGGGGGGGAGTTGCAATAAAAGTGTGGTTTAAAAAAAGCTGTTTGTTTCCTCCTCTTTAATATATCCTGGGGTTGGAGTGTCAAGTGACAGGGAAGGAAAGCAGAGCCAAGAATCATCTCAACAGCTCTTGAGTGATCAGAGCTCTCACTGAGAAGAATGTTGTGGAACTATACTGAAACAGTGAGGCTTCCAGACCGCAAGCTGTACTCCAAGAGTTAGTTCTAACAGTATAATGACATTAGCATTGGACTCTGTTATTGGAGCTGATGGAGCTGTAGCAATGTTTGGAATGCCTGTGGAATGTTATGAACATTCTTGGTCTCTTGTTGTAGATACCTGCATTCTCTAGCATAGACCACCTAAAGTGCTTGGGTTAAAACCTAGCTTCCACAAATATACCCCGCACCCCCTTCGGTCAGCTGTTTCAGTATCTGTAAAGGTTTGGTGAAGGCACTTCTGAACATCACAATATTAACCAAATTGAATTTGTTTTGTATCAGTCATCTATTCTTGCCTCTGTTCACAATGGCACAAGGCATGCAATTTTTCAGGAAATCAAGGAAAGTGTGGTCTAAGAAGGAATACATTAATCGCTCATTTCACATGCTATATTCTGAAGTGCTTTCACCAAACCTTCAAAGCAGCAACAGCAGGGGGAAAAATTCCTACAGTACAGCCAGGGGAAGAATACTCCATGATCCTTTACAGAACTACTCTTCTTGGTCAGTGTTGTGTCAGCAACTAGGAGGGGGACAATCTTTGGCCTATTTGTAAGGACTCCTGGTAATATAACTGTATCTCCAGAATGAATAGTAATTGATAATTGCTATAAAATAAGACTCAATCTGGTCTCTTGCATCACTGGAGCTGTTGCACTTGTGTGGGGATAATTTGAACTGAGCAACAATTTTAAACTTTATTTACATCCCAGCCTGACATAGAACTGTTAGTGTTATATGAATCACAGCTGAAGACACTCCCAGCCCCAAAGTGCTCATACTCTGTATCATTTTAAAAAAACACCTCAGTTACTAAAGTATCTTAGTCCTCTTGCACAGCACCCACTCCAAACAGAGAGGCTAGGTTGTCTGCAAATGGGGAAAATGAAAAGAGGGAGCAGGAAAATGGATAATAGCAATGATCAGGAGACATATTTACAAAGTAAGTATTCACCACTTTATAGGATAGTAACAATTATATTATGCGTATAATCACCTGTCACTTCAAATACACTAAAGCCTGTTCTCTCTCTTTTTAAGAGCTTACAATAGTAAGCCATAAAACTGAAGAAGTTGGTAGCAGTATCATGGTCCACTAGGTATGCTCATTAGCACTTAATTAAAATCTAGACACCTGCCATAAGAAATGTGCTCAGATAAGGATGAGTAACAGGTCTGTCGTACCACCAATTACTATCATTACTTGCAGAGCAAGAGCTGCTTCCGGTTTCAGGAGGAGGGGAGGATTGCAATGATCTATGCAAAAGCAAGTGTATTGTGATAACTGACCACAGTATTGATTTTAAAATAATCTCCAATTCATCTAGAACTACTTTCTTACAATTACCTTTGCCTCCCCCAAAATCCTTTTAATATTGGCAAAAGAACAATTCAGTTCATCATTTGAAAGCTGTATCAAACAGCATTTATTTCCTCAAATCTTCTGTCCCAATTTCCCCTCACCTTCAAAAACAAGCCAAAAGACCAAGTATTGAAAAACTCAATAATATCATCAGAGGGTGATATTTCACAAGTCCTCTGTTTTGGAGTATGGGTTGTTAGAGAAGAAACAGGCAACCCAGGAGCTGATTGGGTAAACAGAACTGCTTTGTTGCCCATGCACATTAACCTTGACCCCCAACTCAATGTTCCAAGTGGCAACAATTTGGCAATTACATCCTTTTATCTATTGTAATATATTAATTTACACATCTATCACTACTTTCCCCTAAATCTTATTTAGTAATGTTAACTCCCATACCATAAATATTAATAAGCAGGTGATGAATACAATTATACCTGCCCAGTTGTTTACTGGTTTTTAGTTAAATCAGCATTACATATTGTCTTAATGAACAGCTGATAGGGTGGGGGCAAGAAGTCTGACCCTGAAAGTGTTTTTACAGAGCAAGATCGAAGACAAAACAAGACACTGTTCAGTGCAACCATCTTTCAAGGCTGCCAGAACAAAGGGGAAAAACATGTTTAAAGGACAATGCCTGTTGTAGCAGACCCCTTACCACTATCCCACCCCCTATTCGTTTTTACATATCCAACAAGGGTGTTGTCAAAGTCCACCTCTAGTTATTAAGGAAGATAATTTGTCTACAGCATATGACTTGGAATCCAGTGAATCTAGGTTCAATTCCTAGTTCTGTCAGTTTCCTGTTGCATGGTGGAAAAAGTGAATCTCTGTGCATCAGTTCTCCCTCTGCAAAATTATGATACTTCCTCTTTTAACTCATCTACTCTATTTAGATCAAAAGATCTTTTTGTACAGATGTACAAGGCATAAGCATCTAAATACCCATGACCTATTTAAATTCCCTTTTGTCTTAAATTTACTGTATTATTGTGCTCTTCAACTGCTACATAGTACAGTAAACTTCCGATAATCCAGCACCTTTAGGACCCAGGGGGTGCCGGATTATCAAATATGCCGGACTATCGGAAGGGGGGGCTATGAGGGGTCTAGGATGGAGTGGGGGGGATGCGCCCCTCCCCGCTGCCGGACCAACCCGGCAGCACCCCAGCTGCTCTGCCCCGGGCGTCCCCGGAGTCAGCCGCTGCTGAAACCGACCAGTGGCTGACTCGGGAAAGCCGGGGGCAGAGCAGCTCCAGTTGTCCGGAGCACTTCCAGGTTCCAGATGGTGCCGGACCATCAGGAGTGCCAGACCACTGGATGCCGGACCACTGGAGTTTTACTGTACATTGTATGCTACCAAAACAAGATGGCAAGTTTCAAATTCAGAGGCAATTACATTTATGTAAAGGGTAAAGCGATCCCTGTATACAAGATATATTTTATGTATGCATAAGGCCACATTCCACAAAATTTACCAGAGTAACTTCAATGGGCCACGTTTCTCAGGACTGCAGAATTTAGAATCCTTTTCTATGAAATGAGCTATTTAAGCCAAGATTATTCCTATCTATTAAATACAGAGGTTCTAATGATTCAAATCACTAATATTTTACTTATGGCTACCACATCAAACTTCTTTATAAGTCTGCAGAGGTGTGTGGCATTAGCATGTGATTGTACTTGCCCAGATAGATTGACCTAGCATGGGGCTCCTATGTCTATATCTTAGGTACACCACACTCAGAATCTTACACTCTACTGTATTTATCCTTGCTACATCCTGGGAAATACTATTAGTCCAGTTTCAAATTCAGGAGGCTAAGATACAGGCAAGATCTGGGCCAATACTGGCAAAGTTCCTTAGACACTATCATTTCAATTCAGAGCTACCACCTAATGCTGTAGGCACATAAATCCCCAAAGTTTCCACTGACTGGCATTTGGTAACAGGGCTGGCCAACCCTCCAGGACTGGCTGAGTGTCTCCTGGAATCAGCATCAATCTGCCTGTGACTACTGAAAGCAATACTAGAGATTTTAATAGGATATTTTAAGAAAATGACATTACATCATGCTGGGGGAAAAAAATCTCCTGTAATAGCTTCAGTCAGAGTTGGCAACCCTACTCCGAAAGCAATGTAAACCCTGACACCATCCCACAGCTAACAAGCTACTTGGAGCAATAACTCAAGTCAAATCCTGAAGCAGGATTCTGAAACTCAGCAAGGTAAGCACCTCTCCCTTTAGCATGGCCCAGTACTGTATGCGTGCTTTCAGTATGGCTAGGCCCCGTCAGACCCTGTAAAAGTAAGGTCAGAGGAGGCCTACATCCCCGGTGTGATGTGCATAGCATCCACCCAAGACAGGTCTTCCCCTGGGATGTGAGAGAGCTGGGTTCAAGTCCCTGCTCCAAATGAGGCCTGGCTTTCCCAGACAAACAGTGGGTGTCCTACGCCCTGATGGCATAGTAGCTATTGTGAAGACTCATTGTAAAAACTGTTAAGTGTGTCTGTTTTGTCCAAATGGTTTTAGCTGCCAGCTACCTCCACACCTGACCTCACTGCTGGAGAGAGTCCATGACTGATTCCACAAGGAAGCATTTTTTTCCCAGCCTGTCAGCCAGGCACTAAGCCTCTTCCTCCTTTCCAGCATTTCACTGCTGGCTAACTTAGGTGGCTTCCCATCAGCTTGTTGATGTCTGAGGATTTCTTTCTTGGACCTCTCTCTCCTCATACACGTTTTAGGGAGTGAGAGCACTTAGCTTAGGGCAGAGGATTCCATGGGATGGGAGGGCACCTGTTGGTTAGGTGCTGAGTGGAAGAACACCTACGTAACTCTGTGCAGTCTGGGCCTGAAGTCACTTCACCAAGGCCACAAAGGAAGCCTACAGCAGATTGGGGAATTTAAACAAGGACTCGCAATGCTCAGGTTAGCAATCCTTGCCACCAGCCCTCATTGTCCTCTCAACACAGTGATTGCATTCAGTTTTTAAGAATTTGTCTAAGTGAACATGTAGTGCACAGTATACTAGTGAGGGGAAGATTCTTGTCCCATCTTGCTGTGAACTAAGTGTTTGCTTAAAGAAGTCCTACGGTATCAGTCATCTTATTCCTATCCAAATCCCACACTCCTCTTCTGCGCTCTCCCCACCACACCCATATCTATTTTCTTCCTTGCTTCTTCCATCACTCCCCTTTTCCTAGTTCTTGACAATAGAAAACATCTGAATTACTTCATGCCATTTTATGAGTAAGTTCTTTATTCTGCTTCTGTCACACAGAAGTAGAAGCAAGCAGTTCCACTTCTCCTCAGTTATAACAGCACTACGGGAAGCTCTCCGAAACTGGTATTCTCTCTCACTTGTGCATACATAACATGGTGGTGATTTCCTCAGTGCTAGTCTCTCCACTTGTTCTTCTCAGATCCTCTATTCAATTTGATATAAGGTACGTACAAAGCATCAATTACCTTCGTATCCTGTCACTGGACAAGAAAATAAAGGGCATAAGATGTAAAAAAAAAAAAAAGGGGGGGGGGGGGAGAGGCAGTCTCTGCTTTTTCACTCTGAGGCCCAATCACTTGAAACTGAAGCATGTTTCGTTTCTAGGCAAGTGGGTGAACCCCAGAAGATCTAGGTATCGTGCCCCTTATTTACAAGGCCTAGTGCCTAGCTATTGAGGTGATTTATGTTGTGTGTGTTCCTTATCTATGCTGCACAAAGGAACTTAGGTAGAACAAGTGAGGCGAGACTACCACTTTGGGAGATATCTGCCTTATTATATATGCACAGTACCTGAATATAGTCATATAAGACAATACAATATAGCAGATACATGCCCCTCCTACACCTTTACATACTCCTTGTAGTTCCTATGATTGTGAGCAGGCTTCTTCAAAAAACCATTTTCAGAGCTTGGTGCAAAAGGCATATGTGTAGTGCATACCAGCTCTTCCTATAAGGTGAGCTACAGCCCAGCACCAAAAATGTCTTAGTGCTACAGATCCTTCTAGTCTCATATGCAGATATAGCTTCTGTGTCCTTGCTTTGAGCAGCAGTCTAGAATCAGGGTGTGGATGGGAAAAAAAGCAATGAATAGGCATATTCAGAAGTTACCTTACTGGGCTGACACCAGGTTACAGACTCTCAAAAGATGAAGTATACTCAGCAGCCTGGAATAGGGTAAATACAGACTTTTATATTGGATTTGTCCTACTGCAGTCAAGCCATAGTGCTAGTAGAATTTGCAGAACTCTCTCCCAAGCCACAAACCAACACAGCCCTTACCAAAGAGCAAAACTAGTCCAGGCCGTTTCACCACACAGGCAGAAGCCTAAACCAGGCTCTTAATGCAATTATGTCTGTGGTCACCATTCTACCCCTTTGAAACTCAAAATGAGTAGAAAAAACAGTTATGTAGTGTTATTGTCAGATTTAACCTCAAAAAACTATCGCCCCCTCCACCCACAGCAACAAGGTTTTCTGCCACCTTCTTTTGTGCTAGCTGAAATTCTATCCCCTCTCTACATGAACCCTAGAAATACAGGCAATGAACAAAGATATTTTATCTAGCGCATCTAAAAAAAAGCACATCTAATCAAATTGAGGGTGGGGGGAGGAGGCAAGAGAATATGCACATATAGAAGCATATAAAATACTTATTCTATGTAAGTTTTTATGCTGCCCTCATCAGTATAGTGTCTGAGCACTTTCTAGTAGTGTATTACGTGATGTAAATAATATCTATTGCATGGTATTCATTTGCACATCCTTTCCCCAGGGGAAGAAGTGCATGTGTATTGTAATGCTGCTTGATTTTTTATGTTTTACATACTGCTATGTGTTTCTATTAGAGAATGCAAGGTCAAAGATGTGCAACATGCCCTCTGAGGTTATACAGTTTGTAAATATATTTTGCGTAAGTTATAAATCAAGACAGGAACACCTACACTAAATTTGGAGGAAGTGGTGTTACTTTCCTAGAAAACAAACTGAACTTGGTTTCTGAGTGGGAATACAAGTTTTATCTCAATTTACTCTAATTCATACCCTAATTCCTGTAACTCAGAACCTCTCTCAGGTCATGAGAACAGAGTACACACTGCAAAATGTGAACTGCCTCAGACATGTTTCTTCTTTAAGGGTAACCCAAGATCTACCCTGCCTCGAGGCCTCACCCCTTTCCTGAAGCCCTGTCCAGCTCACTCCATTCTCTTTCGCACACCCCCCCCCCCCCCCACACACACACACATTCACTCTCGCCAGACTATAGCAGGGGATTGGGAATAAGGAGGCAGTGTGGGCTTTGGGCTGGGGCTTCAGGCTGAGCCAGGGACAGAGGGCTGCGGTACTGCAGGAGGTGACAAGTGCAAGCTCTAGAAAAGAGTTCAGGTGTAGGAGGGGCTCCAGAGTGGGGCAGTGTTGGGATGCAGCAGGTGGTGTGGGGTATTGGCTCAGGGGTGGGGGAGGCAGGGCTGGAGTAAGGGACTGGTGTTCAGGAGGAGATTTGGAGTGTTGGCTTTGGGAGGGGGCTCAGGAAGGGGTGTAGGGAGCTGGGGATTGGGATGTGGTCTCCTGCCAGGTAGCACTTACCACTAGCAGCTTCCGCGTGGCAGCACAGCACAGCTAAGGCAGACTGCTTACCTGCTCTAGGCCCACACTACTCCTAGAAGGTGCCAACATGCCCCTGTAGCCACAGGGGCTGGGGGGGGTTGGGGAGGGGGGAGGGAAATGTGCTTCTATGTCCTGCCTCCCCTCTGCTGGTCCCCATTCAGCTCCCACTGGCCAGTTTCCCATTCCTGGCTAATGAGAGTTTTTTGGGGGGCAGTGCTTTCAGGCAGGAACAGTGTACTGAGACTTCTACCCCTCCTGCCTCTCTCCCTCCCCGCCCCCGCCACAAACACAGGGCTGCAGGGCCATGCTGGCCACTTCTGGGGATGGGCTAGCAGCATGAGGCTGGGTCAAGCAGGGAGCCTGCCTCAGTGGCAGCTTCTCTCCACCACCAAAGATCACAATCAAGTGGGAGACTTCCAGGATCAACCAGTCAATCACAACCAATTGGTTGGTGACCACTAACCTAAGCCCTCACTGTTGCCCCTTAGTTGTACTCCAACCCCCACACTTAAATGTTTCAGCTAGAGACCTAGAGTGTCTGAGACTTTGTCTACACTGCAGAGTTTTTGCGCAAGAAGCCTTTTGCGGAAGTGTTCTTGTGCAAAAACTTATTGTGCAAAAGCACGGTCAGACCTCAAAACGCATCACAAAAGTGATGTGCTTTTGCGCAAGAAAGCATCCACATTGCATGGACACTTGCTCAAAAAAAGCTTGGATTGCCATTCACAGAATGGCCATCAGAGCACCTGTGCTTTTTCTGATTGGTTTTTGCACAAGAAACCCCTCTCTGGAGCATCCACACCTGCCTTTTTGTGCAAGAGCTGTCACGCAAAAAGGAGTTATTCCTCGTGGGGAGAGGAATAACTCTACCAGCAAAAGCCCTCTGTTCTGTCGATTTTCTTGCGCAAAAACATACTTGAGGTGTGGACGCTCTGCCAGTTTTTGCGCAAAAACCTTGTAGTGTAGACATAGTCTAAGAGAATGTGGAGGAATGAGTGTCCTGGCATGCCCTGGAATATAGTCTTGATTAAATGTAAAGAACTGTCACAAATGCATCATATATCAAAACAAAGTGCAATACAAGTGTAAGTGTGTAAGAAGTCCCTCATTAAGGGCAGCATTATCCCAGGTTTTCCAAGAGCAGCAGATGTGAATTTCCCTCAAATTTATCTTTTGGACACCATACACTTCCATCCTGCCTTATTCCAATGAGAGAAAAAAAAATCAGCACAGAATGTGGTTTCTCAATTATGGTGTACTTTTTTTAGACTATCTTGTACTAATGGCAGCCATAAGGCCGGGTGTATTCGCCCATGAATCTGTTAAATTAGCTGTAGCTCTGTTTTCAATAATTTTATAACCCTCTTGCCAGTTAGTTTCTCCCTATGAGAGTTCATTATTGAAAAGTAAGATGCTACCTTCATTCCTTAATTTTTTAATTCCTTTTAAACAAGGATAGATTAAAATATACTTTTTTCCTCCAATCTTATTTAAACCCTTTTTTATTTATATACTCATTTTAAAAAAAGATTTTTCAACCAACTTTGAAATTGACAAGTTACCTGATGGCCCAATATTATTAAAATCATTTAATTTAAATAAAATAAAAATAAAATAATAATAATAAATAATAATAATCAGCACCATCAGTTTGGTTTTAAGTTTTAAAGGAAATCAAACCATTGAACTGGTAGAAAACTCACTAGCTAAGCACCTAGAACCAAAGAGTTTGCACTTTGAAAAACTTTTTTTTGACAGAAGCAGTGTTTCCTGAAAATGGAGAAAGAATATTTTCTTAATTTCAGTTTATTCAACTGGTTCTGTTCAATGACTAGTTCAGACAAAGTTAAGAAACCAATTACGAGTTGAAAAAAGTGGAAAATCTTGTTGTCCTCTTTCAATCTATGAATAAAAAATTAGGTTTGTGTGTGAGATCTACTAGTTTTGTTTGCTCAATTGCATTCCCATCCAAAGACTGGCAAATGACAAAAAGAAATTCATCTAGTGCAGCGTTTCTTAAACCAGTGCGCTGCGAAGCAGTCAGAGGTGTGCTGCGGAGAAAATAGAAAAAATTCTGCTCTCCCGCCCCCTGCAGAACCCGTAGACAGCTCCCGCTACAGCTGTCACCCCTCCCCCAGAGCCCACAGGAGCCTCTGCTGTTGCGCAGCCTCCTTGTCCTCACGTGTGCAGGCGGCAGCTTTTACAGCGGCTGCTGCTGCTGGGAGGGGGAGGGGTGGGCAGAGCTGAGGAGCTGCTCCTGGACCTCAGTGTTTTAAAACTGCCGCCTGCAGGAAACCCGGCTCAGGCTCCACCGCCCCCCCCTTCCCCCGATCTGGGGTGCGCTTGGGCTCTGCTGCCCCCCATGCGCTGCTGCTCTCTCCCCTGCACCCCTCCCCAGCCTGTTGGGGAAGTGGCAGAGTTTAATCTGGAAGGGATGGTCGGGGTTTCTACTCTTCCCCCCTACCCCATCCTGACAGTGGGAAGCCTGGCCTGGTGCTGCAGCTGTGCTGGGTTCCCCGCTGCATTGGGGAGGGGAACTGAGTCCTGCCCCTGAGGAACAAGAGCATGCTCCCTTGAGGCTTTCCCTGCTGCAGCAGGGTGTCAAGCCAGGTAAGTGTCCCCCCTCATGCTCAGACCCACACCCAACCCCCCCCCTTGTCAAGACCCCACATTCCCAGCTTACTCTGACACCCTGCCCCCAAGTCCCCTCCTGCACCCTCCCTACTCCAAGTCCCCCCCTCTACCCTCCCTGGTGGTGTGGTGTGTTTTGTTTTTTGGCGCTCGACAAAAAAAATCCTTGGTGTTCCCCATAAAAAAAAATTGTTTGGTGTTCCTCAGTCTTAAAGAGTTTAAGAAACACTGATCTAGTGAATAAGACGTGTATTATTCACTTTTAATATAACAAAAAAGTAAACATTAAGAATCTAAATAAAGTTTTAAGCTGCATAAATTTAGTATAATAGGGGTTATTTAACAGCAGATCAATGTGCTTTAATGATTACCAACGAATGCAAATCAATCAGTTTAGAAAATAATCTTTTGTATTTGCGCCTTTTAATTTATTTAAATCAAGGTTTCATGCTTGCTGATTTAAATCATGATTAAAAATCAGTGGCTTAATATAACTGATATAACTCAATCCACCTTTTGAACTGTCGGTGCTTAGTTCAGTCTCTTTACTTACTCTCTTTTTTAGACTCAGATGTATAGGAATTTGAAGCTACAGTATGGTCACTGAAAGCAATCGGAAAGTGCACACTGCCTGTATCCACAGCTAGACAGCTGAGAATGAAATCTTTGTAGCTCTGCACAAGTTATTTGAAAGATCTCCATTATGTAAACACATTATAGTACCCTAAGAGGGGGAAGAGAATGTCTCTTCAAAACAAGGGAATAGTGTCTTCAGAAAACCTGTTCTAGTAATAAACTATCTAAAATGTCACCCTGCTAAAAGACCCAAAGTCTATAGGGGGTAGTAAAGCCTGCAACTTTGATATATATAACTCATGGGTGATAATGGGACTCAGCTATTATTTAAAAGCCTAACTGCCTCAGGGAGAGGAGGGAAGAATCTTCTTTCCTTTTTTCTTCTACAGAAATGTATGAAAATAGATTTTTATTTTCCTGCCACTTATTTTGCCTCCCCACAAAATGATAATCCTTCATGGCATCATTTGTTGCTGTGGAGATGACGGATGTAAAACATAACTGTCAAATTACAAAAACAAAAATCACTAATAAGCTTACCTTGTTTTAAGCAAATACCCTTTGTAGGAAGCCTAACTTTATATTGGCAAGTCTCAAATGGATAGCCATGTTAGTCTTTATCTACAAACACAAGTCATCCTGGGGCACCTTAAAGATTAACAGATTTATTTGGAACTAACCATTTGTGTTTTCACCCATGAAAACTTACATCCAAAACACAAAAAGTTTTATATCCCCCATATGGGGGGGGGGTGTGTGTGAGTGTGAGTGTGAGTGTGAGTGTGAGTGTGAGTGTGAGTGTGAGTGTGAGTGTGAGTGTGAGTGTGAGTGTGAGTGTGAGTGTGAGTGTGAGTGTGAGTGAGAGTGAGAGTGTGAGTGAGAGTGTGAGTGAGAGTGAGAGAGAGAGAGAATTAGAATCCCGAGTACACACAGTGCCTTAATCTACAAAGTTCGGGATATGAGACCTTAAGCAGAGCATCCACATGATGTGAATCTTTACTATTCCATGAGAGGGCAAGAAGCAAAAGATTCAAGACTACTGCCATTTCTCTTCCTTTTTTGTCCTCCTTTATGTATTGCAGCTTTCCTTATGTCTATATTATTTCCTCCATTATCTTCTTTGCATTCTCTCTTACCCCACATGTCAAGAGAATCTTAAACTAGTCTCACCACTTTCCTCATTCTTATCCCTACATCAAGGCCCCAAAGATACTATTCGGAGGAAAAAAGTTTTTATTTTTCAAAGAACCTCTAGTTGAAGGTGAGCATATTGGATATAAGGTTGACCTTTTCTATACTGAAGTCAAGTCTGCCCGTGCCTAGTCTTAACTAGAATTTTACAGCAGGTTGCCTATCTATGTAACACATGGTTTTGGTAATGAAGAGGTGAGCCACAAAAAGATAACTCTGGTTATCTTCAGTAGATTTTTCTTTGAGTCAATTGATGAACAAATCTGTTCATTAACTAGCAAAGGTTAGTGTGGACATTCCCCACACATTTGTTCCAGGAGTTAAACATTTGTTCTTCACTTCTGTTCTCATGGGTAAACACCCTTTGGTAAAGAACAAGCATGTGTGGGTATCCACACCAGCTCTACAAACATTCTAACTGCTTTGGTTAACTGGCAACTAACTCCACATAAAAAAATTCTAGCAAAGAATCATCCCATGGGAGCAGAAGATTTGCTATTTCTTGCCAAGTCTCTTATGACATAGGCTGCTCTGTTCCTTTCTGAAGGCTTCTGTTTCTGAGGATCTCTCTGGACCTTATTCTTGTTTTACACAGACTAGCATTATACTATGGTAATTACTATTTTATTTGAATGTACTCTTCATTTTAAATGGAAGCTGTGGTTATCTACCGGGGTATGCATACCTTGGGAGTATGCAGAGGTCTTCTAGGGGTACATCAACTCACAGAATCATAGGACTCAAATGGACCTTGAAGAGTCTTCTAGTTCAGGCCCCCGCACTCATGGCAGGTCTAAGTATTATCTAGAGCAGAAGTGGTCAATAATCTTTGATGGGGGTGAGGGGGAGAGAAGAGTACTTCAAGAATTTGGTAAGTGGTCAAGAGTCACATTCTCCCATATTAATGGAGGAGGTGCAGGGTCTGGGATAGAAGTTGGGTACAGAAGGGAGAGGGTTGGGTACAGGATACAGAGCCTGGGATAAGGGACTGGGATGCAGGTGTGGGATCAGGCAGTTCCCTTTGGCCAGAAATGTCCCTACAATCTATTGAGTATTCCTCAAACTGGGGACATCATGACTTATTTTATTTTATAATTGTATGGTAAAATGAAAAAGTAAGCAATTTTTCCTTAAGAGTGTGCTATGACACTTTTCTATTTTTATGTCTGATTTTTAAGCAAGTAGTTTTTAAATGAGGTAAAACTTGGGGAACTGCGTTTTCCTCAAACTCTCCTGAGCAGTCGTCGGTCTGAGAAGGTATAGCAGCTCTTCATCCTCCTAACCTCCTGGGAGGATGTCCAAAAATCCAGCAGCAACTATTTTCTCTCTTCCCTCCCTTCAGACACTCAAAGAACAAGCCCTGACACAATATCAGAAAGATCAAAGATCTTATTGTAGGGCTCTACAGTGTAGTTTATAACAGTGCACTTTTTGAAACTATGGGTGTGAACGGCCCCACCCATCTGTATTTGCGACTCAGGCAACTGTGAATAAGCATGCTGGGTGGGTTTTTCTGTTTAATATCAACAGTTAAGCTTTCATTCAGTAATCATGTTAATTACAATATTTTTAATACTCATTGACATGGAAAGAATAGTTACATAGCACTACAACTGGTACTGACATTTGCACAAATATGATGTAGTCTTTTGCTCAAAGACCTTACTACAATAGAAAGATAGGGAAATTAAATGAAGAAAGTTGGAAAAGATGAGAGAACTTTTCACGTGGCAGGAATAATGAGGCTGGGATCAGAATTGGCGAAAAAAACAAACAAAACACACCTAAGTAGTAGAATAAAGGGAAACAACACTGCAGAGTTCTAGTTGGAAAAATATTTATCTCCTTAATTGCCATGGGCATCCCCAAACACTAAAAACAACAGTAAATTGGTTGACACACACAGTGCTCCTAACCATAAAGGTCTGGAAACGAAACCTAGAGCAGGCCTACAAGCTGGGCATCTGACCCAATACACTTTGAAAGTGATTTTGGAGCCAGTTAAACATGCTTTTCTATTTTAGACAGATAGGTCTTATTTGTTCTGGAAATTGCAGGTCTAATCATTATTTCTAGAATAAATCTGTCAGCACATGGATACTGCTCTGAAATTCTTGAGCCAAAAGTAAAGAATAAGCTTTTATGGGGTCAACCACACATTCCTTGCAATGCTGCCCACCTCCATCTACATTTGCAGGTTCTGTCATCTTACATCAGATTGTAGATAGGTTTTACATCCCATCTACAAACTGGCTAACAACCGACCTGGGGGTTTCGGCCGGCAGGGCCAGTTAACTTCCTGCTTATCATGTAACCAGTTAAGCCGCCTGCTTACCATATAACTGGTTAACCTCTTACAACCCTAGTCATCATGTCTCTAAAAATCTAACCAATGCAAGCATGTCCATACTGTTTCGAGATGCACAGATGATTACACATTAGGTAATGTGCTGTGTCCTTTTATGATTTTTTCTGATTGACGTAGAGAGTTGAAAGTATTTTCCTTGTACCTACCTTCCTTTATACAAGTCTCATCCAGGATGAAAGCTGATCAACAGACAACTAGTGAAGTAGTTGTGCAGTGTAGACAGGAAAGGATTTGGTCAGTTTAAAACCAAAACAAATTTAAAAACTTCAACTTCACTGACTGATGTTTTGGATATTGACGATTTGTGTTTAATTCCATGCTGTCACCCTTTGTGTTGATGCACCCTACATATATCCCTCAGATCCGCCAGCAAAATCATGGAAAACTTAACATTTGTCATTTCCAAATTCATGCATATTTAAGCCCCATTTCAAGTCATCTTTATACAGTAAAAACCACATACACAGTTATTTTCTAAACAGGTCACCTATGGATATTAATTGAAAGTTATATATATGTTCTTCATTGCTTGGGCTGCATAATAGCTCCAAGACAGTGTATGTAATTGTTGCCGTCTTGCAAGAATGCGTATTTTGAGAACTGCAATTAGTTTCTGGCCTGACTCTTGAGAAATGGGTGCTCACTTTTTTTTTTGGGGGGGGGGGGGAGGAAGAAGAGGAGAAGTGGGGGAAATCAGGTAAAAGAAAAAGAATTGAAAGTCAAGGTATCTAATTTAATCCTCAATGCTGAACAAGTCACTTGCTCTCAAGACGATAAATCTTGCCTCAGCAGTGATAAAAGGAAATAAATTACTTGTTACGTATCTAATGCAAATACATGGTAAGAAATCCCATGTAATTTCTGGCACAACAGCAAATTAGTGCACATACTTTGTGCATAATTAATTGTAAGTATCTGAACAGCTAGGTTTTAGCTTGTTTCTTATAGGCTGGCATGAAATACTATGAAGTGTACAAGAAGATGCATAGGTATTTTCTACTCAGCTTTCTTTTTCCACAGAAAACTAATAAGCCATTGCTGTAGAAACTCCCACAGATACTTGGCACAAAAAACAGCTCACTGCTGAGGAGGATCTGAAGTAACGCTACAGCTGCTTAGCTCTTCCCTTGCACAAAATTTTGCATTCATTTCTGTTCTAGTCTGTATTTCTATTTTGTAATGAAACATACAGCCTAGTTATTTATAGGCTTTCCAAGGATTAACTACACACTCATAAGAATAAACCCTCAAGAGGTTAACCTCATCCTCTTAAGCTTCACACACTACTATCCCAGAGATAGCTGGCAAACACAGCCAAGGAGAGAAAAATAATTCAGCAGTTTGCTAATCCTTTAGCCAATCACCTCATGCAACAGTGGAGAGCTCTTTTGGAGGACTACAACTCAATCTGTCCTGAAAAATACTGTCAATCCAAAAAGATACTATTTCACAAAAACATTAGCAACTAATGTCAAACTAAGTATTCAGGTTTGTAGGCTACATTCTCTATGCTAAAATACCTTGCCAGTTTACAGATTTGTCATTCTAAATTAAGAATGCACTTCTGTAAAGATCTGGATTTTATTAATGTTCATAAGACATAAAAGTCTTGCAAAATTATGTTATTGCTGACATTGGGACAGACTAATTATAACTGTCCCTATTCCTGTTGTGAGCTGATGGACATCTTTGATTTTTTCCAGCCTGCTGCTTAATCAAATCTCAAAAAAAAAATCCCTTCAAGTTCTACCATGATAATCCACATAATCTTTTCATACCAGGATCTGGATTCTCCAACTGCCAAACAGACTTCAGGCAAAACACTGAAATTGGTGGTGCCAAGGAATTAAAAAGTGCACATATCCTTTACTATCAAAACCTTTCATTTAAATATCTACCAAATCTACTACTTCACTCAATCAACTTTAGTAGAAAATAGCAGCACAATGAACACTGACTGATGTAATTAAAAAAATAGAAGACATGTACAATATCAGATATTTCCACCCAATAGCTAGAGTGGAAAAAAAAAATACTTAGCTCAACTAAACTAATACATGTAGTGGCTTGACATGATTACTCGGACAATCTCAATTAATACTCATTTCAGGAACCATTAGGAAGGGGCTAAGGATGAGTGTGTGCATGAATAAGTCTCTCACAACTCACCTTCCATGACATAATTAAAGAAATTAATACTATTGATATTAGATATTACGTCCAACTTATGTTATTTTTAACCATTAAAGTTTACGAATGCAACACCACACCCATTATTCCTCCAATCTAAATTAGTGTATTTGTATAGGTTGAACATCTCTAGTCTGGCACTCCCTGGTCCAGCAACCTCTGAGGTCCAGTATGATTTTAATTAGCTAGATGCCTAAATGTCTTCTAAGGGCCCAGTAAGTGGAAGTGTTAGTAATGCTGCTAGACTAGTGGTTTTCAAAGTACAGGTCCAAACACCTGAGTCACCAAATATCAAGCACTGGGTCACCTGGCTGTAGGGCAAGGTTCTGAAACTCATGGCCCACAGGCCATATACGGCCTGAGCAGTTCCACAATCCGGCCCATGTGCCACTGGCAGGATTGAGTCCCTGCGGTTCAGAGGAGTGTGTCTGTAACCTTCCCCAAGCCCAGTCACTGGTAAGCCACATCTCTTCCCATCCCTGCTTCACTCTCTCCCCCCATTGCACCCCTTCCCTCAATCTCCCTATCTCCGAGGAAGAGACCTCAGGTATTATCGGGAGGCATGGCACAGAGCTAGCAGATGTAAGTTTCTCTAGCCCAGCTGTGCTGGAGGGGGCAGAGAAGCACAGAAGGCCTCACTAAATTTGGAAACAATTATTTTACGTCATTATACCATGTCAGGGAATCAAAATTTGTTTAAAAAAAAAAAAAAGAAAGTCAGTGCTCAGACAGAAATGCCAAGAATGCAGTTTTTACCTGGTCAGGGAGAACACCTAAGTGCATTTCTGCTAAGAAAGTCTGTAACTTCCCTCCCATCCTCAACATTTACAGTACAGAAATATCTTTAGTACTATGATGCTATAAGCTACTTGATTGTACCTTATACTGCTGGAGAATGCTTCAGCCTATTTGCATTTTAAAGAAGTCTTTCATGATCTTTCACACTCATAATAGCTGTCTAAACCGTTAAATTACTATTTCTTTTCTTAGCCTGAAAGACACTGCAGTTTAAGAGCATGGCCCCTCTATTGTTCTTTACACTAAGTTGGGTCCCTGAACAATACTGACAGCTGCTATCAAACTGGGCTGCGTTTACTTTCAGCACAGCTGCTGCTTGTAGGAACAGCCAGCCTCCTGATGCCTCCTCCCCTCTGGGGAGACAGGTTGACACACTGCATGTTCAATGAAGGAGAGCAAAGGTCCACTGAATTGTCAACCCAATTTTATGCTACTCTGATTTTCCAGGATGCACACAATTCCTTTCAAATAAAATCAAGCATATGTCAGAGCATGAAACTTATTGTGCAGCATAGGATAATTATTGATCACCTAAAACTGTAAAAGATCACTTTGACATGCATCTGATTTCTGGTATGCATAAAACAGAGATCTACATTGAAAATTAAAATAGTTTGTGCTAACTACGTGTTTATACCCTCATTCACAACATCTGAATTTGACAGCATTGGTGAGCACTCTCTTAACACACATGAAAATACTTCAACTGAAGGATCATTGGCAGTTTGGAAATCCCAGACATTTTTATTGATAAGATTAATACCTCTTCCTACCTCAAAAAAATCTTGCCTACAAAAAGTCTTAATTGTGTGCTGTGGTTGTAGAACTAGCAGCAGAGAGCTGAACACCCTGTGGTACAAGTTTTGCTATACAGGAAGTCTCCATAATCAGGACAATCTCTTGGTCCAATGACAGATGTTTTAATGAAAAGTTTAGTCCAATATGAAAGGACTTTTTGTTCAGGATCTGCCCTCAGCAAGGTCTGTTTTTTTCCCTTTTAAAACAGAAAAAAACCCACAGCTCTATTAATCTTTGCAAATCAAATATTATACATGCAAACATACTGTATGAATATTTGATCTGATCCTCAAAATAAGGCAATTCATTACACAAGCAAAGCATAGAGAAGACTACAGATAAATGCAGATTTAACTTTTATTAAACATGATTAGTGAATTAACTCAGTAACACTCAAAATTTGAAAATAAGGGGAAAACATGGCTCAGATTTGAAGGGGGTATGTTTATGCAAAGCATCCTGAATAAAATGTAAGCTGAAAATCCATTGAACCTCCCCATTTGAGGGAGGAAAAAGCTATTAAAAGGAAATGAAGGTCACCCTCCCATTTTTTTCACCTAATTGACTGCCAATAGCTTACCACAGGCAAACCGACTGCAGCTCTGCAATTGAGAAACTGATGAAAGGAGAGTTTTCAAGCTGAGGCTCATTCTTTTAATCCTCCCTCACTCTTATTTTCCCCCCACCCCCTATCTCCAGTTGGGATGTAATTTTAAGCACAGATGGATTAACTGGTTCCATTGTCTGTAGACGTCATTGGACTATGGCACTGTTAATCCGTACAGCAGCATGTCTAATTATCATTACAAAGTGTCTGAGGGAACTATAAAGACCAGCAGGGCATCTTCTCACAAGCAATTAACATAAATTGATAAATGAGTAATTTGAATCTGCTCAAGGCGCTCACATATGAATAAAATCAGAAAGGATGGCGTCTTGTTTCGGCTACTTCTTTCACTTAGTCTGGAAGGGCAGAAAACATGATAAATATTCCATGCTTAGTGGTGGGGGAAATGAACTCATGCCATGAAAGGAATGCATGGTTCACAGAGTTCATTAATGCAAAACAAATGACTTGTGATTGACAACCAGTCACAAGTAAGTAGTATTAACTTATTTCAGCATAGTTAGCAGCACAAACTTGGTGAAAGGCTATTAGAACATTATGTCAGACAATTAATACTACTTCAAAAGCAAGAGACGTTTCTTTTCATTAGCCTACTACTTCAAAATTCATGAAAGATTCAGAAGAAAGGAAGAGGAAGACGACTGAATAGTCATACAGGTTTCAAAAACTCAAATGTCACAAAAGCAAGAGGCAAAACAAAGGTAACTTAAATCAAGTAGCATACAATACCCATGATCAATCAATAAATAAATCTTTCCCAAGCTGATCTTTCTTGCAGCAAAGGTTTTATATAATATATAGGTGCAGGGAATTAAAAAGACATTCTGTTACACAATCAACTGCTGTTAATTCTACCCCCTCTAAAATTTGAATGAGCCAAGTTGAAGTTTGAGCAACAATAGTAGGCATCAAAACAATTAAATTTGAAAAAAAATTATATCTATTTTAAATCTACCAAAGCAATAAGAAATGAAATCTGGTTATACACACTGTAGGAGGTAGACCTGGAAGGCCACGTACCCCGATGATGGCATTTAGTTCAGCCATGGTCACTTGTTTGGCACGTTCTACTGCTTGGGCCACTTGCTGCTGATGCTGTTTTTAAGAGGAAAAAAAGTTGATGTGTTAAGCATTTAAACAACTATACCAGGTCTCTTCTTCCACCTCATAAAGTACATTAAAACTGAGACCAGAAATGTTTACAGTATGCACACAACAGTTTATGTATAGAAATCTGCCCAGTAAGACAGAATCCCAGGTTGACTATTAGAAGTCATATTCTGCCAGTTTAAGTTACAGGGCTTGATTTGTAACTTATTATTTAAGAGTAAGGCAAAAGTCATAAAAAAACAACTTAAATGGTTTCCAAATGAGATGAGAAAGTGCTGACAACTTTAAACTAGTGTCTGTTTTATAAGTCATTTATAAGTCCTGCATTCAATATAATGAACATAGTAACAAAAAGACAAGGCAGTTTCCTACATTTAATTTAACAAGAGCTACAAATAATAGTCTTTGCAAACCATGCAGTATTTGAAAATCTAATCCAAAGCAGGTTCCAAAACTGAATAGAAGTACTCTTTAATATGCTAGAGCTGTAGTCATGCAACATTTTTATACCTTGAAAACATTTTTTATACCTTGAAAACATTTTGTATTTGAGCTACCAACTGCGTGTTACCTACCCAAAAATAATAGCTAAGTATTTTAGTATTGAAGGCCAACATTCTTATTTACACTGAATTTAACACTTGACTACTAAGCAGCAGTTAATTTAGTAGTCTCATTAAAAATGAAAACAAAAAAGTATTTTATAGTAATTTTACATTTTTTCCTGAAGAGAATTAATTTGAGGTTTGAGCCTACTGTCACCAGTTCTTTAGTTTAAACTCAGATGTTCAACCAAATTAGCAGGGGGGTTGCACACTTCAGCTCTAAACAGATGTTCCTCACACTTGTGCGTTGTGATAAAATTAACATCTTAAAACTAGCTAATTTGCAAACAGAAAAGCAACATAATTGCACTTTAACAGCTGAACAGTTTTACTTACTTCCTGAGACAAAAATGGGATGACTTGTGCACAAATCGTATTTAATCTCTTGGCGATTTCTGTCTATAAAAAAAGTAAATATTTTGATTAAAACATGTAGGAGGTATGTTATGTATCAGCTACTAACAAGGTCATATATTAAGTACAAGCATGGTAAAAATTCATAAAGATGTCTAGTGAAAGTATAAACCGTTACTATACAAGCCCAATCAGGCCATTGACCTAGTTCATTACCATAGGACAGCTGCTGTGTCTCAAGTACCTAATCTCTATAAACATATAAGCAAAAATCTGATCTTTATAAGTAACTCATTAACAAGTAAAGTGTTTGTTCAAATCCAACACAAGGCAAAGCCTTTCAAAAGACAGATTTATTATTTAACAAGCTGCACAGAACAGCGTTCCACAAAATGGTGCTGAAGTGAAGATTCCTTCATGATATTTTTTTTTAATTAGGTGCTGTAAGTTTAGATAGGGATGTAAAAACTGTTTATAAAGATAACTGTGTAACCGCTGAAAGTCTTAGTGGTTACACATGCTTTGCTTTATACTGAAGAGCATGTGGGGGAAGGGGGCTAGGAATTCCCAAATTCTGCCCCCAACTGTCACTGACAATCATCTTTTTACTTACCAGACATGCATTTACACCTCACCACACATCTGCCAGTTATGTAATAAGTGCCCTCTGAGAAATTTAAACTCAAAAGGTTATGGGGAGATTTTCAAAAGGCACAAAGGCCAATGAAGTGCCCAACTGCCATTAAAGGTTAATGGGAGCTGGATGTCCCCTTTGGGGGGGGGGAGGGGGGACACGACTCTCAAAGGGTATGTCTACACTACAGAGTTTTTCAGAAAAAAGGCCATTTTTCCGAAAAAACTTCGATTATATCCACACTGCAATCGCCTTCTTCTGAAAGAAAATTGAAAGAGGAGAGGGGTTTTTCCAGACATTGGTAATCCTCATTCTATGAGGAAGAGCTCTTTCGGAAAAAGGCATGTGTGGACGGGGAAGAGGAAGTTCTTTCGAAAGAGGAGGAAAGAGGAAAAAGCACAGGTGGCCTGGTGGCCACCCCGTCCATAGTAATCACAGCTGAAATGCAAGATTCTCTTCCGGAAAAGCTTCTTCTGAAAGAAGCCTGCAGTCTAGACATAGCCTAAGTGACCTGCCCAATGTCACGGTAGCAAGTCAGTAATGGAACCAGGATGAGAAGTGGTCTAATCCCCTGACTCTAAGGACTGTACCTAATATACTCTGAGTCCTCTTGATCCCCACTCATAAATCACCAATCCCTACATCTTGTGTTTTCCCATCTCTAAAGTAACAGCCAGGGTTAATAGACGATATCTGCGTTGACAGCAAGGATTTCTTGTCAATTTACCTGAAGTGAAATTCCAATATTATGATGAACATAGGAACTCTCAAAGATTTCAGCTGCAGTTTACAGCTGAAGCTGCTGCTGTGAAGTCAGCCACTCAATCACCTCACCAGCACCCTAATGATCTAGGCACAGATTTTCTACCCCATTCTGCTTCCTTTGTGCCACCCAGGAAGCACAAGAGAAGCAGAAACCACCTGCCAGTTCCCCGCTGGGTGTTCCCCAGCTGCAGGTTAGGCCCCAGCAGATGCAAAACTGACAGCTGCTCCCTCTCACAGCCCTTGGCAGAAAGGCTGGAGAAGGGGAATGAACCGAGCTTAGAATACTAGGAAACTATTGCTGGTTGATGCAACTAAAAGTAGTCCCAGGGAATGTTCCCTTTAATCTCTTCCATCCATGTGCAATGTTCAGATTTTTTTCCATCCACACATGCGGAATAATTTTATGTGCACTGTACATGTGCAAATGTGTATCACCAGTAGAAACAAAAACACACAGCTGTTGGTACTCTGCTGATCAGCTGGGTGGCATCTGAATCTCTCCTGAGTGACCGCACACGCACACAGCTTACAGGGAATACTGGTCTCAGGACCCTTTAGCCTGCATCAGAACTGAAGCAGAGAATCAAGGACCAGCAGCCAATTACTTGATAGCTGTTCCACTGAAGACTAGCAAAACCAAAAATATCCCCCTTAGTGTGAATTGGGAGGGGGGCATATAGGATGGCAGGAGGGAAGGGAAGGCAAGGCAATTTTGTTTCTTCTGAGGAAGTGGTGGTTGCTTCTCACCTTTTCTTCTCATTCCAGAGGATGACAATTGCCCAGCAAGGTTTTTTTTTCCTCCTTCTTTTAAAAAAGGCTGGCATGAGGGAGTAGAGATAGTTTTGTGTGTATTCTTAGTTCTGGGAGCAGATTCTAACTGGGACCTTCAGTGCTAAATTAAACAAAATGAATAGTAACAGTAACATGGGAATGCTTTTATGTGTTTTTAAAATGATCAAGTTGCTGTGGTTGGCCAGTTTGTGCATTTCTCCCAAGTTTCATGTATGCAACTAACAAACTTACATTGTTAGCAAAATTCACTCTTTGCAGAATGTTCCTGACATCCTAGCCCCTCCCAAGCTGAAGAGCTGCCAGCAATTAGGAAGCCAATAGACTGCTGTGTAATGGGCTTGCATCCCCATGAGAAAGTGGTAGTAATATATAGTTCCTGATCGACCGAATGATCTAATTAAAATGAGGTCACGAGTCCTTCATTTTCAGGATGGGAGGAGATGAACGCTAGTTTCAGGTGGAAAGCGGTTTTGGTTAGAAGAGCCTAAGTCAGCCATGGGCAACCTAGGCTAGTGAGTGGGCCACGTGAGTGGCTGCGTGTCATCTCAATGGGCTGCAAGGCTGTTGTAACCAAAATGATTTCCCATGATAGGGTATTTTTGCCACCTGCACTTGCCTTAGACTTTGCAGGATGCGCCAACTGAACCGTAGCAGAGGTTTGATCGGATACAGAGGGAGCACACAGCTTTTAGAGTCAGTGTAATGTGCAACGAGCAGGGCTCGACAAATCACTGAATCTACTCAACTGTGGCGAACAGATTTCAGCCGGTCGCCCCGTTCACCAGCGACGCATGCATGCGTAATGCAGGTCTTGCGCATGCGCAGTGCGGGGCTGGCAAGTAGGTTTCGCTGCCATTTGTCAAGCCCTGGCAATGAGCATGCACCTCCCTTCACGTGCCCTTGCTTTCTGTGCATGTCACTTTAGTAATACTGGTGCACTGACAGAAGCCAACTGAATCTGGCAACCCTGTGCCTGAGCAGCAGTAAACAAAACATCCTGCAGGCCGCACATAGAACCCTGAGGGTTCACATGTGGCCCTCAGACTGCAGGTTGCCCACCACTGGCCTCAGTGAAGGTTCTCTGGTCTATAATCCTTCACTGTAACAGATGAGAGATTTTCACTTGTGGGGGGTCAGTCAAGTGTTTTCTAAAGCAAGTTTTCTAAAATATTTGGTGTTTCATGCAAGTCTCATACTTGGATGTGTGCCTCTTTCTTCAAGTAGCACTCTTCCTCCCTTCCCGAGCTTGAATGCTGCAAATGAGCTATTTGTGGCACTCTGGAAGCTTTGAGGGGGAGGGAGAGGAGTTGTTCTGTATAGGGCCTAGCTCTTCCCCCACATGAGTACTCCAGCCTGACAGCATGCCTCTGCCCCCTAAGTACCTCCCTCCCCAAGTTCCCTCATGGTCGGTGCTAGCCACTCTTCTGCTGCTACTGGAGAGGAGCCTTGCAGCCGGCGGCAGCAGCAGCAGCGGGGCCAGCAAAGACATCCCCTAGACCAACAAATTCCCTTGTTCAGGGCTGGTCAGATCCAGAGGGTGCCAGTCCAAGGAGATACAACCTGTAGCTGTCTATGAAATTTAACATACTGATGGAATCTTCAGATTTCTTTTCCTCAAGAAGCTACTAAATGGGTCAGACAAACGTGTAGCTCTTGATACTGAGGAGAAATGATCAGCCATCTGACCTTAAATCACTGAAGTGTTTCTAGTATCTCTCAAATATTTAACAATTAGTTTGTGTTTAATCTGTATTTTTGGAAGTTTTTGAACACTGAGCTAGGTAAATATCAATCAAATAAGTCATAAATATCTCTGGTTACATGGGAAAAAAAATACACAAAAAAATCAATAAAAGATTAAAAATGCACTGCCTCCACTCTTTCCCTCAACTCTAAAAGGCATGTCTAAACTACATCCCTCTTTCAAAAGAGGGATGTAAATTAGACAGATTGAAATTGCAAAATGAAGCCGGGAATTGAATTTCCATGCTTCATTTGCATAATGGCAGCCGTGCGTTCCTTCGAAAACGGGTATTTCGAAAGTGAAACCTGTCTAGATGCAGTTATTTCGAAAAAAACCCTTTTTTTGAAAAAATCCTGTACTCCTCATTTTGGAGTCCTCCCCGCCCCGAAAGAACCACATCTAGACAGCGGTTTCACTTCCGAAATACCCGTTTTCGAAGGAACGCACGGCCGCCATTATGCAAATGAAGCGTGGAAATTCAATTCCCGGCTTCATTTGCAATTTCGATCTGTCTAATTTACATCCCTCTTTCGAAAGAGGAATGTAGTCTAAGGTCTTGTCTACATTGCCACTGTACATCGCTGTAACTTTCTTACTCAGAGGTATGAAAAAACACCCCCACACACTCCAAGTTACAGCACTGTGAAGTGCCAGTATAAACAAGCACCCACTACATAGTGATGCTATGACAACATTGCCACATGCATAGACAAAGCCTTATACTTGATAAATGTCACCGTTTGCTGTATTTTAAGAAGTTAGTTGGGAGTGGTTTCTGGTAGGTATATTAAATTGAGATCAAATAGTTGATGGAAGTCCCATTGACTATTCGATTAGTTAATCTATAAGAGTGCCTCTGCTTCACAGGCTCTTGCTACAGTTCAAAAGCAGAAGCCCCACAGGGAGTGCAGGAGCAGCAGAGGACTCCCCATTGGCCCTGAGCTCCCTGAGGTGCCTGGAGCTGTTGAAATGTACAAAGCCTTGGCAGGGCTCTTCTACCTTTCAAAAGGAGGCCCCACACTCCCTGCAGGGCCTTGGCTTTTGAAATGTACAAGAGCCCTGTTGGGGCTCTTGTACATTTCAAAAGCAAAATTGCAGCAGAAGCAGGCACAAGTGGAGACTGCTTCAACATCCTTTCCTGCTGTGCCTCTATCTTCCCTGCCCCCAGCGGAGATAGCTTTTAAGCCAGCACCAGCTCCTTCCCCCCCCACCCCCACCCCGCTGCCTCTCTGATAGAGGCAGCAAGGAGCGGCAACTAGTCACATCACTAGTTATGTTTCTGATAAGCTTATGCTTATCGGACAGTTGACTAGTCACTTACAGTCCTAGTTCCTTTGAACCCCCCCCTTGTTACTGAAGACCCTAGCTATCATGATTTATAAGCCTTCTGCAAGCTCATTTCTGGTCTTTTGGGCTCCTCTGCCATTCCATCAACTCCTCTGGACATGCCCCAACTTTAGGGAAATACTGCCTCACGCAAATCAGATATTTCATCAAAATGCATGGAAATTGTTTTAGATCGGGAAAGTAAAGGATGAATACTTAATCCAGCTATGTACCCTTTGCTGCCTGTTGCATCATGAAAAAATTGACTCCATATCTATACTCCATATTTAAAATTTTCAAACAGTGATCAGTCAAAACAGATTTTCACCAGAATATTCCAAGCTTCAAAAAATTTCTAAGTAGGAAAAATAAGCACCACCCCTCATAGCTCTCACCATCTTCTCAACTCAACAATTAAAAAAAACCCTTGTATCTTCAGGGACAGATATGGCTTGGAAACTTTAAGCTTGACATTTGATTATGACTAAACCATGTAACACATAGTACTGATGTGCAGAATGACTACTACTCATCTAGTTACAACATTAGCAATTCCTACAATACCTATATAGATAATACCACAATATTTAACAGTTTTAACATGTTTTTCTACCTTAACATTATTGTAACAATGAACTTCTACTTAGACTTGTGTACCTAATTAACAATTGTTACATCTACCTTTAGGAATCTTTTAAAGATACATAAAGTTAGAAATTTCAAGCTCACTGACATCATTCAAGTAGCTAAAGACATTGCTCAAGTATCCACCTAAATCCATTGTCATATATTAAAGTATTTATTTATTTAATATCCAAACTACTTCAGCATACTCTCTCAAACACTGGAAGCAAGACTAGTGATCACAAGACACTTAACTTTGTCCCTGAACCTCTGAAGTCTGTCTTTCCAATGAGGTTCAAAAAAAAGTTTCCATAAACTCAGGCTGCCTAGAAGTATACAGTAATGAGTAGGTATGTCAGCAGTTATCCAGTTAACAAGGGATCACCAGTTCACCAGCAGCCTGGCTTTGCTCAAGCAGCCCCCGCCCGTGGGATCCCATTTAAGCAGTTAACCTGTTAAATGTTATGTTTCACTGGTTAACTGATTAGATGGGATTTTACATCCCTAGTAATGAGTTCTATATCTCCACCTCTGCCACATTACCTCATCAAGAATATTAGTTGCTCATTTAGCAATCCAAGAAGGAACACAATGCATGTATTCTATGTTCCTATACAATTGCCAATTGTGAAAACTTCAAATACAGATCCAGAGAGAGTACTACAGCCATTTAAATCCACGACTGCAAGATCAAACTTCCATCACAAAAGCCAAAACTGAAATTCTTTAAAAGGGTCTGAATAGTTTAGTTAATCGTGACTTAAGTCACCAATTTTGAAGCTTATAAAGATACATTTATGCTTAGTCATCTGGCATCTGCACTTGGGCAGTCTCCAATCTGATGCCGCTATATTCAGATTGATTTAACTGTCCCAGGTATGCCTGAAAATCAGCAATGAGGGGTAAAAAAAATCATGCAGAAAGCTGCTTGTGCATAGACATGAACACTAATTGCTCATGCTCTCTTTGGCTCACTGGCAGAGCTGACTGCAGATGCATGTGAAAGCTCTTGTATACGTATGGCAGCTCTTAGCAGAATATTTCAAATGCCCTTAATTGTTTATGTTCTTAATGCAGAGCCTCTTGAATACATTCATTTTTAATAGCAGGCTTGAGTGTGGGGCCTATCCAAGAATGACAAAGCAACTCTATTCATTGGTTCTTCCTGTTGCAAAGATGGTCTTTTGATTTATTTGCAAATGACAAGCTTGTCAGGCCCCCCGATTCAAGTGCTGCCCTCCTTTTTGAAGCATCATTAAAATTAACATGAAGGAATTCAGCTGCATTTTGCAAAGTGAAGCTGAGCCTGCAATGTTGTCTTCATGTAATTTTTTTTGCCTTGGTTCCTTCTAATTAATGACAAATATTTTGACCTAACTCTTGCTAAGCATAAGTGTTTGTATTTTAATGCATCATTTTGCTATAGTTTTTTCTTGACATAAGTGACCCAAAAAAAAGCCACACGAGAGCAGTGACATGTATTGCTAAATAAGATTGTCAGGGACCTTCCAAGCACTTACAAAAGCAATGCGTATAGCAATACAACAGTATTTATTTATTCCACGTTGCAAGAGGATGATTAATACTATTAGAAGTTTTTACAAATGTCTGATCCAGATGATTTGATTTTGCATTCTAAAATACAACCTTCAAACGTGATTGTACATCATATACAAACCCATGGTGAAACCAAACATTTCTTTAGCAAGTTGCTAGTTTTTGCTTTGGATGTGAGAAATAAAACTGTGCAATGCAATCTGAAAAGACACCATCATGGGCTACATAAGGGAAATGCTTTTCAAAGTTCTCACTATTACCACCACTAGTTCATCTACACTAGTAAAGCTGGAATGAAGTCCTAGCACAGAGGGCACACCAGGCATTTTGACACAGTGTTACACCTCTCCTCTGAACAGGGAAAGTCTACGTACGGCACATGACCTTTTCACAAGAGAGCAGTGTTTCTCAAAGTGGTCTGAAAAACCACTGTGACAAACCTGCTAACTGGCCTGTCTGCTGCGTTTATTTACCTGCTCCCTTTTACAGGGATTGCTAGATTAAACCCACTTCAGAGTTGTTAAACTATTTAAATTGTTACACCAAAATTCCATGTATTAGAGGACAAAAGCAAAGAAACACATGACATGCACGCATAAAAGTGATAAACTCTTTAAAAAAAAAAAAAAAAAAAAGGTGGTCCTATTGTATCTAGTAGGGATGTGAAAGGTTAACCAGTAACCATCACCCTGTTAACAGGTGGGGGCTAGAGCAGCTCCTACCTGCTGTGGGCAGGTGGCCTCTCCACTCCAACCAGAGGCCTGCTACAGACAGGGACTGCTCTAGTCACCAAGAGGCAAAGGCTACTCTGGCCCCCATGTGCATACCCCCTTTAATCAGTTAACCAATTAAACAAGATTTTATATACCTAGTATCTAGTCTTTTGTCAGTTAGGCCAAAACTAATTAATTACCAAAACACATAGGTTACATTTAGAAATGGCCTTAAACAATGAAGTGACCTTATCCAATTTCATCCTGTTTATACAAGGCATTCTAGAGTTTGAAAAGTTGGAACAAGTATCTTAAAAAAACAAAAACAAAAACAAAACAAAAACAAAAACACACACAAGAACAAAAGTTTAGACTGCCAAAGTTTACAACAACGTTAAATTTAATTTCTAAGTTTTCTGCTTTCGTTCGCACTTCCCCACATGCAAGGCCCATCACAGCACTGAACTTCTGGATCAAGGAAGTACTGCCAGCCATTTATACTGTGTAACACAGTAACCCACCAGAGAATTAAGGTCAATGTTGCACTTCTGGTCATTACTGAATCATTTGAGATGATCTGTGCTGAGGATGAGATGAAAAAAAATCGAAGGATGTGAGAATGTTTCAAATGGCTCAACCTCAGATCAACTGTCATCTCCATCGGTCTAACAGACATGTGGATAAAAATTCTCCTTATGGGACTCACTTGACTATTTTAAATCCATGCTGCAAGCCAGGAATCAGGATATTTTTCATTCTTAATGCAACATTTAACTTTCACACATAATTATGTTTCAAATTTTATTCTTCATCAGTTGAAGTTTAGAGCTATGTATTTTCTCATTCCTGCAGCATTGCTGAAAACACAACACAGTACAGAAGTGAAATTTAGCTTTTCGAAACACTGACATCCTCCAAAACTAAGGTGTGTTTGTAACTCACAAGTTTGTCCCACCACCATACATAAAGAGGCACTTCTAAACTTTAGTTTCCTGTGTGCCTGCTTAAAAAACTGTTTAATGAAGTCATGAACATTTCTAAAAACAGTTAATTGCAAATATTTTTTAATATAACAAAAAATATTAAAAAGCCTCAAATAATTTAAGTCCAGTCTAACATTATATGAACTCTCTGTTAATGACCATTATTGAATCCACATTGAATATCAAGATAAGCATATATTATTATAGGTTGAACCTCTCTAGTCTGGCAACATCCATGGTCCAACATGCTTTTAGTTAGCTGGATGTCCACTTATCATGGATGAGGCCAACTTTCCAAATAGTCCCATGAAGATTGTTTGCAGCCACCTGACCTGGCTCTCAGTGTTCTGTTCTGTTATTTAGCTCTATTTGATCCTTAAATATCTTCTAAGGGCCAGTAAGCAGTGAATATCTTGGTAATATTGCTAGATAACATTGACCTCCCATGGTTCGGCAAATTCTCTGGTTCGGCACCAGTCAGGTCTCGAGAGTGCTCGGCTAGAGAGGTTCAACCCGTAATAACCTTTTATTTAAAACTAACATACTTCAGTCCCTTCTTTTGGCAATAGCTACATAAAGAAAAAAAAAATGAGGACAACATGCCATTTAAAAGTTGAGGACCCCATAGTATATCAATGTCAAACAACAGCGTGTCAAGCTAAGATTCAATTCAGGTAAGTGCCACTGCCAAATTTTCTTGTTCCCAGACGTGCTTTAAGATTATTTTATTGCTTAAAATTTAATTTGTTCCAACTCGCGTCTCCATGACAACGTTGGCTAACCCTGCAAATCATTTGGGTAATTGGATATCTTATCTTTCTATTGCTCTCAAATCGAATGATTCTGCTAGAATTGTAACAGCCAATCAAATTTATAGGCCTCCTGAGTAATAGACTCAGGAAAGTAGCCACATTCATCTCCTCTTTACAGCCATATTAACCAGTATATGACAAACTGTAGAAGTTGGCTTTTAAACTATATTTTAAAATTATAAACACTGTCATTACTAATATTCTCACCAACAGGAGAGGTGAAGACTTCTACTCAAAGGAAAACTATCTAATAAGCAGTAATGAGCACAATTCCTATATTTTGGGCAAAAGACAACAGTTTAACATGACAGTAAAAGCAGTTCTCCTTCAGCCCCATGTTTGTAGTCACTTTAAATCACAAGGTAAGGTAGCCACCAGACAGGCCAAAACAAACAAACAAACAAACAAAAAACCCACACCGGAAGGGATACATCCTCCTCGCTTTTTTTTTTTTTTTTAAATGTTTCTCCATTGAAAAATTAAGAGTGCATGTAGCTTGTTTGGAAAATAAAAATATCAAGATCCCTACTAGAGTCTCAAAGCATACTATATAAGTTTCATAATGCAGAAGTTTACATTTTTGATTCCAGATCCTAGGCTACATTCTTTGAAACCTCTCAGATGACAGAGAGGTCAAAATATTCCAACATAATATATATTGTATGAGGCACTAATCAACTTACATTATCAGATGTGAGTTTGGACTTCATTCAGCAATAAAGTACAGTCACTAGATACATTTCACTGTTCCAACTCCAATTTTCTCTAATAGTACAGTGAGCTGCTGTACAGCAGCTATTGACCAAGCACTGTAAACAACCATCCATCCCACTTTCAGCTCTAAATGCTGTTGAACCCAGGCCAACTGGCAGGAATGAGGAACACTTTAGCATTTTGACAACAACCTTTCACACATCTTTAATAGGTCAGGCCTCTTTTTAAATTAATCTTAACAGAAAGATACTTTTATCACATCATCCTTCTAATCCAAACTTTCAGCATGTCCCACTTCACAAATTCTGATTTACCACTCAGCACTTATGCGCATTCACAGAGGCCCATAACTAGCATTTCAGTTCCACCATTTTGTTTCAATATCTAGCCTCAAGTATACACTGAAGTTGTTTGAGGCCTCATAACTGCATAAACATAAAACTAAGCTTATCTCTGGTCAATTGTTTCCCACCTAATTCTCTTCCTGAGGTCCCCAAGTCCATCTAGTTGTCACTATCCCTTTTAGGAACAAGAGCATCTCCAAAGCCACCCAACCTAAAAGCATGAAGAACCTCAGCCACAAATAATTTCCCAAGAACAAAATGGATACAGTATCTCCTTCAGCTAGATATTGGTGCTACAGGTAAAACCTCTATTTTCTATGCAGCATTAGATTCCTACAGATGCTGGGCCATTAAGACCCTTCCTAAGTTTACAAGAGCACAAAGGACAGAAAACTGGCCTTTAATTCCCAACTGCCTTCACCCACCTATTCATCTTATAACTATTTTAATTCTCACCCATTTTTATGCTGATTGTAGTCAGTTCTAAACATCCTGTCACCTTTAGTAACTCTTTCGTGTCTACCCTATATTTACCTGGACCCTTAATCTTGGTTTAATCTTGGCCCTTTATGCCAATACAAATTGTCATAGCTAAACACACGCACCAATGGGCAAGAACCTCCTCTGAAACTTGTGTCATATAGCGCTTTCCTAGATCTGGAAGTAGTAATAAAAAACCGAGAAGCATTGCACAGCCCAGGGAGGCCCCAAAGTTTTTCAGCTTAATGAACTCTCTAGATGTAATATTCACTTTTTATAGTACCTTGAACTAAAGATTTTGGGTCTTGATAAAAAAAAAAAATCCCACAACTTTGGATGACACCAAAATCCAAATAAAATATTAGAATGTTGATTCAACATGGACTTTTGAGGAATAATTTGGACACAAAGTCATCAGATTTGAGGATCAAGAGAAGGAGATGCTTGGAAAAATTCACACTCACACCACAAAAACTGGCAGTCAGATCCCTAATACATCAAAGTATAAAAATAATGCAAAGTGTTTATTTAAAGGTATGTACACGGATTCAGATGTGTAAATGTATAAAAGCTTTGTAACGACAATATATTACCAAATGTTGATGCAAATTAGATGACCAATTACATTTTTAAAAAATAAAGATTTTAGGGCATTCATTGTCACAAGAAAGAAGTTAATGTTTACATGCTAATCAACTTTCTTTAATGAGTGTTAAACCAAAAGAGATTTAACATGAATTTTGAAGCTATTAAAATCCTTTGGACATGCTTCTACACTGACACCAGTAAGTCACACATGTGAATGTTTTTTACTACTGCAGACATGGCTCCATGAGCAAAAAAGTCGAAGTACTTCAAACAACGTACCACACTGAGAAGACCCAAAATCTTCCATATTCTATTTAAAAGAACTACCCAAGCTAACTCATTTCCATCACATATTTTAACTAAAAACACAAACCTGAAACCCTTAACTGCATCTACTTACAAGGCAGAGTAAAACGAACAGGCAGACTTAAGCAGATTGTGTAAAACCCAAAGTTTCAGTTATGGATGCCCTTTCCTTATCTTGACCTCACAATAGCTTCACACACACACCTCATGTGCTTAATACCTGATCAAGATGCAGCTAAACAAACAGAGCCATACCATTCCCCTTCTCCTAAACTGAAAGCTACCTTTTCGTTTTCACTCACTAATCCATAGAAGCCTTTCAAATGGCACAAATAGAGGCAGCAGCATTTTGTTCTCTAAATCAATTCTCCTCAGCCATCAACTAGATGTTCCAGCACAGAGAAAGAACAGTCCTTCCCTTCTAATTCAAAAATCCATACTGCCATTGCCCTTGCAAACTGCTAAACAAGCAGTATCGGCAATTCACTTGTGTTCTGTAATATATTTACTGAAAATCCCAATGGCTTGCCTCCTAATGCAGTTTTCTATTGTGTCTGTTCTTGTCAATACACTGACTGGTCACCTTACTTGTAAGTTACTTTGACCGACTGTTTATCCAAGATATCAGAAAGCTACAAGAGGAACAAAAGACACCGTTGGGAAGAAACTCAGTTTGCTGCCCAATATCTTTAGCAGCTTAAATACTACTTTGCCAAAGATGTTTTGTTTTTAAAAACACTCACCCAGAAAAGTACAGGGCAC
Organism: Pelochelys cantorii; assembly: GCA_032595735.1. NCBI lineage: Eukaryota > Metazoa > Chordata > Testudines > Trionychidae > Pelochelys > Pelochelys cantorii. The sequence goes on along the minus strand of CM064330.1, from coordinate 92,682,687 downwards.
ATTCCAACATGTAATACACCTATCCTTCATAAGAATTTTTACAATTTAGTTGTTAGCACCAGCTTTTTTAAGTTTGCAACGATAATGAAGAATCCAAGTACAAAAAAAACTGTAATTAGTTGTACATGGGTCAGTGAAGGCTTGCTGCATTTTCTTGAAGTTTGCTTATGTGTTTATTAAAAGTTTATCTTATTAATAGATGGATTGTTGAAATCTTCAAGAATGTTGTCTAAATCAATTTTTCACCACAATTGTCAATTATAAAAATTAAAGTTACAGCACACTTAGGATTGAAAGCCAATTTCTGAAAGGGACAACAACTTGAAAACAAAACTATATGAAGTTTCTTCTGCTTCCAGATACACTGCTGGTAAGAAAGGTGAGCCCCATGGAGAGCTAGAGTTTGCATGAAAAGCTTGCCACCACCAGCCATAGTCTTAATTCTGGTCATCTGAAGTGGGCTGTGCCCACAAAAGCTCATGATACCATCATGATACCATCTCCATGTTTTGTTAGTCTATAAAGTGCTACCAGACCATTTGTTGTTTAAGTTTATCCTGTACAGACTAACTCAGCTACCCCCTGAAGAGTCTTAACTCTGTTATTCCAATTCCCCAAGCTGTGTCTGTTATCTCTTTAAACTGTAACTTCTCTGAGACAGGGACCTCCTGTTTGTTCCATGTTTATATACCACCCATTGTAATGGAATCCTGTTCCACAGTTCCTTGGTGCTAAAATAATCTAAAGATAAATAAATGAGTACTTTATTAACTTGTGGTTCAAAACTGATCCAACTGCTGAGACTAGTTAAAAGCACTGCAGTCATAGGGTGTGTCTAGACTACATGGCTCCATCGACGGAGCCATGTAAATGAGTTTACTAGACATAGCAAAATGAAGCGGTGATTTAAATAATCGCTGCTTCATTGACATCAAAATGGCCGCCACCCTGTGCCGATCAGCTGATTAGACGATCGCGCTGTGCTGACAATCAGCTGATCGGCACAGCGTGGCAGCCATTTTTGTGTCAATGAAGCGGCGATTATTTAAATCGCCGCTTCATTTTGCTATGTCTAGTAAACTCATCTACATGGCTCTGTTGATGGAGCCATGTAGTCTAGACACACCCATAGTGTCTGACAAACTACCTACTAAGAAAGGATGAAGACTGCTAGCTCAGTTTGCATAGTCCTGTGATTAACTGCAGATAGTAGTAACTATCAATGACCTGGGCAGACCAATGACCAAGAGGTAAAATGGTCTGTCTCATTACCAATCCTCTCAGCTTTGCAGTCCCCAGAGCTCAGATTGGGTCCACAATTGAAATGACTGTGCTCATTTAGAAATGCTTTTGGTTCTTTTATACATTAATCTCATTTGTAAAGTAAAGATGACACTTTGAAAAGTGTCAATTCATAATTCTTTCATGATTCTACCTCTGTTTCCTTTAAGAAATAAATTGTGTATATTATGTTTCCATAAGTTAACAGAGCCACTTAATGTTATCACTACACAGCATCAAAATTTTTAGGAAAAGTTCATAACACATTTCACTCCAGTAATTAAAATGCAATTAAGAAAAAAATGGAAAAATCAAATTTAGCTTTAAATGCCTTTCAACAATACCACCATCCTACTGAAAAGCTGCAGAGAGCCATGTGAGCCTTTTAATTCCCCTCTCTAACCCACTCCTCGAGATCCTGATGTTCTAATGAGATAATAAAAGGCTTGATCTTGAATATTGGAGTACTGAGTGATTTCACATGACAGAGTGAACTAGGTGGACATGGAATGCTTGTGCTGTTGGTGTACATAAAGTTTAGGGTTCTGTTATTTTGAAAGAAAAAAGGCAACAAGCTAAAGAAAGAAATAAGATACAAAATGACAAGATTGCCTACAGGCAGGTCAAAGATCAAAACTATCCACAAAAAGACTCAGAAACTCACCTGTCAATTTTAGGATGGCAGAAACTCACCACACATTGTAGTTTATATAATTTTGTCAGTGGGTTCAAGAGCGATGGCTCTCTCTTTGGCTGCCTGCCACTGAACAAAAGCTAATCTTACACCTACAATTTGGACTTTATCTCCTGACTCACTCCAGAAGACAACAGACATGGCCAATGAAAATAAAGAGACATTTCTCTAATAGCCTATGACAGCAGCCCTTCGAGTATAGGATGGCTATTAACACCCAATAGGCATTGTGCTTCAGCACCAACAACTGCAGTGCATCCATTGCTAGCCATGCATGTCACACTAGGAAAATCTGAGTTGGAAAGGATTGAGAATGAAAGATTTTTAAAAAAGGGGGCCAAAAACCCTTATAAAATGCCTGTTGGGCACTAAAATTCAATAGCCTAAAGAGTGTAAAGATCTATTCAAAATCATCTCACTTCTGCTCACACATCCAACCACTATTTGAGAACAATTCTATAGTTTTGTTTTTCTTAAAATAAGGCAGAAGTCCTACGAAAGGCATATGCAATAATGTAATTAAATAATACTGTAATGCATATGCACAGGGGTCAGGTTAAGGCCGTGGAGGCAACCTTAATGTTGCTTTTTCCATGATCTGAATATCACTTATTACTTACACATTCTTTTAATGCAGTACACTTTAGAATGAAATATTTACTTTGTTAAAAGGCTGTTTATACCAACATTCAAGCCTGTATGAATTTATTCCAGTCAATTTGTAATAAACTCCTGAATTAAAGGATAATGAAACTGTTGACACAACATTAACACATAATATCTGTGCAACAAACCAGCTTTTACGTGAACAGGAAAGCTATAATTACATCACTTTTTATTTAGGTGACACGTTTATTTTAACATTGGTGCAGCACTTGTGTAGTGCCACTGAAATAGTATAAAAAAAATTCATCAGACCAACAACTCTAAAGGGCTTCACACAGAGCGAGGGTAACATCTACACAGGAGACAGGCCTTCAGAACATTAAAGCTTATTCAGTGGAAAGTTTCCCCATCACTGCATTTTTCTGTAACAAAGATGTTGTCAGAAATGACAATTTTTGTGTCCCCTGATGATGCCTTGCTAGCATTTGGTTATAAGCCATAAAGCAGGAATAATTTCAGCCTGTCAGTAGTCTAGCTAATGCCCAGTTTCCCCCTAGAGAGAATTCCTGTCAAACGTAATGAGAGCTCCAAAGGCCCTCTCTACAACATAATGAGCACTTAGGCCATGCTGGTGATCAGCCAGCAAAAAGCATCAATTTGAGATTGGCTACACCCTAGGGACTAGACATCACCAGTTTTAATAAGAATTATGATTATTATCTACCAAATGCCTCCTCAGAATATGTATTTGAAATTTAGAAAGATGTTTTTAAATTTAAGATGATTCATGCTGAACTGCAACAGTGTTATTTTGCACTTCTGTAGTTTAGCTCTGAATTTGAGGCTTTAAACACTTTTCTGTACTCAAATGGGAGATGGTATATGGAAGACACAAGAGCCAACTAAACACTAAAGCTTATTTTCTTGTCAACTTTCATTTTTGGATCACCATGACTTCCCCAGAAATTTATTACTTTCATCTCCTAGATTATGACTAAACAAAACACAGACATTAGGTGCACACATACGTTATAATACATTCTTTCATTTATTTTAAAAGTTTACATGCTATACCACCACAGCAAATAAACTTATATCAAATAATTTAAAAGCCTGGTAATATACAGAAGCTATTTTCAATGTGGAAAGATGAGCTCTCTGAAGCAGCTTGATTTTGTGGACTTACTTTAAAGTAACAATAGAGTAACAACAGAGATTAATATTTTAATGCATTTACACAAACTGCATGTTCTCATCTCCTGTTCCATTATTTTAAATCTGAGATAGTTACAAGAACTTCTAATCCTATTATAAATTTGACACTTGTAACAGAACAGTTTTACATTTGGATACTATTTTTATCATTATATTTTACCAAGTCACGGTCCACCATTAAGTTAGCTGAAGAGATTTTTTTTTCACACTGACCCCAAAACAGTTGTCTGAAGTCAAACTGTCAGTTTCAAATTTTAGTTGCAAAAGGGAAAAAAAAAGTTCAGCTTCAGAGCTAATCCGACAGTCACAAATGGTACCTTAAAGCTTCTTCCTACAAAAGTCATTGTTACCTTAAAACAAGCTTGTCATATTTCTACAATATAGACACTGTGAATTTGAACCAAATGCATCTCCAATAAAACATCTAAATCCATACATCTAACTCCACACTACCAAATTTGATATTTTTCAAGGCATGATAATATTTAAGAAAAAAATATCAGAGTTCAAAGTTACAAAAACAGAATTCAGCTCTGAAATATACTTGCTTAATGAAAGTCTTTGAATATACTAAAGATCTGAAACCTGAACTAATCAATTTATTCGCTGTGCCCTAGCCGGTCAGCCATGCTCTTTAATTTAATGAAACAAGGAGTTTTAGATGAAATAGCACATATACATCAAGAAAGAATTGTATTGTTGCACTTTGAAATGTGTCCAACTGTGCAACTTCATCTAATGATAATTTTTTTAAGAGGCCATCGATTTCTGAAAGACTTATTGTACCAGCATCTTGATGAAAAAGTGAATGTCAGCATATCTACAGAATACTTACACCCTACCATTAATGCTTTCTTTGGCAGACAATGACTACTCAATTGAGGGTCCTCTGGGCTGAGCGATCATTTAGCTTTTCTTCTCTTATGAGGTCCTTAGTGCCTTGTTCCAGTTCAATACCTCTTTTTATTCACCATTATAGTGGCCATAAGTGTGAATTTTATGGGAACTTGCAAACTCAGTCATAACTAGAATTTTCCAAGTCACTAATCTTTTCATACTTTTAAATTGCTAGGTTTTGAGCCACTGTCAACATATGCTGCAGATGCATAAGAGACTGATTAGACAAATCCAAGGTTGTACCATCTAGGAATTTCCTCAATTTATTTCCTTATAAGCCACATAACTGAAGAGTCTCTGTTTACAAAAACAAGCCGTTTCCTATATATTTATCCTCATACTTCAGACTCAGCACCAACACAGCCCTTCTGTTCTGCAAGCCTTATTTGTCCCATCATTTTATATTAGGCAGGTGAAAAACATTTACTAGTCACAACTATGAATCAATCCACTCTTTTGGACATATTGCACTAATTCAAATATAAAATCTAAGAGCTCTGTTTTAGTACCATAAACAAATTATGAGTTGCAAGTATAAATTTAGTACCTATGAACTTAGATGAACATCTTACCTGTTTGTGCATTTCAATGTTTAATCCATAGGACATTTCATAATACTGCAAATAAAGGAAAGTACAGTGTAAAACCAGCATACAATAATAAAATATTTACCGTAATAAACAAAAAGGAAAAATCTTATATTTACCATCACATAGTGCCTCTGCATTTCTGTCTTTTCACTTGCCAGTTTCTCACATTCCAATTTAAGGCTACAAAAATAAAATAGGCACTTTAATGTAAATGTTATGACACTTGATTTGACATCTACCTGCCCTATTTGCACTTTATAGGGAAAAGCCTAAAGCTTATGGATATTTACATCAATTGCTCATTAGACTAATGTAACAGAAAAAAACTGAATATAAATATTAAGAGTACATAGCATCCTTCAAATCAGATTCATTTTAAATACATACTAAATAAGGCGTAAAATATTAAAACACTGTATACTTAGAGTGATTACCAAAAATTGCCACAACCCGCAGGACTATGGGATTGCCTGAATTCACTAGTTTAACTCTTAGTCAACTAGAAAGCTCTTTACACTTCACATGTAATGTACCAGAATTTAACAGCATCACCACTGTAGGAAACTCAAGGCCATTTCAGTTCTAAACTTTTACTCCAAGAAATCTGATTTTGTACTTCACTATCTTGTCAAAGACTGGAAGAGAGGTTCACTCTAAGTATTATTTAAAATTTGGTGTGCCTTTACTTTTTATGTACTTATGAGAACAAAAATAAATGGAGAAACTAGTTTCAAATAAGCTGTACCGTTTACTACTCCAATATTTCCAATTTAAACAAAATATTAAATGCTATTTCTTTAAAAAAAGAATCCATTACCAGTGCCATTATGTACTATAAACAAAAAAAAATAGTAAACATTTCATAGTGTGTTACATCATATTTGTATATGTAACAGTACACAGTTAATGCACTTTAAAAATAAATGCATTACAGTCCATATCAAAAAAAATAGTAAACAATCTAGTGGTCATCTTTTGTATATGTAACAGTACACAGTTGATGCACTTTTAAATGCAAGAGTTATCAAAAATAAGCACAGGCCTTTGAGAGTTACTATTTAGAAATAAAACCCAGGGACAACATGATGAATGTTTAGTCCAAACTTCAAAAAGATAGAAATATGTACGTGGAACTCTATTCAGCCACAGGATACAGCAATACACCAAGGGACACATTCCCTTTTAATGCCAAAAGTACTGTCTGTACAATAAGGGGAAATACATCCTTGATACGGGCAGAGACCTCAGCAAAAAGCACAAGAACTGGCAACATATCAAGAATAGTATAGCAACCATAACTTAGATCTACCAAAGCAATGAAATTCACTTATCTGTGGTAGCACACTAAAATACTTGCATGCTTTTTAAAAAAAAAATCCTTATTTGCTCTTTAAATTCTTATTTGCATCAAAAAAGTGCAGACATACAGAAGCTGAGAACCAGCCTCTTTTACATTTTCCACTACAGTTGGAATGGATATTCTCTCCAAATACTTTGCACTCATGTAGGCTTTTCACTGAAGGATCCTATCAAAGAGTTAAATTCCACACTCCCATCCTGAGCATTTTACAGATGGTTCCACACATTAAGTGCCAGAGCTGGACTTAGAACCTACTGGTCCTAAACTCAGACACTCAATTTCACCACTAGACTACACTGCTTCCTATTGAACTTCTAGTTCTTATTAAAACCTTATTTCAACAGTCCTTAGTACTGGAATGCGGTAACATGAGGACAAAGTCACCCATTGACCTGCTGTTCTGAACACAGCACATTACAAAATTCCCAAGAGCAAATATTGACAGTTATTGTGAAGCTCTAAAAACACACAGAAAAAGTTCATCTGAACAGCAGCAAAACAAGCTATGAAAACAATGGCAAGTAAAGAAAAGGAGTGAATGACAGGGCTTAACTGTGACTCCACACGCCACCATCTGGACACAGACATAAAACACAGCTTCTCCCACCAGCAAAAGTGGAGACAAGAAACACACCCCACTGAACAGCATGATGCGCACCAGCCTGAAATCCTCAAACGCAGTATGTGCCTGAGGCCTTCGGTGCAGGGAGAACTGCGTATGAAAAAAGCATGATGCACCCACCTGTGATACTGAGCTTGGAGGAACTGAAACTCCTCTTTGATCCGATCTAGAGACTCTGGAATAGTGAATTTAAAAGGCTGACCTGCAGCCTGGTGCGGTGTCTAGAAAGGCCAGGAGAGAAGAAAGAAGGCACAAGAAAAGAAAAATGTTTAAACAAAAAATAGTGAGCAAGGCCATAAGATAGGCATGAAAGATAAGCTACTTATCCCACTGTCTTGGCAGGTAGCTTCTTAGGAAGCACCTGCTCCCACCACCATTTGCCACCCTACAACTGGGGCACCTCCAGCAACACATGAGCAAGTGTGCGCTAATGAAAGTGGGGAGAAACTTGGAAACTTATCACTACTACCCACTATACCTCCTCCCCCACAAAAAAGAAGTTGGTTTTCACTCCTCTCTGGAACACCCCTCAACTCTCCTTACACTTGTCACCACCATCCCAGAAAAACTAGTGGGTGCTAACCGCTCCCTGCTGTAAAATCAGGTGCGGGGGGGGGGGGGGGGGGAGAAGGGGAGCACATATCCTATCCCTGGGTCCAGCAGCCAGAGTTTATTTGGCCTCAGCTAAAGAAGGGGGAAGGAGCCAACCTGGCGGGGAGGCGGGGGAGCGTCCCGGCCCCGCCATTGTCATTTAGATGCAAATAAGTTCCCTTTTGTTTTAATGTGAAGGAGGGAGAGAGAAGACGCCCTCCCCCTCCCCCCATGCTCTCCGGTAGACTGGCAAGGTCTGGGTTCCGGGAAAGGGACACGCGGGAGGGGGGCAGGAAAGCCAAGAAGTTGCCTCGTGCCCTGTTGTGGGTCTGTCTGCTATTCTTAGGGCAGGAAGCCCAAGGCCCCGCAGGACTGCGAGAGCAGGAGGCGGAGGCGGTGGAGAGTGAAGCCCCGACAGCGAGAGAGGCTGACTGGACAGGCAGGGGTACCAGCCACTCACTCACCCAGGGGAAAGAGCAGCGGGGATCCCCGCTCTGTCACCCCCGCCTGCGGGGGTGCCCGGGCCTGGGGTTACTTACGGGATGCCGGCTCTGGGGAAACATGGCTCTGGCCGCCGCTCTGCTCCCGTGCAGCTCAATTCTCGAGTCAGACCCCAACTTTAGATCCCGAGCCCCGTGCAGCCCCCGGGGGCGGACGCCACCGCTCAGCGCCCCGGCCGCGGCATGCTCCTCCCGCCGCCTCCTTTGTTGTTGTCGGGCTGGGGGCTCGGCCCCGCCGCTTTCTGAAAAGTCACCGGCAGGTGTCGGCTCCTTGGGCGCGCCGGCCCCAGCCGGTCCCCAGGCCGCGCCGCAAGGCGGGGGGTGGCTGCTCCCCTCGCTGCTTGAGCGCCTCCTCCTCCTCCGGCCGCCGCTTCTGTCTGCAGCGTAAATAATCCCCTTTCGCAGGCTCGCAACTTGTGCAATTGTAAGACCGGAAACTCCGAGCGGGGGCGAATCCTCTCCCCACGGCTCCTGCCCGCAGGGGAAATCCAGGCCGGGGCGCGGGCGGGCGGGCACCAGCGGGACACTCAGCAGATAGGGGCGCGAGAGAGAGTCCCCGGCGAGCGCCGCGCTGTTGCTCCCGGGCGTTGGCGACAGGGCCGCTCGCAGAGGAGCAGAGGCCGGCTCCAGCGGCACATGCACCGCGGAGACTCCTCGGGCCGTTGCAAAGAGAGAGGCACCAGCAACACCCACCCCCTGCTCCCAGGCCACCCTCCCCCCCCGAGCGCACCCGGCAGGGCTATTCAAAGGCTAATCAACTCCTCCGCGTACCAGCCCCGCGGCAGCCTCTTCCAGCCTCGCTCGCAGCAGCAGCAGCAGCAGCAGCGCCTCTCACCACCAGCGCCCCGCGCGCAGCAGCATCCTGGGCCGGCGCCGCGCCCCGCTCACGGCCAGGACAAAGTTCTCTCCAGCGCCCCGGGGTGACACATCCAGACAGCGGCGAGCGGGGGGGGAAAAAAAAACCCAGGCCCCCCCACTTACAGCCGCGCCCCCATGGCTAATAGCGCGCAGGATGCAAACTCCGCGGGGTGCGGGCCGGGAAGCGCAGCGCAGCGCCCAGGCAGTAGCAGGCTCTCGGTGCACGGGACACAATGTATCCGCCCGCGCTGGCTACATTAACACGCGGTTTCACACTCCTCTAGCTAACCAGCCACCCGGCCCCGCCCACTCGGAGGGAGGCGGGGAGGACCCTGGCCAATCGCCTGCTCAAGCACCAACGTGGGGCGCTGAGGTACTCCTCCCGCCTGCCCAATGGGGCAAGCGGCTGGTCCTTCCAGCTCTCCTGGCAGAGCGGCAGGACCCTTCCGAGCGGACCAATAGGAGTCCGTGGAACGCTCAGAGAGGCTGGGGAGAACGGGAAGGTCGGTGGGAAGGAGAGGGGAGAGGCTGAACTGTCACTCAAAGTAACGTGGGCGGGAGGGGGAGACCAGAGAGAAAGGAGGAGGAGGGGAAAGGGAATGGAGGGAGGAGTGTATTGCTGGGATCTGGTTTATTCCTCCACTTTGCCCTCCCTCCTTTCTCTAGTCTCAATCTGTGAAAGTAACATGGAGAGATAAATACTGCATCCTACTCTAGGGCAGGACCAGCTGCATTTACAGCCAGACGTACAGTGCCCTGCTTAAACACACTAGCTAAGGTGTGGAGTGTTATGCACTAGGGCAGGCTTTGAGGTTAGTGTGTATATAGCTATCTGTATCCAATTTTTCTTAGAACAATTCACCTCGAGGACCAGAAGGAAAGTTATGAACATGACAAAACCCAGTTGCAGGAAAGCCAATTTACCCATAAGATCCACTAGTGGTCAACTATTTTAATGTCTTATGTATATACATACTCAGCTGTATTTAAATATAAATTATACAAATGACCACTTTATGCTATTATAATACAGATATACAGCCCATCCAAATCACCACAAATCAGGCCCCATTTTGCTCTCATACCTCTGTTTCTATTAAAAACAACACTCAGTGCTGTTCATTGTTGTAAATTGAAAGCAGTTTCAGCCTATGATTTTTTATCCCAGCATTTACTTTCTAATTCTAACAGACAAATATGGCACGCAAACATATTTGTTTTATAGGTTATGTACAGACAGGTGCATAAACTATGGCACCTACTTATAGTGTATTTCAATAGAGGAGATACATAATAAAGTAGGAAGAAAGTCTCACCTCTGGTCTAATATACTGCAATATACACATAGTAATTTTAGACGGTAACCTCAGACAGAAATGAAGTTGTCCATATTGCGTAATACTGACTTTTTCTAAGGGAGTTTCATCAGAGCCAAGCACTCAGAAACTTCCAATATTATAAACAGTTTATAGGTCTATTTGAAATAGACTAGGGTCAAATCAATTCCACATGTTCCATGTGTGACTACCACCATGCCAAACACTGACACAGCCCACACTGGGATGTAAACATCTTTAGAATACATCCTCTAGTAACAACCATTTTATTCATAACAGAATTTAATAATCAAGCATCAGGCACGAATAACTTTAAATTTAAAACAATGCTTTAATAAATGTTCATGTACTTATTCAGTTACTGTAATATATTTTATCTAGTGGAGAGATTCTAAATATTATAGGGAGCCACTTGAACATAAAGAGAGCAATTTAATAGTAAACATTTTTTCACCCTATATTTAAACTTCCCTTTAAATGTGTATGTGATTGATTTATTCATAATTGTACTTTCAGTATATAATTTAAATTACAAGTGATTATGGTTAAAATTCAATAGGAGTGAAATTGTTACATCTCTGAACAAGAGCAATGTATGGCTTTACTCAATTCTGTTATTTTTGAACTGCTTTATTACCAATTTTACCTGCATTTAAAAAATGACAGAAGACAGAGGTGTGTGTGTAGGGGAAGGGGGGGGGGGGGACAACAAAAACTAAAACAAAGCTCTTATTACCTGTGAGTATTTTGCAAAACACCAGATGAATTTTGCACTCCTCAGGGTTTCAAAGGTGATACCTATAAGGCTAAGAAGATACATTTTCTCCTTTCACCATTTCCTAAGGGTAGTCAACAAAGATTTGCTTTTCAATAGAAGGCAGTGTTTGTGGCAGCAGATTGTAAATTTGTCAAGTGGTTCATGCACAAGTCTGGGAGTCAGAATTTCTGAGAATTCTATGGCCAACTCTGCCAACGATTTGCTGTGTTATCGTGGGCAAGTCAGTTAACCTCTCTGTGTATCAGTTTATTCATATAAAATAGATATTAGCATATTTAGCTCTCTTGCAGAGGCATTAAGAAGCTTAATTAATTAATGCTTATAAAGCACTTTAGATTCCTCAGATGAAAAGTGCTATAAAATACGAACTATCATTATAAAGGGTATGAGTGCATCTGGTAGTTATGGAACCTGAGACAACATAACACTTTCTCATCCAGCTTTGGTTAATACAATGCTTAGCCTGCTGGTGCAAGTTGTTGATGAGATAGAAACAGATTAAGCATTAAAACATCAGTATATTTTGGAACAAGAACAAAAGTGGATATTTTAATTGCGCACCTACATGAAAGTTGAAATGTCTTGTGATCTTTATTTACCACATTTAAATTTTCCAGGGCATGTTTTAACAAATGCAGGAGAGCACTCTGTTTTCCTCATTCCTTTTAACAAGTTCTTTCTGCCCTACTGAGGTGCCAGGAGCAGAGACTTAAAGGCATTTTGAGCCTCTTCCATCAAAATCAGTATGGAAAAGCAGTAAAACCAGTCATAGAACCGTTTGGGGGTTGATTTTTTTAAAATGAAAGTAATTATATTTATTAAATAAATAGCTACTAGTTCTTTCACATATTTAACTTATAATTCATCGTGGTCTGATGGTAGGGGACCAAAATCTGCTCTTGGCAGACCATTTGTTGGTTTTTTACCAATGTAAATGTAATGGTAATTGCACTGGAGTCCATGATGTTTCTCAATACTTAAGCCAGTGCAACAAGAGCAAAATTTGGATAAGGTGAAGGGTAAAGGTATAGAAAGCTCAGCTGTATCCCATTCAAGGTAATATTTTCTTTTAGATTGTTACGCTGTAATAATTATACCACTGCATTAAAAATAATGATGTTTAAACAATCAAGCTGCTTTAATCTTATGTTTTAAATAAACATGCTGTTTGTAGAGGCCTTCAATAATAAAATACCAAAAATCTCTATTTAATCATAATTTCTACTCATTTATTTGAAGTCTGATAATTTTTTTCTCACTATGAGCATACTAATGTGATGTTCTGATTTTGGACAGTTTCAAGGCCTAATCCTGCTTTGATTTTGTACCAAAACTCACATTGACATCAGTGGGAGTTTTGGGTGCACAAACCAATCAGGATCAGGCCCAAAATGTAGTTTTAGTATAATATTAGGTTTCAGATATAGCATCTTGCTCAATCAGAGGAATGATTTTCATTTGATTTATTTTTATTCTTTACAATTACCATTATTGGTTACAAGCAATATGAATACATTTTCACTTTTTAAAAATTCCCCCAGAGTGGCAAAACCTTTATAATAAAATGCTGGTAATGTCAATTATCTGGAATTTGCTAATGGAAAAGAAAACTCTTTCTAAAAATTATAATTTACTTCACTCCTCTGCAAACCATAATGCAGTAAGAAAAAAATGTAAAAGACAACTATAAAATTAATAGGGTTTATGCTTTTAAAATTATGTATTTAAAAATTCATTGGATTATCTGTCAGAAAAAGAAGGTACACATTTTAAAATATTTGGTTGCAATATGCTTACTTGTACAGCTAGGAGCAAAACTAGATGAAAGAGTGCCTGAGTCATACTGTATATGTTATATAGTAGTGCTATATTTGAAGAGATTATAATGGTTATAATGAAATGCAAAAGGAGTATTTTTTCAAGATTCTGCCTTATTTATAAAATCAAAATTATAACAAGATAAAATTATTTAATTTATCATAATTCACTATATTACAGTTAATCAGCTCTTTACATATTTTATTTCAACTTTTTTCAAATTAATAATTTCTTATAAACAGGAATTTTTGACAAGTTCCAGGAGGACTTTTTTCCTTCATCTCTCGATTACCTTCTCTCAGTTTGTTGCCCTTAAAAAATTCTTCCAGACTAAGTAGAAAAAAAATCAGTAGCAAATTATGCATCAGTAAAACCTCAAATAAAATCAGATCCAAAGAATCTCTTGTGGTTTCACACAATATGGTAAAATTAGAGATTGCAGGAAACCAACAAAATTAAATTGGGAACATCTGAAGAGAAATGACCGGGGTTTATGAAAATGACACATTGACTGGCCAGTATGCTTTTATATCAACAATTTCTTTGTTAAGGCAGAGATCAAAGGAACCTGCATATGTTTTCATTTTATTTCAAGTCTAACTAGAAAATTACATCCAGATGTTTAATAGGCATTCTGTTGGTTTTTCTGCGTTGATTAGATATGTTGGTACTGTTTGCTTACAAGTGTAGCCGGATCATTAGCTAATGCAAAGAAATGTTTGTAGTGAGTTGCTAATTAGGTCTTTTGGAAACTCTCCACACTCAGGAACAATTTGTATAGAGGCCAGAAGAACTTGCAGTACTTGAAGAGTTGCTTTCCCGTCTGTCTCTGGGGAAAAAACAGTCAGTCCCTTTCCCTAATCTTCTTTTGCCTACAGGGATTGCAGCTTGATCCCAGTGGGTTGAAGTGCAAATAAATTAGGAAGAGACCACACACACAAATCTCTTTTATCAGTCAATCTTCAGGCATGCTATTTGACAAAACGTTAACCAATATGCAGTGTTTAAGAGGAAAATGTGTTAAATTTTCCACCTTAATATTATCAAATACACAGCATTTTGAGCATACTTTAGAGACAGATGGGGAAGCCCTTTATGATAAATGAGTGTACTTGAATCCATTATTGTAGTACTTATAATTACAGTAGCTCCTTTACAACTTCAGTACTTTCCCAGAGTACTTGGAGACAATGCTTTGGGGAAGTGAATACATGCCTGCTGAAGGAAAAGGAAAGGGTGATTAAGACCTCTGGGAGTGACTCTGTGAAAACTGTGATAAGGCTAAAAAAAGGTGTCAGAGATATTACCCTTTTACAGTGTAGTCAGAGAATTTGTTTTAGACTTCATGGCTCCTGCCTGATAACCTTTTAGGTGCAGTGTCACCTTTCAAAAGATGCTTTATAATGTCAATGACCTTTATAATGAAGACCACCTGTCAGTACATCATGCTTTTGCCTCTCACTACAGAAAGAAATCATAGAAGAATGAATAGTGTGTATGTATTTTATATAGTAAGCGCACACATCCTGAAAATAAAAATAAGCTTAACTTTATTAATGTGAATAATCCCATTAAAGCTATTGACGCTACTCACATGAGTAAAGATAAGTGGTATGTGTGTTAGACGTTGAGGGATCAGCATGTATACAATAACCATACACACACTTTTATAAATGAGGCTGTATGACTCCAGGGGTTGTGCTTTCCTCTCTGTTGGAAAACATTTACAACTATTAAGATTATCACAAGATAGGTGGTAGTAATAAAAAATAAATAGATAATATATCATTGGTACAAATGTTAATTTTCATAAACTATGGCACTTCTGTCCTCAGCCTACAGGAAAGATAAAATGGTATTTTGCAGCTATTATACACAATAGATGCATCAGTAGAAACTCTATATTAGAGGTTCTGTGGAGATTGTATCTAAAGCAGGATTTAAATTCATCTGCTTCACCATGAAAATGAATGATTGAATTTAATCTCCAATTCTGGCACTATATGTCCTCATAGGACAATTGAATTTTCTATGTAATTTTTGCCCTATTTCGCACATTTTCTTTGGCTGCTTTAGCTGAACAACAACATTTCCCATGAACTCCAAACTTCAGAACTGTTTGCAAAAACCTCAGATACTGGTCATTTTTCAACTGTAATATTAAACAGATAAGGAGTTATTCCTCTTATTTATCATAATCTAATTGACTTTCACCATGACTAGCCAATGCAACTCCACAGAAGAACCAGCTGTTTCTATTTGTCCATACTGTCAATCTGCTTCCTTGACAAGAGGTAACATTTTGACAAATGACATTTTTCAAAATTTGTGTAATTTGTTGTTAAAATTGTTTTTGTCAAAATGTTTTGACCTGCTGTATCCCTAACTAACCAGTTGTGTCTTGCGTGTTCTCCTGAATCAGGTAGACAGATTGTGCAGCCAGAGTGTGAGGAGAGAATCTGGGAAAGGAAGATAGGAATGTGGGGAAGGTTTAGTGAGGATAAGGGGCTCAGAGGGAAAAGGATTACCTGCTGGGAACCTAGAAGAGGGTTACAGCTGTGAAGGGAAACTCCATGAGAAGCCCCGCCCTGGCCCTCCAGCCTACTGGCGTTTGTAGCTATCTGTACAAACCACCAGCCACAACCCAAGATTTCAAACAGTAAGTTTAGGTTATTGTTTTTGAATTGGTGGGGAACCAAAGAGATTCTGGCTATCTCATCTCTTCTACCTAACCCAGCCTCATATCCCTGCCATGATACAACGGTACTGGACTCCCATACAGCTAAGTCTACTCCTCGTTGCACCTAGGGTTGCCAACTTTGACGGACGCTATTCCCAGAGATTTTCCCCCTAACATGATGTAATGTAATTTTCTTTAAATGTCCTCTTAAAATCTCCTGGATTGTTTTCAATAGTCCCTGGGAAATAGATGCTGACTCCAAGAGACTCTAAGACAAACCTGGAGGGTTGGCAACCCTAATTGCACCTTTCAATAGCTCTCTGGGGAACTAAGATGAGATGGACGAATTATATGAGAGGAGTACAGGTCTTCATGGGAGCCAGGAAGGTTAACGGGATTGGAGCTCATGGAAGGCGTTGGAACTATGCAAAGGAGCACAGGGGTTAGTGGATAACATATCAATGAGCAAACTATATGAATAGCTATCAGTAAAAAAGCTGAGACATTCCCTCAGAAACACTGTTAATTTTTAGTTGTTTGTTAAATGCAAATCAATCACTACATGCTATAAAAAGGCAAGGACAGGTTGGATATTTGTTGTACAGAATCAGGTTGGCTTGAGTCATGATAAGGAAGACATTTCAGGGTGGAGATGTAGAAATGATGCATGGAATATAAACAAGATGTTGAAAAGTGAACTATTAGGAACTTTGATTTTTGTGGTTTACATAGATGGTGATGTTTGCACCCTATAGCTTAAAGTTAATGAAGGATTTTGTATGGGAGATTTTACCTTTCTATATAATATATAATTTAATAAGGGAGATTATGGATATTATAATCTTCATTAATTGTAAGTTAATTGAAGTTGGGCATCTTTATGAACCCATTCTAATGACTCATAATACAGACAATGCACTTTTTTCATTTTTGCTTTTAGGAAAACAAGGCTATGTCTACACTACAGGGTTTTTGTGCAAAAACCTGCGGAGCATCCATACCTCAAGCGTGTTTTTGCGCAAGAACATTTACAGTAAAACGGCAGAACAGAGGGCTTTTTGCAGTATAGGTATACTTCCTTCTACGAGGCATAACTCCTTTTTGCACAAGAGTTCTTGCACAAAAAGGTGTGTGTGGACGCTCAACAGGGTTTTTTTGTGCAAAAAGAGCCTATCAGAAAAAGCACAGGTGTTCTGATGGCCATTCTGTGAATGGCCATCAGAACTTTCTTGCACAAAAGTGTCCATGTAGTGTGGACGCTCTCTTGTGCAAAAGCACATCGCTTTTAAGGTGTGGATATGCTTTTGCGCAAGAAGTTTTTACAGAAGATCTCTTCTGCAAAAGCTTCTTGTGCAAAAACCCTGCAGTGTAGACAAAGCCCAAAAGTATGAAGCATTTGGCTCACAAAAGAAATAAGTAGTTAAGAATTTAGTGATACACTCCATATTGATTTCACATAACATACTCTGCAGTCTTGCAGAACAATTGTAGAATATGCCATGTAATTTTTAATTAAATCCACTACCTAGATTGAAGGCCAATTATTTCCATGCAACTTCTTCTAGAAGCACTGAATGGGGTTTTTTTTTTTCCATTTAAAATATCTTTTAAAGCTTACCTACATTATGTTCTTTTCTTCACTTTCTTTTCTGAGCAACTTGAACTTTGCTTATATCCCTTGTAAACTGGTTTTAATGATTATCATTTATTCAAACATACTTTTATTTTGAAATCATACCAGTAAGGCAAGCAGATATGATGCCTGCATTCTAGATTAAACAGTATTGGCCGTTAGTCTGAATTAATGGTATATAACTTCCTTTCCCTTGAATAGTGTTGAAATTACAGTTCAACTCAAAACATAATACCATGCATTTTTGAAGTAAAATAAACTTGGGGATAAATTATGGTTATTATCGTCGCTTAGCTTTAACTCTGTCACAGGCCGTTTCTACTGGGAAAGGGTACATATTTGAAAGCAGCTTTTAAAACTGATTCAAACACAGCTCCTGCTGAACATCTTTGCCTGGCACAGTGTGATTGGTGACTGTAGATAGGGACACTACATATTTTTAAACAGCTTTTTAATATGGTTCTAACGTGGTGTGGCCCTACTCATGCCCACCAGTCAAACCATGAACCAAATTATGCCATCCTTAATTGAACAATACTCCCATGGGAGAAATGCTCAAGGAAGGGTGGATGAATTTGATCTGGTGTTTGAAAACAGTAGGAATGTGGGTAAAATTTTGGCCCCATTGGAGTCAATGGCAAAACTCTGGTTGATTTCAGTAGGTCAAGAATTTCACCCCAACATGCCTGCTTTCCATCCTGCAAAAGAATGAGCACTCTAGAGGTGCTGAGCATCCTCCCAATGAAGATGTCCAAGGAAGGTTCTGGGAACTATGCACCTTCCATCATCAGGTTTTAATCTGATTTTCAAATATACTGTCCTACTCAGCATAGGTTGAGCACCAATAGAGTTGTTTATAGAGTGTAAGGCTTGTGCTGCGGTATGCAAAGTGGAAATGGTGCCCATCCTGTCCGGCAGCCTCACATGAAACAGTCTTTAATAGTTTTGTTGCCTGTATAATAAAGCTGGGACTATTACTGATTAATTTATAAGACTTCACAGGGTGTGTACACATATACACACAAAATGCTTTAAGATACTTTATTTGGAATATGTGTACTAATTATTGGGGAGTTTTAAAAATATCTTTTAATCATTTTCTCTTTTTGTAGCCTTTTCACTTAATTCCATAGAGATTTTAGTCTCTAATGGCAACGTATTAAAACTTTTATTAATGGAAATATTCTGATTGATTTAAAAATTATCTTGACAGTCCCCTGGTGCATTGTTTTATGCTTTATGTAGTTGAAACTCACTAGTAAATCTTCAGTAAAAAGCAAAGAAATGTATCTGGGTAATAAGTATATGAAAAGCATGAGATGGTGGCAAATACAGTTTATTTTTACCTGCTACTTCAGATATTTGCTTTGCTGGATTTTTTCACTGAAAGTAGCTGAGAAAAATTAATTCAGTGACCAAAGCAGATGCATTGCATGTCTCCATGCTGGATGAGTTTTTCCAGCATCCTCCATAAATAAACCAGTAGTCCTGTGGCACCTTACGCTAGGTCTACACTATAGCCATTTTTTGGAAAAAGCTACGCAAATTGCGCTCCACAATTTGCATAGCTTTTTCTACTTGCTTTTCCAAAAGAGGCTTTTCTGCCATTTGGCCCCGTCTAGATGGGGCCAAATGGCGGAAAAGCCTCCTCTTTCAGAGGAGCCCTTATTCCTCATAGAACGAGGTATACAGGGCTCCCCAAAAGAGCGTGTTTGCTCTTCTTCAGAAAAAAAAAAAAGTGAAAGAGCAAACACATTCCCATGTGGAGGAGTTCTTCCGGGATACCAGACGTATCCCGGAAAACCCCCTGCAGTCTTCACATACTCTTAGGGCATGTCTACACTAGCCCCCTAGTTCGAACTTGGGAGGCTAATGTAGGCATTCGAAGTTGCAAATCAAGCCCGGAATTTAAATATCCCACGCTTGATTTGCATCTTCCCGGCCGGTTGCATTTTTGAATTTACAAGTCCGGACTAACTGCTCCCGTCGACACGCGGCAGGGACCCGGTAGTTCAAAATAAAGCCCTAGTTCGAACTACCTGTTAAACCTCATTCCAGGAGGAATAACAGGTAGTTCGAACTAGGGCTTTATTTCGAACTACCGGGTCCCTGCCACGTGTAGACGGGGCAGTTAGTCCGGACTTGTAAATTTCAAAATTTTTGAATTTACAAGTCCGGACTAACTGCTCCCGTCGACACGCGGCAGGGACCCGGTAGTTCAAAATAAAGCCCTAGTTCGAACTACCTGTTAAACCTCATTCCAGGAGGAATAACAGGTAGTTCGAACTAGGGCTTTATTTCGAACTACCGGGTCCCTGCCACGTGTAGACGCGGGCAGTTAGTCCGGACTTGTAAATTTCAAAAATGGCGACCGGCTGGGAAGATGCAAATCAAGCGCAGGATATTTAAATCCCGGGCTTGATTTGCAACTTCGAATGCCTACATTAGCCTCCCTAGTTCGAACTAGGGGGCTAGTGTAGACATACCCTTAAAGACTAACACAAGCTTCTTAGCAGGTAAATAGAGAAAATGAATTATAGATATTTTCAATCCACAGAGTCAGCTCACAAACATGACCATTAGTGTGGCTCAAAATGGGTGGGAAGACAAAGTCTGATTTGCATAAGTAAAACTTCCAGTTCTTGAAATAACACCCATAAATCAACCTTAAAGTGACCTTCTCACTATTGTCCCATCTCTCTCAAAGTTGCAAATCAGTATGCAAAATGTACACACTAAAAAGTGTATTTGTCTTATGTGTCAGTTCGCCAGTTCTCTTCTGTTTTCACCCATTTACACTTCTGTTCCTCAATAGAAATGGCAAGCTGCAAGTGACACCTGCAAAAGTGTTACAAAACACTGACAAGTATTAGAGTAATGCTGAAGAATGTAAACAGCCTGCTTCAAGGAATATTACTTTTCTTTAGATAATCTGTTTTCAAATTTGTGTTTCTATGAAAATGGGCACCCCAAAGTAATTCTTACCAATAAATGAGTTCCCAGACAATGCTGTACCTTTAATTGATCTGAAGGTTGTAAATGTGTACCAACAACTTAAGGGGAAAAACCTTAAGAGGACACTGTAGTTTTAATAAACTTAAAAAACAACAAATAGTCTGGTAGCACTTTATAGACTAACAAAACATGTAACTAACATGTTTTGTTAGCCTATAACCTGCTACCAGACTATTTGTTGTTTTTTAAGTTTATCCTGTACAGACTAACTCGGCTACCCCCTGAAGCTTCTGTAGTTTTAATGTCAGAAAACTAGCAATGAAAAATTAAGGTTACGCTTTTAAAAAGAAGCTTCAGAGAATGGGAATGCAAGGTAGCACGGTTAACCTTAACTTTACCCCAAACACCCACCAGAACATGTATCATCCTCATGCAAGGAAGTGTAAGGGGGAAAAAGAACAAGAGAGTTGGCAATTTTTCAAAGAGACTTTATTAAGGACATAAGAGCAAACTGTACCACTGCCTAAAAAAGATTTTAAAAAGGATCACAAGAGACCATGCTGCCTTAACAAGATCTTCAATGATCTGAAACTCAAAAGAGTCCTACAGAAAGAGGAAACTAGGTCAAATTACATGGATGAATATAAACAAACACAAGTATATAGGGACAAAATTAGAAAGACCGAGGCATAAAATAAGCTCAAACTAGCTAGAGACATAAAGCATAACAAGAAAATATTTTACAAATATCTAAGGATATGTCTACACTGCATGGCTACTTCGGGATACCGGTTAGCTACCCCGTATCCAAGTAATGTGCCTGTTATTTCAAAATATTTTTGAAATAACCAATGCGCTATTTTGCCATCTCTGTAAACCTTATTGCACAAGAGTTAAGGGATGGCTTGAAATAGCACTTTATTTCAAAATTCAACACTGTGTAGAAGCACCAAATTTTGAGTTTAGGATGCAGTGTAGACGCACCCTTAGAAACAAGAGAAAGACCAAGGACAGGGTAGGCCTGTTACTTAGGGAGAGGGGAAATCAGTGACAGATAATGTGTATTAAATGACTATTCTGTATTAAATGACTATTTTGTTTCAGTGTTCACCAAAAAGGTTAGTAGTGATTAGATGTCTAACAGTGAATGCCAATGAAAATAAGGTATCTAATGAAACCACTCTGCCTTCGGGTGGAGGCAGAACCATTAGGGAGCCCACAAGGGATGTCTTCATGTTGAGGACCCCATATTCCTGGATCTACAGGTATCTATTGGTCACAACCCCCTATCCTCCACCATGGGACAATTTAAATAAAAGATTACTGGGGGAACCATAGAGTTTCCTGGAGTGTTATAGGCATTTCTGCACAGGGCAAATGATCTGGTCTCCTGTTATTATTGCTCCCTGCTAAGTACTGTAAAATCTCGAGTATAATGCGCACCTATGTATAATGCATACCTGCCTTTTAAACATCAGAATTCTGGAATAAACTGAACTCATATCTATAATGCGCACCCCCATTATACTCGTGATTTTACGGTATATATAGGAAGGAAGGGGCTCGCGCCTGCCGCAGGGCCCCCTGCCCAGCTGCCTGTGCCGAGACCGGGCAGACAGCAAGCCAAACTACTTTTATGGTAGTTAAAAAGTATGTTCAAAATTATAGAAAGCATGACAAGCTAACAGATTTATTTTTAATTTACTATATTTGAAAATTTCTTCCATTATTCAAGTCAATTTTTACATGCAGCCTCTCCTCGAAGGTATGGCTCAAGCTTCCTATCTTCTCTCCCTGGTGCCTACTATCACCAATATTTGGAGCAATTTCTCTCTTCTCCTCATTTAGGTTGGGTTCTTTTCTGGAGTGGTGTCCCTTTTGAAAAATTAATGCTGGCATAGAGTATAAAAGCCAGTACGCACGGGGACAATAAAGTAAATAAAACAAAACCCAACAAAGAAATGGCTAACCCCTAATGATACTCCTCAGAGTGACTTTATTAGGGAAAAGGACCATAGACTATGGGGCAGGAAAGGGAAAGGAATATATTTCCCTAGTTCCCCATGTCCCTACACTAACTTCTCCAAATCCCCAGATCCCTCCTGGGCACTTTCCCAAAGCAGATGGTAGACCAACATTTACCGCTGGTTAATCAGGTCCCAGAGATTATTTAACACTGGGTCCTTCCAATCTTCTCCAAGAAGATTCTCTTTCATATTGGCTGTTTTACTAGCACTGGCTCAGGAGCCTTAAAGCTGAATAAAACCTAGTGAGAATTGATGAACCTTGCTTAAATAAGAATCCTAATGGCTGTGAATTGCTGTTATATGGTAGAAGTCAAACTCAATTATCTTTATATTCAACAATTCTGTGTCGAGTGGGACACTCTTTAGAGCCTCTTCTAGGTGTCTCTTTTCATTTAGCTTCTTACCTGTGAAATCTGGCTTTGTTAGGAAAGATGTAAAGAACCAGTCTCTATGCCTGGCTCTTTTTGACTGAAAACAATACGTATTTGCCAACTATGTCTGATAATTCTGTTCTTCAAGTCTGTCATTAAACCTGCAGTTTTCCAGTATGTGCATCAGTCTCTCAGCTGGCGTTAGAAGAGCAATCAGAAAATGACCAAATACAAGTCATAACTTTCAGCTGCCCAATAACTTTGATTGCAACTTCCCATATATTTTATTGGCAAAATCCTGTTTTGTAATACAAATTTCTAAATTTGCTTTCTTTACCTCCAGAAATTAACCATTTTAGTTCTTATGAGCAAAATGATGACTTGATATAAAAGTATGGATATGACTCAGTCACTTTAAAGAGAGAGCTGGGACTTTGACTTGGCCTGTCTCTTAAATTACTGTATTCTGAAATTATCTAGAACTAAGGATATTAAATGTAGATTAATCAGCTAATTGAACAGTCAATGCAATTTACATCAACTATCTGATTAGTTGATAAGGGCACCTCTGCCTTTGAAATGTAGCAAGAGCCCTGGCGGCTCTTGCTACATTTCAAAGGTGGAAGTGTCACGGGGAGCACAGCTCAAGCAGTCCCCCACTGGCCCTATGCTCCCTGCTTTTGAAATACACAAGAGCCCCCCAGGCTGCTTGAGTCCCCCACTGGCCCCATGCTTCCCACACACACTTTGCTTTTGAAATGTACAAGAGCCACTCTGCAAGCCTCTTGTACATTTCAAAAGCAAGGAGAGCAGGGCCAGCAGGGGACTGCTTGAGTTCCCCGCTTATCCCTTGCTCCTGCTGCACTTCTACTTTTGAAATGCAGCAATGAAATGTAGCTTTTGAAATGTAGTCGCTTACATCCCTATCAAGGATTACATTTTACTCCTTTCAAATCCAAATTTGCCATCTGTACTCATGTCTGGCAATACTTACATGAATATTTCCACTGAACTCACTGCGATTAAGTCATATTAATTACTGCTCTTATTACCTATAGAAAACAATGTGAAGGCTGACATTTCATCCTTGCGAGTAAAAGCATGCCACTGAAGTTTATAATATACATATTGTTTATCTGAGATACCCTAATTACTGTAAGTGAAATACATTTTTTAGTCAAGTAAGCCTTCAGGGTGGGATTTTCAAATGATGCCTAAGTAATTTGGAAGTATGGAAGCTGAGAAACAGTACAAAAAAGACAAGGGCTTCCATGTACATGGCCTCTTGTGAATCTTGGTGAATCTTTGAGCAACCATTTCCACTAGAGTGGTTGAAAACATTTCAACTGAACAGTTTTAAATTAAAAAAATGCTGATTCAACAGAATCAATATGTTCTGCATGACAGTATCAATTCTGTTGAAATTCTCAACAGAAGTCAGACATGTCAACCTACCTGCCCACTTTCCTACAAACCATCCCTCAGCTCCAAGGCTCCATAAGGTGCCCAGCTCTTAGGACCACTGGTCCCTGGGAGACAAGCAGCCCACCTGCTTGCATCCTGTCAGCATCTGACACACTAAACACTTCTATTTCAGTTTCTCCAAACTGGAATTTTTTAAAATTTAATTTCCATGACAAATTTTGACCATTTGATCTTTTTATCCCAGTACAAAAGAGGTAAATAACACTTCCTTATTCACGTTCTCTGTAAAAGTTATAATTTTATAGACCTCTATTCTATCCCACTTAGTCATATCTCTTTCTAGCTGAAAAGACCCAGTCTTTTTAATCTCACCTCATAGGAAAGCTGGTCCTCTGAAGAAGTGGGCTGTGCCCACGAAAGTTCATGATATCATCTACATGTTTTGTTAGTCTATAAAGTGCTACCAGACCATTTGTTGTTTTTTAACCAACAAATTTGTTTGTGTTTTAGTCACTTTTGTTGCCTTTCTTTGTATCATCCCTATTCTTTTTTTGAGATGAAGTGACCAGAACTGCATGTGGTATTCAAGGTGTGGGCATACCATGGTTTTACATAGTGCCAATAGAATATTTTTTGCCGTATAATCCCTTTCCTAATGATTGCTAAATATTCTGGTAGCTTTTCTCACAATTGCTGCAGGGGCTGGGGCTGAAAAAGGCACAGGCAAGGGCTGGAGCACAAAAAAGGGCTGGGAGCAAGGCACAAGCAACAGCTGAAGCAGGAATCAGAAGGGAGATCAGGGGTATGTGCAGTTCAGGCATGATACGTATCAAGCATTTCCCGTGTTGCTCCTGCTGCAAGGCCTAAGTCACAGACTGCTGTTTCCCCTGCCCAATCAGGTAGCACCATTTGGAAGGGGCTCTTTAGGCGCCCAGCTGACCTTGTTAGGTTGCATGGCAACCAGTTTGGAAGCCAGTTGCGCCCCTGGCCTGACATTAGGATTCAATTCTGCATCCATTAAAATCAATAGCAAAACTCTCTTTGACTTCAGTAGTGGAGAATCAGGCCTCAAGTGGATTAAAAAAATTACAGTGTATGTAGGTATGTATGAAAGTTTTCAAACATTGACAAATGGGTTGTTTGGATTAAAAATTAAACTGTAATGGGGCAATTAGTCCACATTATGGAGTAAAGGTTGACTCATTTCATATTATATGTCAACGCTATAGAGAGCAAATAAAGGCTTTGAAGCCAGTGAGTAGGATTGTGCTGGACATTTTTCTAAAAGGAAGGCTCTGGTTCAAACATGAACTATTTTTGAGAAGTTCTATGGCCCTGTTATGTAGGAGATCAGATTACGTGATCACACTGATTTCCTGTGGCTTTATAAATGATAAGTTTAGTTTCATCTGATTTCAGAACTAGTTTAATCTATTTCACACTCTAAAACTTTTCCTTAAAGCTATAAAATTGATTTTGGGGATTTATTGCATGCACCATCTGGGTCAAATTTTCTGCTGGTGCAATTGGAAGAAGTGCACTGGAATCAATGGAGCTTTGTCTTTCCAAACGGTTTGTAAACATTTGTCTGTTTTCATCCGATAATTTGGCCCACAAATGTCATTATAATTGCAAGAAGATTGGGACCCTTCTTTTTAATAGTGCCAATGGATATGAGGATATGTTAAAAACTAAGACTTACCACTCTTTCCATGACTCCAGGACACATGAATCCATTGTCTCATTAGTCTTTCATTCAAAGTTTAAAATCAACAGTTGACATTTTTATTTTTCCAATATTAGACTTCACCCTGCATGTCATTCAACTTTAACAGGTTGGTGAAGTATACATTCAGAAGCAAACTAAGTAGTAAGTCATGTTTATGACTAAAAGAAACAATTACCTGCCTATAATTTCCTGTAATCTACTTTTATAAGTAAACATCCACTTCTAAAACAAACACATCTTCACAGAAAGAGAACATGCTTCCTTACTGCACAGAAAGTCCAAAGTCTTCTAACAATAATGGCACCTCTTTATTTGTATTTATTTTTCTCTCTGTACAGCCTTTTATGTCTGCAAATATATATATTCTATAAAGTGCTGATGATTCTTTCTGGGCAGTCTGGAAGCCAATGTTGCAAAGATAAAAGATGTTTAATCAACACCATTACACCTACTTTGCCTGCATTTTCATGAAGGAAGGACTGTTCCACAGCTAAAGAAACCATGTGCTATTGAGAGCTTGTCTACATTTAGTTTTCTCAAAATCTGCTCACAAGAACAAATATGAGTAAAAGAATAGATACTTCCACAGCAAGATGAGAGTATGAAAAGGATTTATGAATGAGAAGATGAAGCTATCTGTTTCAAGCTCAGCATTCTATATTTAAACAAAATAATGCCTAAATGCATCTTCCAGTGCCTAGTACTGCTTTTGAAATTACAGCACTGAAGTTAATTATCCATATCATAATTCAGTTTTGATTGATCCTTAAAGTGAATTCAATTTATTTCAGAAAAAAATTATAAACTTTTAATGCTGGGGGATGATTCAATTTAAAGTACAATTTTAATAACTAAAAAAATCATCAGGTCTCATATTTATCTTTAATATTCTTTCCATAATTTATCCCGTACAAATATTCTTTTAAATATTGTAACTCTTTTTTGGTTTCTGTTTGGCGATAATTACTAGAGTATCATGTTTGCCATGCTGTATTAAGGGTTAGTTCCCATTTCTACTACAAATGCTATTTTTCATGACTTTGCAGCTCTCCTGTTTTAATCCACATTAGGTTCAAATAAGTTGTGAAAATATGTTAAGGATTTGTGTCTTTGTAGGGCTATTGACTTTTTCTGTTATTTTGTAAAATGGATAATAAGAACATAAGAATGGCCGTACTGGGTCAGACCAAAGGTCCATCTAGCCCAGTATCCTGTCTGCCGACAGTGGCCAGCACCAGGTGCCCCAGAGGGGATGGACCGAAGACAATGATCAAGCAATTTGTCTCCTGCCATCCCTCTCCAGCCTCTGACAAACAGAGGCCAAGGACACCATTTTATCCCCTGGCTAATAGCCTTTTATGGACCTAACCTCCATGAAATTATCTAGCTTCTCTTTAAACTCTATTATAGTCCTAGCCTTCACAGCCTCCTCTGGCAAGGAGTTCCACAGGCTGACTACACGCTGTGTGAAGAAGAACTTTCTTTTATTAGTTTTAAACCTGCTACCCATTAATTTCATTTGGTGTCCTCTAGTTCTTCTATTTAGGGAACTAATAAATAACTTCTCTTTGTCGGCCCTCTCCACACCACTCATGATTTTATATACCTCTATCATATCCCCCCTCAGTCTCCTCTTTTCTAAACTGAAAAGTCCCAGTCGCTTTAACCTCTCTTCATATGGGACCCGTTCCAAACCCCTAATCATTTTAGTTGCCCTTTTCTGAACCCTTTCCAAGGCCAAAATATCTTTTTTGAGGTGAGGAGACCACATCTGTACACAGTATTCAAGATGTGGGCGTACCATAGTTTTATACAGGGGCAGTAAGATATTCTGGGTCTTATTTTCTATCCCTTTCTTAATAATTCCTAGCATCCTATTTGCCTTTTTGACTGCTGCTGCACACTGTGTGGAAGTTTTCAGAGAACTGTCCACGATAACTCCAAGATCTCTTTCCTGATTTGTCGTAGCCAAATTAGCCCCCATCATACTGTACGTTATAGTTGGGGTTATTTTTCCCGATGTGCATTACTTTACACTTATCCACATTAAATTTCATTTGCCATTTTGTTGCCCAATCACTCAGTTTGGTGAGATCTTCTTGGAGTCCCTCACAGTCTGCTTCTGTCTTGACTATCCTAAACAGTTTGGTATCATCTGCAAACTTTACCACCTCACTGCTTACCCCTTTCTCCAGATCATTTATGAATAAGTTGAACAGGATTGGTCCTAGGACCGACCCTTGGGGGACACCACTAGTTACCCCTCTCCATTCTGAAAATTTACCATTTATTCCTACCCTTTGTTTCCTGTCTTTTAACCAGTTCTCAATCCAAGAAAGGACCTTCCCTCTTATCCCATGGCCATGTAATTTACACAAGAGCCTTTGGTGAGGGAGCTTGTCAAAGGCTTTCTGAAAATCTAAGTATACTATATCTACTGGATCCCCCTTGTCCGCATGTTTGTTAACCCCTTCAAAGAACTCTAATAGATTAGTAAGACAGGATTTCCCTTTACAGAAACCATGTTGACTTTTGTCCAACAAATTATGTTCTTCTACATGCTTCACAATTTTATTCTTTACTATTGTTTCGACTAATTTGCCCGGTACTGAAGTTAGACTTACCGGTCTGTAATTGCCCGGATCGCCTCTAGAGCCCTTTTTAAATATTGGTGTCACGTTGGCTACCTTCCAGTCATTAGGTACAGAAGCCGATTTAAGGGATAGGTTACAAACCACAGATAATAGTTCAGCAATTTCCCATTTGAGTTCTTTTAGAACCCTTGGATGAATGCCATCCGGTCCCGGAGATTTGTTAACATTAAGTTTTTCTATTTGTTCCAAAACCTCCTCTAATGACACTTCAATCCGGGACAGTTCCTCAGATTCATCACCCACAAAGGACGGTGCAGATTTGGGAATCTCCCCAACGTCCTCAGCCGTGAAGACTAAAGCAAAGAAATCATTTAGTTTCTCCGCAATGGCTTTATCGTCCTTGATTGCGCCTTTTATAGTTCGATCGTCTAGGGGACCCACAGGTTTTTTAGCAGGCTTCCTGCTTCTAATGTACTTAAAAAACATTTTGTTATTTCTTTTTGAGTTTTTGGCTAGCTGTTCCTCAAAATCTTTTTTTGCTTTTCTTATTACATTTTTACACTTGATTTGACAGTGTTTATGTTCCTTTCTATTTATCTCACTAGGATTGGACTTCCACTTCTTAAAAGATGCCTTTTTGTCCCTCACTGCTTCTTTTACATGGTGGTTAAGCCACGGTGACTCTTTTTTAGGTCTCTTGCTATGTTTTTTAATTTGGGGTATGCATTTAAGTTGGGCCTCTGTTATGGTGTCTTTAAAAAGTTTCCATGCAGCTTGCAGGGATTTGGCTCTAGTCACTGTGCCTTTTAATTTCTGTTTAACTAGCCTCCTCATTTTTGTGCAATTCCCCTTTTTGAAATTAAATGCCAGGGTGCTAGACTGCTGAGGTGTTCTACCCACCACAGGAATGTTGAATGTTATTATATTATGGTCACTATTCCCAAGCGGTCCTGTAACGGTTATTTCCTGGACCTGATCCTGCACTCCACTCAGGACTAAATTGAGAATTGCCTCTCCCCTTGTGGGTTCCTGCACCAGCTGCTCCAAGAAGCAGTCATTTAGACCATTGAGAAATTTTATCTCTGCTGCTCTTCCTGAGGTGACATATACCCAGTCAATATGGGGATAATTAAAATCTCCCATTATTATAGAGTTCTTTATTTTGGTAGCCTCTCTAATCTCCCTCAGCATTTCAATGTCAGTATCGCTGTCCTGGTCAGGTGGTCGGTAATATATCCCTCCTGCTAATTTCTTATTATTGGAGCATGTAATTACTATCCATAGCGATTCTATTGAACATGTTGATTCACTTATTTTTATTTCATTTGATTCTACTTTATCTTTCACATACAGTGCCACTCCACCACCTACCCGGCCTGCTCTATCCTTTTGATATATTTTATATCCCGGTATGATTGTGTCCCACAGATTTTCCTCATTCCACTAGGTTTCAGTGATGCCTATTATGTCAATCTCCTCATTTAATACTAGGTACTCTAGTTCACCCATCTTATTAGTCAGACTCCTAGCATTTGTGTAGAAGCACTTTAAAAATTTGCCACTGCTTATTTGTCTGCCCTTCCCTGGTGCATTGGATTCCTTTGTATGCGGTTGTTTGTCTGCTCTGGCCCATGGTTTGCCCTCTCCCCTCCTCGCTTTCTGACTACAGCTTAGAGAATCTCTATCAATGGATTCTCCTCTAAGAGAAGTCTCCCTCCGATTTACGTGCATCTCCGCACCGATCGGCTTTCCCCCATCTCTTAGTTTAAAAACAGCTCTACAGCTTTTTTAATGTTTAGTGCCAGCAGTCTGGTTCCACCCTGGTTTAGGTGGAGCCCATCCTTCCTGTATAGGCTCCCCCTCTCCCCAAAGTGTCCCCAGTTCCTAATAAATCCAAACCCCTCTTCCCTACACCATCGTCTCATCCACGCATTGAGACTCTGAAGCTCTGCCTGACTACCTGGCCCTGTGCGTGGAACTGGAAGCATTTCCGAGAATGCCACCATAGAGATCCTGGATTTCAGTCTCTTTCCTAGCAGCCTAAATTTGGCCTCCAGGACATCTCTCCTACTCTTCCCTATGCTTAATTGATTTAGCAAATGTAGTTTCCTTGCCTGCTTAAGGAGCCTGCATAGTGGTTTGGTCTATGCTTCCTACAGTGGAACACCATGTCTCAGGAGATTAGACTGATCCTTGTCTGTACCACCTTCCAAGCATGTAGAAGGCCCACTTCTTCAAAAGGGTATTTCCTTTCCTAACAGATGGTCAAGCCCCCAACTCCTTAATTTATAGTATCACATTTCTGGTAAGAGGCGGTGTAGTCAGGGATAATGAAAAGCTGCGCTTCTATTCGATGGCATTTCATGTATTGCACAAGACAATTATATGTAAGGGTGCCTGGATACTACAGTAATAGACGTTTCAGGAATGCACATAATGAATTAATACTGGATTAGGCCCTTAATTGGATAGGCAAAACAATTCAGAAATATGTTTTGATGACGTAGGGTTGCAAGATGGGACAGTTTTTTTTAGTATTGCCTAATTATATTAAGAGAAGAGTAGAATTGTTTTCAGATAATTCTTATGATCTTTTGAGTTCGTCTTTTTTGCTGCATTTGCAGACAAAGCTGATTGGCTGGCACCCGCTTCTGTTTAAGGAGACAACATCAACTTTTACCATATATAGCAGCCACTTGTCTGAAGTTCGGTGCTGATGCAGTTTAGCTTTTGATGAACAAAACTCTAAATTATTTGTACTTTTCTCATTTCAACTGCGCAGGTTTGAACTAACATAAGTAGACCTACAGCACAGACTTAAAATTTTTAAGGAGATGTTTAGCTTTGATTTGAATCACAGAGTAAAAGAAAAACAAACTTCTAATTTTAGCCCAGCCAATTCTGAATTTAAAACAAATTTTAAAAGGACAGTGAACTTTAGAGAAAATAAGGTGGTAATCCTGGACACCAGATGAACAGCAGGGATTGGTCTTCTATGATTTTATTGTTTAAGTATACTCTTAAGCCTTCATAAAGTACTCGTTCCTGGTTACTATATGTTTAAACTCACTGAAACAAAGACATTATTTTAAATTAATCAGTCAGAGCAGTTTAGTGTGTTCATAAAGTTCATTGCTTTTTAGAAAAAGGGAACACTAATTGCTTTTGTGTGATTTTCATAACAAAACATGTTTATGAAATTTCACTATATGTTTACATTAAAAATATGTTTAAAAAATTTTAGACATAACAAAGGATTTTGTATCTTAGTAAGGTACTGATTTTGGAGGGAGTGTTTCTCTTAAAACTAGTTCATCAAATAGTCTGAAGCAAAAGAGAAATTAATTTGTCCAGATATCTGGGAGAAAAGGAATGTTGTCCCTTTAAACTGGGCTCTCTTCAACAGGGGAAGCAGGGCGGGGGAGGGGAGAAGGGGGAGTGAAAGGGGAGTAGGGATAAATAGAAAGGACAGGGTGATGTTGAAAGCAAGTTTTTGTACTATAGTAATTAAAATTAAAATGTGTATTTTAGAGAAGGATGGTCTTTTGAAAAATGTATTTAAAAGACTATATGTCTGAAGATAGAAGCATTTAAGGCTAAAGATGAATATTCAGACTGTGAGTCTATACATCTATGCAAGGATTTTTAGAGAGATGATTTTATAATCTTCAGGGGCAACAAACTAATGAAATATTTAAAGCAAATTTTAAACTAAGATCTTGTAGATGTAGTAATGCACATACCTGTTAAATGGTATCCCTACCACTTAATAGCTCTTTCACAGGTTCAGTGTGATGCTAATAGATCTGACAAGCTGGAAGCTTTTAAGTTAACAGGTCCACAGCCTGCCTCAGGAATGGTCAGAATGGGATAGGAAGAAGGGACAGGTTGAACACAAAAACCCAGGGAAGGCATTGCCTCTCCTTATGTTTTTATGCCTGCCACCCATGCAATCGACTGTGAAAAAGCTTAGTTTTCCTGTTAAGGCTCTGGACTGGAGTAACAGCTACCATGATCCTGCAGAAATGTGCGACTATGTCATCTGATACTGGATCCCATCTTGGAATACTAGTGTTTTTCCATTGAAAGATAAAGGGTTCCCGCAGTACGCCAAAAGTGTATAAGGCAGGGGAGTGACATCGTTGGGATTCTCCTCTGCCTCCCTGTCCAAAGAGACATTGGGACACACTTTGAAAAAAAGACTGGACTGGAAGGGGAAGAGCTAAGCTCAGGCTGGAAGGGAGTCTAGCCAGTGAGTAAAGTACCCAACGGTTTAAGTTGCAGGCCTATGCAACTGGCTTTTCAGAACTTCTGCAGTCTGCCTGGAACAACATAGAGGGAGAGAAAATTACTAGTTGTAGCCAGTGTCCTTGACTGCACCACTTCCTGCCACTCCAATTGGCTGCAAACAGCAATCCATGGCCAATATGAGCTGCGATTGCTTGATACCTGTGGAGGTGCAGGTAAATATAGCAGCAGTGACTCTCTAGGGACTAACCCTGGCAGGTTTCTCCTTTTCATTGCCCTCCCCTGCCTTATTACCACTTAAAATCCTCCTTTTTTAGTAAATTTGCTTTTTTTATTTATTCTATAACCCAGGTTATGCAATTCATAATCAGAGGGAGGAAGGACAAAAGGGCTGTGCCTTTATTCCTACACATAGAGGTAGGGGGTGAATTTCATATAACTTTGGGTTTACACTCGAAGGGAGGAGGGCATCTGAGTGTTGGGGCAAGTCCCTTTAGCTGAATCTTCCCAGAGCTGATCTCAATGTCAGTGTCCTTCTGCAGCTGGGTGTGGCCCTGCCTGTGTGCATGTGAGACCATGGCTCAGCAATAGAGAGTAAAGCAGGCCCAGGCTAGCAGAACAAGCAGGCTCAGTGGTATCCCAGTATGTGAAGTGATACCCTAAAGAGGGAGCAGCCTGTCACAATCCTATCTTCAATGAAATCAGTAGAAATTTTGCCTTTGGCTTCAAGTGGGGCCAGGATTTCATCTCAAGCAGCAGTGGCAGATATAGGGCAGGGCGAGCAGGGCGGCCGCCCCGGGCCCCGTGCTTCCAGAGGCCCCACGCATGCACCGTAGTGCCACGGCACATGTGCCATGTCAAAAGGGGGGGCCCCGCAAAATTGGCCTGCCCGGGCGCCCCGCAAAACCTTCATCCGCCCCTGTCACGCAGTAATGGTCTGTTAATTATTTGGATGAAGACCTCCAATGAAAAGGAGAGTCAGTGGAATACATACATCTTTTTTGCTCTAGAATAGTTACTATTTCATCGCCTTCTGAACCATTTCCTGAAATTTTGGTTGCACTTCCCCGTCAATATTTTTAAATATATTCATAAAACAAAAATAAGATTATATAGACAAATATTGATGGACTGCAAAACAGATTTCAACCACACAAATAATGAAATCCATGGTTTGCAAAGTGTGGTCTATGGACCACTTGTAGTGGTCTGTGCACAGCCTTTGTTTTTTAAACCTATTGTTAAACTGCATTAAAAGACAAAGAAAAATACATTAAATACTTACTTATTATCACAATTTCTGTGTCAGCAATGACAACAGTTACCACAATGATTCTCCGTGACCATAAAAACAATGAGTAGTCCTATAGCACCTTAGGGTACATCTACACACCAGCGTTATTTCAGAATAACTGTACGCGTCTACACAGCAAGACATTATTTCAAAATGTTGAGATGGAGGACTTCTTACTCGGACACCTGAAAACCTCATTTTACGAGTAAGGGAAGTCGAAGAAAGAGTGTTTGACGTCCTGCTGTGTAGACAGCACCAAAAGCTGAATTAAGCTATTTCAGCTTCAGCTATGCAATTGACGTAGCTGAAGTTGCGATTCTTAATTCAACTTTTGCCTGGCTGTGTAGACATACCCTTCAAGATTAACAAATATATATATGTATATATAATATCATGAGCTTTCGTGGGCACAACCCACTTTATCAGATGAGATGAGCTAGAGTGGAGGAAAAAAAGGAAGACCCTCAAAATATGAAGGGAGAGAGAGAAAACAAGTATCTGTCAATTGTAGTCCTGGTGCTAATGAGGCTAACTGAGTGGGCTGGAAGTGTCCCATACTTAGCTTTTGATGGCTGCTAAACAACTCACCAACACCACATTCTACTTGCTTCTTTCCTCTGATCCCACTGAGGAATACCAAAAGAAACTACACCATCTCCTCATGAAACTACCTTCTACAACTCAAGACCAAAACTACACAAACACTCCTCCCCCCCAAATCTCTGACCAGGAGTATTCTATTGGCTACCCAAAATCCATAAATCTGGACATCCCGGACATCCCATCATCTTAATCATCAGTTCAGGGAGAGAGACACTGTCCCTAGTAGGGAGGGGGAGCCAAGGCAAACTCAGAGTCTGCCCGGCAACCAATAGGGAATGAGATGCACCTCCCGGGGAGTTCAGGAGAGGGGAGAAGCCATTTTTTGGGGGAGTGAGTCTGAAGCCAGCTAGGGCAAGGGCAGGACTGGCTATGTGTGGAGCTGGTAAGCCGCAGGCCTGCATGCAGGGTTCCCCCTGAGAACTGGCCTCAAGGGACCCAAAAGCAAGATCCCTCAGCTGGGCTTTTCCTTTCTTCACTCCTGATTCCCAGTTTGTAGAGTTTGCTGGGAAACTTCCCCAGCCAGGCTGAGTAAGCCCTCCAGGTCCCTAGGTGAGACCAGTCACCACATGGTCAGCTCTGTTCTGTCTGCTAGTTCAGGGCTGCTGCCTGCTGTGTGTGTGTCTGGACACTGGGCTAGGAGACTACAGATTGGATTTTAGTACAGTTGTGTAATCTGCACTTTGAGCCCTTTGTGGTGAGGGGAAATCCTGGGACCGAAGCAGCCTGATTCCTGCCTGAATAGGATCCCTGCCAGCAGAGATCAGCCCTCTGCAGTGACTGAGGAGTCCAGAGTCATCTCTGAACCTGAGGATCATTCATGGAGTTTGTGAGTGCACCATCTTTTAGTCAGTCAGGGAATTTGTTTTGGGGACCCCCCTACTCCCTGAACTGTGTCCTCAAGCCAGGGAGTAAGGGTTTGGGGATTTTATAACCTGCTGCATATTAAACCTGTGGAGGGATTTACCACCTTCTTCCACTTGTGAGTCCTTTGGGCTGTACTGAACCCAGTCAGCCACACTGCTAAACCACTGCAGAGAGGAATTTTGTGGTCATAGGTTATCAAGGGTCCCAACAAAGTACGTGTACCAACGGGACACTAATCTTACACATGCTACATCAAGTCATGTGACTGGGGCGAGTCACAGGTATTAGCAGCATGAGCACCGGTGAACCTAAAAATAGTGTTTTACCCTGTTACATTATATTTGTCTCCTGTTTAATATAATTATTGTGTTGAATATATTGTATGTGTTTGTGTTATTTTCTGGAAGTCTCCAACTATCTGGCAAGTAAGTGGGGAGTACCCTGTGGTTAGAATTTTCCTCCCAAGCTGCCCTGGTGACCCTGCCAGGAAGGAGTGAGGGGAGGTGGAGGCACTGCCAAATAAATTAATAGGAAAAAATAAAGAAGATACACCCTGCTGAGTGGGTGGCGGGATCCAGAAGAACCCAGACCTGTCCATCAAAACCTGAAAGCAGATTGGCATTAAAGAAGGTAACTAGGTGGAGAGGGGGCGCTACACACTGCTCAGAGTTTTGTGATTATATGTATATTGCAAACACTATCATACTACAGGTTGTACCTCCCTTAACTGGGACTCTCTGGTCCGGCAACATCCGGAGATGTTCCTGGACCACAGACCCCAGGTATAGGGAGTCTGACCATGGGGCAGGAGTATAGCAGAGGGGGCCAGCAACTCAGCCAGGAGCCCCATTTTGGGGGGGAGGCAATGCAGTGCAGAGTTTTGGCCCCATCAGCTAGGCAGTAGTGGGGGTGCCGGCTGCAGCCAGGGAGCTCCAGCCACGGCCACGGAGCTCTATCAGTGACAGTTCAGGCCCCAGCTGCGCAGATCCGGCCCCTGTGGTAGCCAGGGAACATGCAGCTTCAGCCCTGGTGGCAACCAGGGAGCTCTGGCCCCAGCAGCAGCAGGGCCAGGCAGCAACAGGGCCAGGCTGGAGCCCTAGCAGGGGGGCAGCATTTGTTATGAGGGGAGGGACCTCCCCTGGTCTGGCAAATCCTCTCATTTGGGATCGGTCAGGTCCCGAGGATGCCAGACCAGTGAGGTCCAACCTGTATTTCACCAGGTGGGACCCCATTTTAATATAAAGATTATCTTGTAGATTATCCCTCTCATTTGCATATGGGAGACCACCTCCTTTCCCATTCATATCATAAAGAAAGTCTCAGAGGGGTAGCCATGTTAGTCTGTAACTGTAAAAATGAGTAGTCCTGTGGCATGTTAGATGTCAATGGGGTACTGAATGGAAGGAAAGCTGGTTTTATAATGTGTCATCCAGTTCAAGTCTTTGTTCAGGCCAAGGGAGACAGTCAAATTTGCATATGAAGGTCAATTTTGCACTCTCTGTAGTTAGCTTGTGAAATTCCTTTGTAGAAGAATGGCTACATTTAAATCCATTAATGAGTGCCAAAGCAGGTTAAAATGTTCCCCTACAGGTTTCTGTGTGTCCATTAATCCTTTGTGGTAGAGACTGTCCAGTTTTGCCAATATACATGTTAGGGGGCATTGCTGACACTTGATGGCATTTATCATTAGAGCAGGGGTGGGCGATAATTTTTGATGGAGGGCCACTCCAAGATTTTGGAAAGTGGTCGAGGGCCGCACTCTTCCATGATACTAATGGAGATGCGGGGTCTAGAATGGAGGTTGGGTGCAGAAGGGACCCTGGGGTAAGGGACTGGGGTGCCGAAGGGAGACTGGAGTCTGGGAGGGAGTTGGGATGAAGCAGGTGTAAAGAACTTCTACATCCATGGTGGCCAGGATGGTGTTTTCAGGAAGATTATTGATGCTCTGTATTTCCTCTGGAATTCAGTGGTGTCTCGAAAGTAGCTAAGAGTGCTGGTAGCATAGAGTGTGAGGAGAAAGTTAATATAACCAGATAATCCTGCTGTGAGTGTGCTGATGCTTAAGATGATGGGATGTCCGGGATGTCCAGGGTAGCCAATAGAATACTCCTGGTCAGAGATTTGGGGGGGGGGGGGGAGGAGTGTTTGTGTAGTTTTGGTCTTGAGTTGTAGAAGGTAGTTTCATGAGGAGATGGTGTAGTTTCTTTTGGTATTCCTCAGTGGGATCAGAGGAAAGAAGCAAGTAGAATGTGGTGTTGGTGAGTTGTTTAGCAGCCATCAAAAGCTAAGTATGGGACACTTCCAGCCCACTCAATTAGCCTCATTAGCACCAGGACTACAATTGACAGATACTTGTTTTCTCTCTCTCCCTTCATATTTTGAGGGTCTTCCTTTTTTTCCTCCACTCTAGCTCATCTCATCTGATAAAGTGGGTTGTGCCCACGAAAGCTCATGATACTATATATACATATATATATTTGTTAATCTTGAAGGGTATGTCTACACAGCCAGGCAAAAGTTGAATTAAGAATCGCAACTTCAGCTACGTCAATTGCATAGCTGAAGCTGAAATAGCTTAATTCAGCTTTTGGTGCTGTCTACACAGCAGGAAGTCAAACACTCTTTCTTCGACTTCCCTTATTCGTAAAATGAGGTTTTCAGATGTCCGAGTAAGAAGTCCTGCATCTCAACATTTTGAAATAATGTCTTGCTGTCCGGGATGTCCAGCAGACAGGGCCCCAGGAATCTAGGTAATCTCCTTGGGGGTTATAAGTGTGACATACTTTTCAGCAAGTTATATAATGGAAAGCTACATCACATTTTCCCCTGAATATTAGGCTATGCAGCATTTGTTTTGCCTATATGTTAAGTGATCATATAGTGAACTCTTTAGTGAATTTTATTTGTGTACAGGGAGTGTGATGCCAATTTTTTAATTGAACAAACATGAGTAGCACTTCTCAGTAGATGCTTCTTGGCTTCCTACCACAAGAGTACATTTTCTAAGAGAACTACTTTTCCTCTTTGCAGAGTTGTGAGGGGTTTTTTGGGGTTTTTTTTTAAACCCACACTAAATCAAACAAATCCCGGTCAAACAGCTGTGCTAAACTAATCGTGTCTACTATATTTATGAGGAAGTCAGTCATTTTAAATACTATTGAATACAAATTCCTGGATAAAAGTTTGACAAGCTAATAAGATTTTTTGGGGTAGAAAATGGTTTCCATCTTTTCAGTAATGACAGTGACTGTGGAGACCAAATTGAAGAATTGTATAGAGAGCTACATCTCTTATTTAATGTATAAAATACTAGGGACTGTGCCCCCTGATCACTACATTTGCCAACCCCCTTTCCTCCTCCCCAGAGCTCCAGGGAGGGGGAAGAGAGAGGCTGAATGGCTCCCGCCCCCCTGGAGCACCAGGGAGGAGGGGAGGGGAAGGCCACACTGCTCCCACTCCCCCCAGCACTAGAGAGGGGAGAGGCCATGCAGCTTCACCCCCCTAGGCTGTGTGGCTCCTTCCCACCCCTGCCCCGGAGCACTGGGGGGAAGGAAGGCTGAGTGGCTCTGGGCCCCAAACACTGGGGAGGGAGGAAACCATGCAGCTATGTGCCCCGCCAAGCACCAGGGAGGCTGCGCAGCTCCCAACCCACCCCTCAGAGCACTGGACAGGCCATGGAGGCTGCATGGCTGCCATGCCCCCCCATGAGCACCGGGGAGACTGGGGAGGCCACATGGCTGCTGCCCCCAAACACAGGGAGGAAGGGAGGAAGATGCCAGGCAGCTGACAGGGGAGGAGGCTGCAGGACCCAGAATGACATGCTGACATCACTCTGTTGTCCCACAGGAATAAGTTTTTTTATATAGAGAGAGAGATTTTCTTTACTTGTTTTCTATTTCTGTAATGTCAATCAAGCAGTTAACCTTATTAGAACAGAGAGCTCTAGCCATCTATTGAAGCTATCTAGAACGACATACTTTAAGGATCCATATCAGACCTGATATATGTGGGCACAACTCCATTGACTTCAATATAATTGTATCAAGGCTGCATTTGGCCCTTAATATTTAAACACTTCATATGAACTGTTGGCTTCAGGCCACTGAAGGATTGTGATAGTTTTTCAGACTACTGTGTCCTACATACTGCATATGAGTAATGGCATTAATGAATTAATGGAAAATAGTTCCCCCCTTTTCCTCTTAAAAGTGCATTGTCGGCATTTTAAAAATTAGTTTTGTAAGGGTTTTTTAGTGTTCGGTATTTTTCAGTATTTTATAATGCTCTCTTAGAAGCAGGAAACAAAAAACATCCTTTCTTTTTTGTAATCAGTCTTGGCTTTTCCATGCTATTTGGATTTTGTGAGATCAGACATAATTTGACAGAGAACTGGACTGTGGAGATGACAAAATAATTTCACAGAAGTCAAAGAGATTGCAGCTGGAAATGATTTTTGATACTATGACTCTCTTTGTTCATACCAAACCAATTACTTAGGCATTGAAATTACCAATTCTGCAAATCATCCATTCCCTTAGAATAAATATAACGTTCATACTTGTGAATAAAGTTTTAGTATCAGAGAGCATTTATTGGTCATGGAGTAACAGTATAGTTGATTACCATTTTATATACAGGGCCAGATTCTACAACCATTCTCACACTACCATTAATTCCACTGGATTCAGTTGGTTTGTTTGTGGAGTAAGAACTGATTTAATATGAGTAAGAGTGGTAAAATAATTATTTATTATTGGTATTTTTAGTGGCACTTAGAAGCCTTTCACCTTTGTGCTATGTACACACACATAACAGAAGAGAATGCACAAGAATATGCCTCTGGATTGTCTTTAGTGGACACACAGGTTCTCTCTGGTTTTAGTACAGTACATGTTGCTTATCTTCATTACGTCCTACAGACAAAGGCTGATGAATATATGGTGAGAGGTGTTCCCTGTATTGATGCAGAAAAGAAATGGAAACAACAAATTTTTAATTGTGGGAAGGGGGAAAAAGTCAAGAGAGGATAGCTGGGAACTGGATCTGATACCCAAACTAGCAAACAAACAAGCACCAAACACCACCTTGTGAACACTGATTTTTTTCAAGTCCACCAAGTGTCAGTAGAGTTACCAGATACTTTCACAAAAATTGATTAAATTGGTTGAGCCACGCTCTGGCCTTCCATCCGAGAAAAACAGACATTTTACAAGTCTGTTATTTTTTTTACCAGAGAGGGGCCACAAATACCGGACCATCTGGATGAAAACCAGACACCTGGCAACCCTAAGTGTCAAACACCCCATAGTTTTGTGTTCTTCAAGCCCTCTACAACCAGTTAATGCCTCACTAAAAGGCACAATCTTTCCATGAGAACTTCTTGTAACACTACTTTTTGGAATAATAAACTGCAAAATTCCACATCAGCTCTTTGAATGTGATATAATGAAAAGGGACAAAAACAACAACCCTTCTCCCCAAGATATATACAACTGGGAAATAAAAACACAGACTTTAAAAGAAAAGTATAGTGCAGACAGAAACACTGGCAAAATAGAATTTGAAGATGCACTGTCATGTTTAATATGCAGAGGTCCAAATTAAAGATAGTAATGTGCACATTCATTGAGTTCCAGGAACTACTGGTAGAACATGTTGTTGTAAAAGGCTTTTATTCTGATTTTTTTAAGTGAATGAAGTATGTGACTGTTTCTGTTGAAAAGGTTACAGTGAGAACAAATGTTCCCACTAATCTTTTTCATCTATGTGTGGATTTTTTCCATTCATTTGCGGAATAATTTTTATGTGCACCGAATAATTTTTATGTGCATGTCGAAGGTAGGGGCCCAGGCAGAAACAGGTGCATCCTGGAAATGAATGCCTGGCTGAGAAGATGGTGTCACCAGGAGGGCTTTGGCTTCCTCGACCACGGGATGCTATTCCAGGAAAGACTGCTAGGCAGAGATGGCATTCACGTTTCGAGGAGGGGGAAGACCCTATTTGGACACAGATTGGCTGACCTAGTGAGGAGGGCTTTAAACTAGGTTCGATGGGGATGGGTGAGCAAAGCCCACGGGTAAGTGGAGAACATGGAGACCTGGGAGATGGGTCGGAAATGGGGGGGAGCGTGGGCTATAATGGCAGAGAGAAAGGAGGGTCAGGGCAAAACTGGGAGGCAAGGTCAAATCAGTATGGGTATGTCTACACAGCAAAGCTATTTCGAAATAACAGCCCTTATTTTGAAATAACTTTCCTAGCGTCTACACAGCCAAACCGCTATTTCAAAATAAATTTGAAATAGTGGAGCACTTATTTCGAATTTGGTAAACGTCATTCTATGAGGAATAACGCCAAATTCGAAATAGCTATTTCGAAATAAGTGCTGTGTAGACACTTATTTCAAAATAGGGGGCCTCCAGCCCTGGTGGCCACTCCAGCCTCAACCAAGAACACTTCACTCCCTCCCCCCACCTCCCCGGAGCCCTTAAAGGGGTTGACTCTGGCCACAGTGCCTGTGCCAACTCCAAGCCTGCCAGCCCAGGCCCGCAGTCACTGCCCCTGACCCAGTGGCCCCAAAACATGAGCCAGCAAGCCACTGGCAGCCAGCCCTCCACTGCTCCCCAGAAGCAGTCTGCCAGCTCCCAGGAGCCTGCCAGGGCCCGGAGAAGGCAGGTGCCTTCCTGGTCTAGGGTGGAGATCATGGACCTTATTCAGGTTTGGGGGGGATGCCCCCAATAGCCATGATCTCCACACTAGACAGAGGAACATGGCTGTCTATGGCAGGATAGCTGCCAGCCTGGCCACTACAAGCCACATGCGAACCCAGGAGCAGGTTCGCATGACAATCAAGTTGGTCCAG
This sequence comes from Pelochelys cantorii, assembly GCA_032595735.1. Classification (NCBI taxonomy): domain Eukaryota; kingdom Metazoa; phylum Chordata; order Testudines; family Trionychidae; genus Pelochelys; species Pelochelys cantorii. The sequence goes on along the minus strand of CM064330.1, from coordinate 92,640,258 downwards.
TGAGACCCCCCCAACCCTGAGCCCTGAGCTTCCCCTCCCCCTTCTTCCCCTTGCTTCCCCCTTCCAGCTCCCTCCTCCCAGGTTTCCCCCTCCCCTCTCCCAGCCTCTCTTCTCCCCTCTCCCACCTCCTTTCCGCAGTCTCACCTGAGTTTCATTCCCTCCCCCTCCAGTTTTGTTAAATAAAGACAGTTTGTGTTCATGAAAATACGTGTATTTTATTTGACATCAGGAAGGGGGGTTAGGGAGGAGTAAGTGGAAGGACATGAGGGAGAAATGAGGCACAAGCCCCCAGTGGGACAGACCAGGGAGGCTCTTAGTGCTTCTCAGGGTGGAAGCTCTCCCGCAGGGCCTCCTGGATACTGACAGCCCCCCGATGGACCTCCCGGATGGCAGCCTGCAGGAAGTGTAGCCAGGCTCGCAGCAACGTGTCCAAGAGAAGCACCAGAGTGCCCAGGGGCAGCTCTGGCTCCATGTTGCAGAGTGCTGTGGTGTCCCGAGTGAGGGCAACCAGAGCACACAGAAACAAAATGCTTTGCTGTCCCTCATCGAAGTAGACAAGCAAGCAGGGAAACCTGAGAACCAGCTGTCGGGGGGGGGGGTCCCTTGAAGCACAGACCTCAGATAGCCTCAGGCAGCAGCCCCACACAGTAAGTCCTGACCTGGTGCCCTGCTGGAACTGGTTCCGGCCAGCCTTAAATGCGATTCAGAGTCCACTCAGTGTGGATGCGCTATTTCGAAATAGCAGAATGCTATTTCGAAATGCATTTTGTGTGTAGACGCATTATTTCAAAATAAGATATTTCGAAATAACACTGTAGTGTAGACATACCCTATCTTAGATGCTTATATACAAATGTGAGAAGTATGGGTAATAAGCAGGAAGAACTGGAAGTGCTAATAAATAAGTACAATTATGACATTGTTGGCATCACAGAAACTTGGTGGGATAATACACATGATTGGAATGTTTGTATGGAAGGGTACAGCTTGCTCAGGAAGAATAGATGGAAAAAAGGGAGGAGGTGTTGCCTTATATATTAAAAATGAACACACTTGGAGTCAGGTGGAGATGGACATAGGCAGGGCTCAACAAACTGCTGATTCTACTCGCCTGCGGCGAGTAGATTTCAGCCAGTCGCTCCATGTGCCCCATTCACCGGTGCTGCGCCATGCCGGTCTGGTGCATGCGCGGTGCAGGGCTGGCGAGTAGCTCTCGGCGTGGTTTGTCAAGCCCTGGACATAGGAGAAGGAAGTATTGAGAGTCTCTGGGTTAGGCTAAAAGGGGTTAAAAACAAGGGTGATGTCATGCTAGGAGTCTACTACAGGCCACCTACCCAGGTGGAAGAAGTGGATGAGGCTTTTTTTAAACAACTAACAATATCATCCAAAGCCCAAGATTTGGTGGTGATGGGGAACTTCAACTATCCAGATATATGTTGGGAAAATAACACAGCGGGGCACAGACTATCCAATAAGTTCTTGGACTGCATTGAAGACAACTTTTTATTTCAGAAGGTTGAAAAAGCTACTGGGGGAAGCTGTTCTAGAATTGATCCTGACAAATAGGGAGGAACTGGTTGAGAATTTGAAAGTGGAAGGCAGCTTGGGTGAAAGTGATCATGAAATCACAGAGTTCACAATTCTAAGGAAGGTTAGAAGGGAGAACAGCAAAATAGAGACAATGGATTTCAGGAAGGCTGATTTTGGTAAGCTCAGAGAGCTGATCAGGGGCGGCCCGTGACTATAGGCCGACTCGGCTGTCGCCTAGGGCGCTGCCTTCAATGGGGTGCCCGGGGCACCCGATGATGACGTCATCCCATTGACGGACGTGCAGGCGGGGGCGCCAATTGCGCATTCCGCCTAGGGCACCAGCTGCCGCAGCCCGCCTCGGGCCACTCCTGGAGCTGATAGGTCAGGTCCCATGAGAATCAAGACTGAGGGGAAAAACAACTGAGGAGAGTTGGCAGTTTTTCAAAGGGACATTATTAAGGGCCCAAAAGCAAGCTATTCCGCTGCGTCGGAAAGATAGAAAATATGGCAAAAGACCACCTTTGCTTAACCACGAGATCTTGCATGATCTAAAAATAAAAAAGGAGTCCTATAAAAAATGGAAAGTACGACAAATTACAAAGGATGAATATAGGCAAACAACACAGGAATGCAGGGGCAAGATTAGAAAGGCAAAGGCACAAAATGAGCTCAAAGTAGCTACGGAAATAAAAGGAAACAAGAAGACTTTTTATCAATACATTAGAAGCAAGAGGAAGACCAAGGACAGGGTAGGCCCACTGGTCAGTGAGGAAGGAGAAACAGTAACAGGAAACTTGGAAATGGCAGAGATGCTTAATGACTTCTTTGTTTTGGTCTTCACCGAGAAGTCTGAAGGAATGCCTAACACAGTGAATGCTAGTGGGAAGGGGGTAGGTTTAGAAGATAAAATAAAAAAAGAACAAGTTAAAAATCACCTAGAAAAGTTAGATGCCTGCAAGTCACCAGGGCCTGATGAAATGCATCCTAGAATACTCAAGGAGCTGATAGAGGAAGTATCTGAGCCTCTAGCTATCATCTTTGGAAAATCATGGGAGACAGGAGAGATTCCAGAAGACTGGAAAAGGGCAAATATAGTGCCCATTTATAAAAAGGAAAATAAGATCAACCCAGGAAACTACAGACCAGTTAGTTTAACTTATGTGCCAGGGAAGATAATGGAGCAAGTAATTAAGGAAATCATCTGTAAACACTTCGAAGGTGGCAAGGTGGTAGGGAACAGCCAGCATGGATTTGTAAAGAAAAAATCATGTCAAACCAATCTGATAGCTTTCTTTGATAGGATAACGAGTCTTGTGGATAAGGGAGAAGCGGTGGATGTGGTATACCTAGACTTTAGTAAGGCATTTGATACAGTCTCGCATGATATTCTTATCAATAAACTAGGCAAATACAACTTAGATGGGGCTACTATAAGGTGGGTGCATAACTGGCTGGATAACCGTACTCAGAGAGTAGTTATTAATGGTTCACAATCCTGTGGAAAGGCATAACAAGTGGCGTTCCTCAGGGGTCTGTTTTGGGACCGGCTCTGTTCAATATCTTCATCAACGATTTAGATATTGGCATAGAAAGTACGCTTATTAAGTTTGCAGATGATACCAAGCTGGGAGGGGTTGCGACTGCTCTGGAGGATAGGATCATAATTCAAAATGATCTGGACAAATTGGAGAAATGGTCTGAGGTAAACAGGATGAAGTTTAATAAAGACAAATGCAAAGTGCTCCACTTAGGAAGGTACAATCAGTTTCACACATACAGAATGGGAAGTGACTGTCTAGGAAGGAGTACGGCAGAAAGGGATCTACCCAGTGGCAGAAAGGGGTTATAGTGGACCACAAGCTGAATATGAGTCAGCAGTGTGATGCTGTTGCAAAAAAAGCAAACATGATTCTGGGATGCATTAACAGGTGTGTTGTGAGCAAGACATGAGATGTCATTCTTCTGCTCTACTCTGCACTGGTTAGGCCTTAGTTGTAGTATTGTGTCCAGTTCTGGGCACCGCATTTCAAGGAAGATGTGGAGAAATTGGAGAGAGTCCAGAGAAGAGCAACAAGAATGATTAAAGGTCTAGAGAACATGACCTATGAAGGAAGGCTGAAAGAATTGGGTTTGTTTAGTTTAGAAAAGAGAAGATTGAGGGGGGACATGATAGCAGTTTTCAAGTATCTAAAAGGGTGTCATAAGGAGGAGAGAGAAAACTTGTTCATCTTGGCCTCTGAGGATAGAACAAGAAGCAATGGGCTTAAACTGCAGCAAGGGAGGTTTAGGTTGGACATTAGGAAAAAGTTCCTAACTGTCAGGGTAGTCAAACACTGGAATAAATTGCCCAGGGAGGTTGTGCAATCTTCATCTCTGGAGATATTTAAGAGTAGGTTAGATAAATGTCTATCAGGGATGGTCTAGACAGTATTTGGTCCTGCCATGAGGGCAGGGGGCTGGACTCGATGACCTCTGGAGGTCCCTTCCAGTCCTACTATTCTATGATTCTATGTGCGAATGTGCATCACCAACAGAAACACAAAACCTGGCTGTGGGTGCTCTGCTAATCAGCTGAGCTACATTTTAATTTCTCCTGAGCAGCCACACAAACACGCAGCTTGCACAGAACATTGTCAGAATCCATTTTAAATTCTTAAGCCCAGAGAATGAAGATATGATAATTGCTATGTTTCTAGATGTATGAAACTGCCAATATTGTGTTTGGGAGGTAAGCTCTACACAAGGTTTTGTGTTTAAGGAAGGAATAGGTTGGCCCCAATTCTGAGCTGAGCTCAGCGCAACTCAGAAAAAAGAGAGGGGAAATTAAAGCTCATAGCCCCTTTGAACGCACCTTCCCCAGCCCTAAATTGTGGAGTTGGCTGTCAGGAGTCCAGTTCTCACTGTGAACAAGATCAGCTAATTTATGTGTAAAGTCAGACCCCAGCATGTGTGTGTATGTTGGAGGGAAGAGGTCATTAGTGGGGACTGAAACCTGGGCCCTGGTTCTGAAAGCATGAGATTAAAATCTGAGCAAAAAGACATCAGGCTGCTAGTCATGAGTGGAGATAGGCCATCAACCTCTCTCTCTCTCTCTCTGTCTTTTAACAGGGGAAAAAGTATGTGTTTAATTACATATGCTTGGCTGTAGCAGTTTATCTAAAGACCTCTTTTGCCTCCAGTCACATCCCTGCTATTCCTGTATCTGGGGTCTGCCAGGCGGTGGCATGAGGTCATGTCAGGGATCTAACCAGGATGAGAAGATGTGACCAGAGTAAAGCTCTGCATCATGTGTGGATTTCCTGTGCTGGAGGAGTTCCTGACAAGTCAGTTTTCCTCTTATTTTGTATCACTGGAGGCAGGGTGGCTGAGAGACTTCACCAGGCCTTGGGCAAGATGGACGGGATTGGCTCTGGAACCTGGAAGGGGAAGAAGGTATGGGGACTGGGGGCTAGCCTCCCCCAGCCAGCCCTTCAGCAGCCCTTCAGCCCAGCACTGCCTGGGGCTCCAACATGGATTTAAAGAACCTGGGATTCCAGCTGCTGCTGCTGCTGTTGCTGCTGTAATGGCAGTGGCTGGGAGACATGGGCTCTTTTAAATTGGCAGGTCCCAGGACAGCTGCACCCTTTGTCCACCTCTACTCTCCATCCGCCGACCCAAGGTCAGTGGGCCTGACTAGAGGAAACATAACCCAGAACTGGAGGGATTCTGTTTCCTTGGCCTCCAAACACAGTCTCCAAACACAGTCCAAGAAGCAAGAATTCACATTTTTTTTATTTTTATTTTTTTAAGGAAAGAAAAAGAAAAGGTTGAGTTTGAGGGAATGGAGACTGCTCCAGTATTTTCAGCAAAACTCAAGATAATCCACAAAAATAAAAGATCCTTATTCGGTCAGCAAACCTGCCAACAGACTCTTAGCTAAAATTCAGACAGAAAATGCAGCCAACACCGATATAGGATCAGAAGATTAACTTTAATGGCAAAGTCTTCCTTGTTCTAAATTTGGTCATTTCCTTGACAATCCAATTAAACAGCATGACATTGTGAAATCTGTATTTGCCTAGATTGAAGACCGGTATTATTTGGGGAATCCCTAGATACACTTAGATTTGTTTCTGCAGGTTTGCAGGGACATATTTGTAAACTAGAGTTAAGAGCCACTGATGTCTTAGGTGACATAAGTACATTTCTACTACTGATCTATTGTATATGATATCTCATTAATTGCATTTTAACACTACATTTTACTATAATTTGAAATCTATATATCTCATGTGCCTATCACTATAATTTCTAGGTAAGAAGCAACTATATTAGGACTTGGATAACTTATAACTTACTACTCCCCCCACACCCCAAAAAAAGCTCTACTCCACTCTGATGTCAAAAGTATTAAAGAAAAGGAAGAGTTAAATAGCACACAGTGGCATGTCATCCATTAAACTATTAAGATACTGGAAATGGTATCATACCCTGACTGCATGATCAGCCAGTGACAGTTTCTTTCTGACATTTGTCACTTGATATCTTGCTGGCATGGATGGAATATATGTGGACCCAGACAAAACTGGAATTCTGTTTTTCTTTTTTCCTCAGTTTAATTCTAAAGTTGAATTAAAGCTCTTAATAAAATCTGTTGATTTTCCAACTGACCTCCAGACACAAATAAAGTAGTGCCCATAATTTATTAACTAATTAGGGATTGAAGATGTAATAAAATTGAACATCTCAAAATTATAATACATATGGTGCATACATTAATTCATTAATCATTGATCAGTAGTGCACATAATGAATGTAATAAATGTGTCATTAAGATCTTTCAAATGGATTGCATTGTACTGTTAATTTCTATTGCACGTTAGTGTTCCTATAATCACTGGTCAAATAAATTGCTATTTTTCTTTGTTTTTAGAGAAACGTACCTTCATAAAAATGGTTCATATAATTGCTAATTCATAAAATGAGTTTCTACCATACTGTGCACCAAATTCTCCTTTTTCAACCATCATAAATCTGGAGTATCATCATCTTCTTTTAGATAAGGCAAATTTACAAGCGTAACTGAGAATGTAACTTGGCTCTGTTACTCCAAAACAGCACACATTTTTAATTTTTTTCCTACAAAGCGAAGACACAATCCAGTCCTTCATCTGCAAAATCTATCCTTTGCTTTAGTGTTATAAACTTCTTTCACTACAAGTATTGAATTATGCTCTCAGTTTCTTTAATATTACAGGTTGCACCTCTGTAAAACCAGGACTCTCTGGACCGGCTGGACCATGAATGTTCCAGGATCAGAGACTCCCAGTGTACTGTGTGTGGGAGAGAATGGGGGAGGGAGAGATTTGTGTGTTTGAGGAGGAGTGGGAGCCAGCATGTAGCCCGGTTGGGCTGCGGGAGGAGCCAGAAAGCTCGGGTGGGCAGGGGTTGTGGCTGAAAGCATGACAGCAGGGTGGTCAGAAATGACTTCCCCATGTCCAGCAAAATCCTTCATCCAGGACCAGTAAGGTCCCCAGGGTGCCAAACCAGGGAGTCCAACCTGTATGGCAAAAAAATGTACAAGCTGTATAAAAAAGAATGAGATGTGATTGGCACTCGCCATGTAAGACTTTAGTGATTTGAAATGCTTGTATTAGACAATACCTTTATTACACCAATAAACTGAAAGATTTTTTAGAACAAAAGTAACCCTGAAAATCTCTACAGCAGAAAAATAGTAGAACCCCAAACTAATAAGTCATAATTAGACACACTAGAAAAATCACAGCTACAAGAATTAAATTCATTATTCTAGGGATTTTCTATAACTCTTGATATTTTATAACAGGAACAAGCTTTCATCTACAAATAAAGTATCTTCTCTTTTCTGTAGGGAAAATAGTGTTCAGATTGCTATCTGACCAGTACAAGTATGAAATAGTCCTCTTTGCCGACAGACACACATTTAACTATCTTCCCTTCTTTGAAATGTTCGTTTCAAAGACTATTTGGAAACTTTAGAAACTGAAATTGCTAAGCAACAGCAATCTAAGAAAAAACATTTTGTTTCTTCCTATCTTCCCTGTTCCCCCTCACCGCCCATGTTTGAAAATAGAGAGAGAGTTAATTAAACAGAATACAGCATATGTAGTCTATGAGTATCTTTACACTGGAGCTGGGAAGTGTGATTAATAGATGTGCCCTCTGCTTAATGCAGCATCTAAAAATAGCAGTGTGCCCATGGTGGCACAGAGTCAACTTGGTTATCCACCCAACTGTGCACCCAGGAGGTTGGGCAGGGCTAAGGTGCCACAGACACACTGATATATGTATGTGCTCACTTGAGCAAAATTAGCACAGGTACATCTACCTGAGATGGAAAAATCACACCTCCCAGTCAAATGTTGAGATATTCTAAATCTTATTTATTAATTTATAACCTGACCCAAAACCCACTGAAGTCCATGGAAATCAGATCAGGCCCACTGTTACAGACTCTTTAATGAGGAATAGACATAGATCAGGGTATCTTTGGTTTAGTTAGTATAACACATAACTGTGTCAATAAAGAGGTCCTCTAATTCTACGTATGTTTGCCTCTGTTTACAGGCATATTATCCCATTTCCTTTTCCATGAAACTTGTTAGAATTGAATGAAAACTATAAAAGTGAATAAATGTGGTGAGTTTACTTAATTGCCATTTGGATGGTTCCATTATTAATCATTTGTGCATGTCTGTGTGACTGCTAACTTATTTATGAAAAAGTTCATCAATCTTGGAAGTTTCATGAATTTTAGCATGAATGGTGATTCACCTACAATGCCACACCGGAAGTATGGTATTCAATTATTCTCATGCTCAAATAGTTTCAATCATCTAGTCAGGGACAAAAACAAGTTATGCAAATTAATATCAGACTCTGATGTTGTTCTCAGGACACCCAGAACTGTGAGTCAATGTGTTACCACTATGTCTTAGCAAACTCCAATCTGCCTTGCTAGCAAACTCTTCAGAGACATCTCCCTGCAGCATTATATCCCTCTGACTGGACACTCACAGATATTTATTATTAAGTTCACTGCCTCCAAAGTGATAGAGCACCCATCAACTTGTTAGGTTAGCTGAAGACTCAGTCTTTACATTAGTCCACCACACTGACAGTGCTTTGTAATAAAATAAAAATACATTTATTAAATAAGAGAAGAGTTTTGAGCGATACTAAAGAAGAGTCATGAATGCTTGTAAACAAAACACATTTTCCAGTGACTAAAACTTAAATTTCAGCAGCTTAGAAAACTGCCTAGGCAAAGATTATTTCCTAAATCAAATTATCAGGATCTCTAGTCCTCCATACTAGGAGATCCAGCTTTCATAGACTTAATTCTGTGTCCTCTCAGTGACAGATAATTGTAAAATCTTTTTGCCCCATTTGTTACTCAAAGTCCATTGCCTTAGCATCAAGAGGCAGGAGGGCATCCTAGGAAACAGATTTTGTCACCCAGTGTGCCTGCCTTCTTTCCCACTTGTTTAGCTTGATTGCTTTGTTTGCCTATATGTACTTTAATTTGTTTCTGCCTATAACTAAGTCGGTCAGACAGATAAATATACATTCTTTTCTCCAACGCAGGGCTGGTTTGTGCAACGCCTCTGAAAAATGTTTTAAAAAAAATTTCCTGCACATATCTATAACTCTTTGCACACAACTCATACATACATCACACAATTATTTGCAGCACCAGCAGATCACCAGTTTATCTGATAACTGATACGATACCTTTAAGATCTAGATAAAGACATCAGTGTCTTAGACCACTGAGTATATCAAGCCAGGTGTGAATTACAGTATAGGGAATCCTCTGTCAGTGGTGAGTCAGGAGTTCCCAGAGTCACACAGATTGTGGGTTGTTTGTGAACTGTTCAGTTTGAATATGTACAACTTGTGATGTATAACTGGCCATGTAAGCCACCTGCTATTGCTCCCTCCTTTGAATATATTTTCTAAGCAATCATAAAATATTTTACACAAATAAACTTCAGTTTAAGGACTTTTCAGCTTAAATTTATTAATATAGTCACAGAAATCAGCAAATGGTTCACAAACAATTCATAATCAGAAGAAAGGGACTAAATGATTACTATAATATTATTACCATTCATTTCCTGATTCTAGAGACTGTTGCCTATCTTTCCCCCTTTTTCTTTCTGTGTGTGTGTGTGTGTGTGTGTGTGTGTGTGTGTGCACACGCGCGCGCACGCGTGTGTGCACATGCATGACTACAGTTTGCAGAAAGAAACACCTGGTAGACTTTTCTGGGAATGAGCTGTGGGACACCTCCTTTATTATATCACCATCTGAAAATCATCTTTAGAATTCCAGAACTCTCTTTTAGGACTGAATAACTTCTCTTATATGCTTCATTATGATTATTTTGGCAATCATTTACCAGATATCCATACGGTGCCAATAAATATATTTTAAGTAGATATCCACCATCCCCTACAACAGACATAAACATTTGTTAATTAAACCTAATTAATCCAATAGCATGCATATTGGAAACACATGCTGACCGATTAGCTAACCAAAGTTGCCATGGCCAAGTTTTCTGCATTTGACAGATTGCTGACATCTCAAAGACACATGTATCAAGAGAAGAGACAGAATATTTTTGAAGATGTTGGGGAAAACATTTTTAGCATCTGAGTTCATGTTCATACTGCACATAAATCTGTTTCCTTCCATTGTCTAAAAGCTAATGAGATGATTGCATTGATGAACAGGAAGTTGAGTTATATCAGAGCAATTCCATGAATGGTCACCACATATTCAAGCTGTCCTTCTTGATGTAATTTCCCTCCCACAGAAAGGGTGGCAGGGGAAACACTGCCTGCTCTTTCCCAGAGGTGAATACAGCTAGCACTGGACTCTACAATTTGCATTAGCAAAGAATGACTTATACTCTATAATTCCTATTTCTATGACTCTTCACTTTATGGTGTCACCATGGGAATATGTGGTCAATAGGACTCACAACACAAAGAAAACCAGAATTCATAATAGCCAAATTTCCTTCACTTTCAGAGTAGCTAGAGGAATTACATAGACTAATTTAAAAAAGAGGGAAAATATCCAAGAAAAAATACCTCTGTTCAGGTACCATCTAAAGTTGGTTGAAGTTAATGAGAGGCTCTCCATTTGATTTCAATGGGCACTGGATCAAATCCTTATTTTGTCCAGGACAGGATGGTTTGGAAAATAAATGATCTGGCTTTCAGTTTACTTTTATCTTGTTAACATCCACAGTAGGCCTTTATGTCATTAGTGTTTCATGTGGTTCATACTGTGCATTTATTTCCTTGATATGGGAATGACCTCCTTAAATCAAATATCCTAGATTACTCACTTGCCAATGCCATAATCTCTACATCAAGCACAGCATTGGATTTTTCTTCTTCTCTCCTGCCCTAGCAAATTTAGCTATTGTGTTTTCTTTGTGTGTTCCCTCCTCCCACCAAAGTAAACATAACAAATTCTAAATACCAATAAAATATCTGTGTAGTTTAGGCCAAATATTGAATACAAAAGAACCCATACACATCATTCTAACATGCATGCAGTCAGATCATACATAAGCAAAGTCTGTTGGGATTCCCTCCCTTCCCCCAACACATCTGTGAAGTTTTGGTAAGGATAAGGAATATTTTTATTTTCATTTTCTGTATTTACTCCAGCTCCTGTATTGTAAAAGAGATACTACTACTTTTGCTGCACCGGGTGTTAAAAATAAATAAACAAAATCCTGCAATTCCACTTGAAAGAAGACCAAGGCTTTTTAACTAAGAACACTATAATCACCACCTTTAACCACTTCTTAAGGTCATTACCAAACAGCTCAATTGCGAAACATGTGTCTCATAGGCAAGTATTTTGCTTACAGCTTCAAAGCTTCAGCTTCATTCTTATTTAAATGAGTGGAATAGAAGAATACACTGGTACATTCAGCCACATTATTTTGCATTAGCTGGTTGTTTTATTCAGATATGAAAATCAGCAGTGAGTCAATTAACAATGCTAAAAGATGAGGATGAATGTTAAGCTTTAGAGCTAACACCTCATTGGCATAAATCCCATTTTATAATCTATACTTCTTTTAAAATTTGGCTCTATTACAAGATGTGTTACTACACAATAATGATACAATGATACTATGGAAAGATTTCCTGTGATCATACCTACAATTTGTTACAATTAGTTCAGCTCCACTGGTAACTGCAAAGGTGGGCATTTTAATATGTGGTGTTCAGTGATTATTCAGCATTTAAGATGTTTGCAAGAACTATGCTGTAAACTGTGTACAGTACCAAATGAGGCATAACAACAGGAGTTTCACAGTGCCCTGCTCACGATTAAAGGCTCTCTCCCCAATGACATAAAAATGGTATCAGCATTCATCAGCATTTTTAATATAGTGGCATCTACACTTTCCCTAAGATGCCCTGTCTTCATGAGCACTACCACCAACACTGGAGCAGATACCACTATCAGTGATAGTGAAACAGTGGGAGATTTTCTTGGGGTATGTCCATACTGGAAAGATTTGGTGACAAAAGTAATGTCAACATTTATAAGTCACCAAAAAGAAAGTAGCCAAATCATGTTTACACTGCCACACTCAGTCAACAATCGTGGCCACGTTATTAGCTCTCCCGTTGACAGAAAGAGAAAAGCAATATATTATATGGGTCTGCATCCCACACTGCCTGGCATCACTGTCAGTCGCTAGGCATTTGGGAATGCAAAAAATGTCCTGACAGGCACCTCTTTGCTTCCCAGCACTCCCGGGACTTCTAGCTTACTTTTGCACCCCTTGAATGACAGTCCTTGCTGTGCACTCCAGCATCTGCTGTGAGAAATCATGGATCCCAGACTTCTATGCTGTGTTCAATGTGCTTAGGACATCACACATTGCAGCAGAGTTACTTATGAACTTAGTACTGGAGGAAGAAGGCTTGGCTGTGGATGACAATGTGAGTGACGGTGACAGCAGCAACTTGGCATTGCTTTTGGCTGTGACAGAGCAGATGTGCAGAGTAGAGTGTTGCTTTTGGGCTAGGGAAACTAGCACTGAGTGGTGGGATGGCATTGTCATGAAGGTGTGGGATGAAGACTAGTGACTACAGATCCACAGGATGAGTAAAGCAACCTTCCTGGAGCTGTGTGTTGAGTTGGCCCCTGAACTGCAGTAGCCACTCAAATGAGAGCTGCTCTCCTGGTAGAGAAGCATGTTGAGAAAGTTTTGTGGAAACTGGTGGCTGAAGATTGCTACCATTCAGTTGCAAATCAATTTGGAGTAGGGAAATCTACTATCAGGGCAGCACTTATGCAAGTGTGCAGTGCAATAAATCACATTTTGTTGCACAGGACTGCGACTCTGGGAAATGTAGATGACATAGTGGCTGGCTTTGCTGAAATGGGCTTTCCAAACTGTGGTGGGGCAATCCATGGCACATATATTCCCATTATAGTGCCACCCCACCTTGCCACAGAGTACATCAATCAGAAGGGGTACTTTTTGATGGTGCTTCAGCTGCTTGTGAATCACCATTGAAGTTTCACAGATATAAATGTGGAGTGGTCTAAAAACGTGCAAGATACATGCATCTTCAGGAACAGTGGCTTGTATAGAAAGCTGCAGGCTGGGACTTTCTTTCTATACCACAAAATTATAGTGGGGGATGTGGAACTGCCCATCGTGATTCTAAGAGATCGACTTACACTTTACAGTCTTGGCTCATGAAACCGTACATGGGGGACCTGGACATCAGTAAGGAGTGGTTCAACAAGAAGCTAAAGTGATGATGCATGGTTGTTTAATGTGTCTTTGGCAGATTGAAAGCGAGATGGAGATGTCTCAGTGGCAGGCTGGACCTTATGGAAGATTGTGTCCCCAAGGTGGTGACCGCATGCTGTTGCTTACATAATTTGTGTGAGAGTACGGCTAAAGTGTTTGCCCAGGGGTGGAGCACGGAGGCACAGAGTCTGGGCACACAGTTTGAACAGCCTGTCAGAGGAGCTCATTGGATGGCCATAAATATCAGGGAGGCTCTGCGGAACTACTTTGACAATGAGGGGGGCTGACATTTCTGTATGTTGGGGTTGCTACTCAACTTCATCCCACTGCTCATCCTGCGTGAGGCATTCCCATGAAACCAAGGGATACTGGAGGCTTCCACAGGGGCCAGAGCGATTGGTGTTGTTTGCATCACACAAAATACACTCATGGAAACCTTTTGTCTTAATTGATCTCTCTCAATCATGGTCACACACATTGGGTGAATGCTTTGTGGTAAGGGATAAAGGTTATTGGAAAACCTCACAATTGTATTAATGTCCAGCTATCAAAGTCACAGTTGGTGTGACAGGGAGTAGAGTGTGCTGGGGAAAATATTACCTATGAAAATGAGTCTGTGGGCATAGAAAGAGACCTTTGATTCTGTTTGCTCTGCATCTTGATTAGACACCTCAGCATTTCAGTTTTCTCTTCCATGAGCTTCAGCATGCACTCAGTGGCTTCTGTTCTAACTTTCATCTCCCTTGACTGTCTCTCCTCTTTTTTCTCTGCTTGGAGCATTGAATGTTGCAAAACATCCTTGACTAAGTACTCTCTAGTCCTCTGAGGTTTTTTCCTTAGTTGACGGAGTCTCTCAGTGGGGGAGCGTACCTGACTTCTAAAGGTCTAGTCTGGAAAAGTAACCATTAACAATGACTGTACAAAGTGACTGTACTGTTCCTGAGAAAGATTGTCACAGTTCTCTGAACAAAACTGGCAACTTTTCTTGTTACCCTAGATGCAAAAAAAGATCTCTCCAAACTCTCTGATCATGGTGAGTTTTAAAGGTGGCGGAGGGAAGGAAGGTTGGGCATGGGGCCTCCAAGAAAGTACAGTCCATGCTCATGCAGCCGGTGTACATAGAAACAATTTGTAATATTCCTACACTTGTCCACAGACTGCTGTTGCTCTGGCTGACATATCCCTGCTGAAGGGAAACAGGCCAATCTGGGTTTAACTTCTGGATGTAAGCAGGAGGCGCCCTGCTCCTTATGCAGACCAACTCTGTGCCGCCTTGCTTCCAGCAGCATAGTTTGAATAATGGTTTGGGAGAATGTCGTACCACAACAGTGGGGAAATGGCAGCCCTGCCATGGAATCTCCATGAGAAAATTAATAAGTACATCAGGAAAGGTTCGACACCAACTGAGAGCAAGATTCTATTGATATCTCTGAGCACATCAATGCCCTGTTTGGACATAACACAGATCCAAGCAGGGCTTAGACAACTCACAGAAATACAGTCTCTGGTCAATCTACCCTGTCCCCCAGCCCCAACTCTGCTGCAGTAAAGCAACTGTCCATGCTGCTGCCACCACTCACCCCATCCTCACTCCACTGCAACAGAGCATCTTATTTCTCCACCCCACTCCTGGTTGCAATACAACAATTTACTGTCCCATGCCATTTCCCCCATCCCACCCACCCCCCACTGCTATAGAGCAACTTACCCTGCATCTTTTCCCTTACTTCATGCTCCACATCTAGTTGCTGAGACTTCTCATGAGCCTAGAAACTTGAGAACAATTCCTAGCTGCCTGCTGTACCAGTTGATCCCACAATGAATCCTTCTTCCTTGTCCACTTCTACCTCTTCATCAAGAACTTCTGCCTTTGGGTTACCTATTTCTGCTGACTCTGTGCTATGGGAGGTATCCACAGTCTCCTTGTCTGTGGACATGGGGTCCCCACCCAGGACTGCATCCAGTTCTTTATAAAAACAGCATATTTTGGGTGCAGCACCAAACCGGCTGTTGCCTTCCTTCACCTGCTTGTACACCTGCCAGAGTTCCTTTGGCTTCTTGGCTCTATTTTGTAGGGCGTCTTGCTCAGACCCCTTTGTGCAAAGGGTTCGAGAAATACAACTGCATATGTCCCAGATCCTATGGGTCACTTGCAGATGTGATTGCGCCAATTCTTCCCCCCACACACTGATAAGATCCAAAAAACTCTGGGGTGCTCCAATCAAGTAGCCACACCTGTTTCCCTGAGAAGGTGCTGTGAGGAGCACTAAGCAATGAGCCAGCCAGGAGGAAATGGATTTTTAAATTCCCAGGGTTTGCAGGTGTGGGCATCACATTTCAGTTTACGTGGCTGTTTATGTGGCTGCGGAGCGGCTTTCAAAGTGCTGGCTATAGGGACAGGGGATTGTGGGAAACACCCTGGAGTTCAATAAATTTTTTTTAAAAAAGGCCTTGTGTAGTACACACTGCATGATTGTTGACAGTAAAGGGAGAGGGAGAGACAAAAGTCCCTCAAGGAGAGGGAAGTTTTTTGTTGCCGTAACTGGGTGTTTTTTGTGACTTTTGTCACGTTGCAATGTGAACACTCTCTGGGTTTTGTTGCCAAAAAGAGAAAGTTTTGGTGACAAAACTTGCCAGTGTAGACATGCCCTGAGAAAAGGCCAGTTTAAACACAGCTGTATAGATTGTCATGCCTGCTCAAAAATTAGATTTTACTGTTTTTTTTTTATTCCTATTACACTACAGAGCCCAACACAACTACAAAAGTGAGCTGGGTTCTCTTTTGTTGTGAATTACAATAACACATAGGCCTGCTGGCAAAATGTCCCCTTTCTTTTGCAAACACTAATCTCAGAGATGACATACTCACTACACCAAATAGATTGCTTATAGGATATCTGTCCATAAAGTATGGCCTGTAAGGTCTTTTTTTGAAAATTTACAAATTATCAAGGCTGTTGGTATTAAAAAGCTAACATCAGGTACCGCAAGTAGGACTGCCTCATGCTGAAGGCTGGGGATAACAGGTAACTCACAATCTTAGGTACCCCAAGAACCATCACCAAGAGAATTGTTTACTTAGTTGTAGTAATCTAACTATGAGAAAACCCAATAAAGTTGATAGGGCTGGGTAGATGCCACTGAGGAATCAATCTGGTGTACAGAATCTGCATTACTAGTATTGATCTATAAGAAGGAAACAACGCAGCCAGCTTGATTTTCAGAGTGTGGAGTAGGGAAAAACTCTTTTTTATAATAAACCATGCACATTTGGTCCTGAAATCCATAATACCATGGAACACAGGAGGCCATTTTGCAGCTGTCTTTCCCAGTAATGCTGTTGGTAAACTATTAGTTCAGTTTGGGTCTGTCTGCAATCTCAGAATCTGGTGGCAGCAATGTTTAGGCGCCAGGGCCTGCAGTATCTCAAAAATGCTTCATAGCCACACACAAAATGTACTGTGATGGTGACACTCAGCCTTTGCCTGAACAGGTATGTTGTAAAACAGTATGCAAGAACATTTGTGCATTGGTTAATATTCAGAAAGGTTCCTTGCAACCCATCAGGCTAGAGCCATACTTTTTAAAAATTGAAAGCTTAGATTCTCTACAAAAAGTAAACCTCATTGCAGGTGGCAAATCATCTTTGCCTGTAAATTTCTATTGTCCCTGGGTTACATTCTTGCCAATATTTGGAAGCAATAAATATAGATGCTGCTGAACAGTAACTGTTTCTTAACAATAAATGTTTGTGGTACAATTTAGGTTGTGATGTAAGTGTTGTTAGAGAGTGAAGAAGAACAGCATGATTGTACATGTTCTGATGTGCTTGGCTGCATTGGTCTCAGGGTGTGCATTCTTCTGGCTACTTCGTCTTCAAAATGTCTACATTGACTTTTCAAGCCCAACTAGAAAAAGGGTTAAAAATGCCCCACTGTATTTTATTTAATTTCTCATATCAGTCATATATTATGTCCTGCTTTTAGCATTATGGTAACAGAGCCATTTATTAGGTGGCAATATCATCAGTTAGGCTGTATTTATTGTATGCACTGTTAATAGGCAAAAAAATGCATGTTTTTAATTAGTATAATAAAACTGATATTACTTACAGTGTTTAAAGTAGGAGCAGGATATTGTTACACTAAAGCAGTGTTTCTTTAAAAAAAAAAAAAAAAAAAAAAAACACACCACTGGACCAGGAGGGAGGATAAAGGAGGGTCTCAAGGCAGGGTGTCTGGCCAGGAGAGAGGGTAGAGGAGGGGAGGGGACTTGGGGCAGGATGTCAGAGCAAGCTGGGAATGTGGGGTCTTGCCAGGGGGAGGTGAGTGAGGGGGTTTGGGTGCAGGGTCTGGGCATGAGGGGGGACGCTTACGTGGCTTGGCACCCTGCTGCAGCAGGGAAAGCCTCCAGGGAGCGTGCTCTTGTTCCTCAGGGGGTGGTGGTGGTGGAGAGCTCAGTCTGTTCCCCCCATACCCGCCCATGCAGCGGAGAACACAGCACAGCTGCAGCATCAGGCCAGGCTTCCCGCTGTCAGGGCGGGGGTAGAGGGGGGAAGAGTAGAAATTCCAACTGTCCCTGCCAGATTAAACTCTGCCACTTCCCCAGCAGGCTGGGGAGGGGTGCAGGGGAGAGAGAGCAGGCGCGCATGGAGGGCAGCAGAGCCCAAGCGTGCCATAGGGGGGAGGGGAGGCAGCAGAGCCCGAACGCGCCCCAAGTGGGGGCGGGGGTGGCAGACCCTGAGCCGGGTTCCCCGCAGGCGGCAGTTTTAAAACGCCGAGGTCCGGGAGCAGCTCCTCAGCTCCGCCCACCCCTCCCCCTCCCAGCAGCAGCGGCCGCTGTAAAAGCTGCCGCCTGCACACGTGGAGGAGGAGGAGGCTGCGCAGCAGTGGAGGCCCCGTGGTACAGGGGCCATCCTGTGAGCTGAGGGGGGAGGAGGCAGCCACAGCAGGAGCTGCCTATGGGGTCTGCAGGGGGTGGGGGAGCAGAATTTTTTCTGTTCTCTCCGCGGCACACCTCTGACTGCCTTGCGGCGCACTGGCGTGCCGCAGAACACAGTTTAAGAAATGCTGTATTAAAGTAATGGGACAACAATTAATGTTTTTAAACATTGGAGTTTGTATGGATTCCCGAGAAAGCTAATTGTCCCAGTCCAATAAACATGTGAGGAGATCCAAAGATTCTGCTCTCTAATGCTCTCTCTAATCTTTTCCATCCATGTGTGAATTTTTCCATCCATGCGTAGAACATGTTATGTGCACTGAGGCATGTGCAAATTTTCACCATCAGGAGGAATACAAACCTAGCTGTGGACACTCTGCTAATCAGCTGGGTGGCACTGGAATCTCTCCTGAGCGGCGCACAAGTGCACAGTTTACAGGGAACACTGTGTTCAGATGGCTAAAGTTTGGCACATGCTTATGTATTTTACTGAACTGGGACCCACAATCATGAGGTTATGATTATATAGTGAATTAGTGCCCACTGCCAGCCAAGAGAAAGACACAGGAACTTACAAGAAAAAAAGTGCATAATGTTTGATCAGTGCTATCAGTTTACCAATTAAAATAAAAATGGATTGTTTCCCAAT
The DNA here is from genome assembly GCA_032595735.1 of Pelochelys cantorii. Classification (NCBI taxonomy): domain Eukaryota; kingdom Metazoa; phylum Chordata; order Testudines; family Trionychidae; genus Pelochelys; species Pelochelys cantorii. The sequence continues at coordinate 92,621,305 of CM064330.1, read as the reverse complement.
AGGTAGGGGACATAAAATATCTCCATGTGTTCCTGTCACATTTTTAAAGTTGTTGTCATTTCCTAAATGACAAAGTTCAATTTTTCATGTATAAATTACTTTGCTTCAAAAAGTAAGTTAATTCGTAATACAAATATAGAAAAAAATTAAAGTAGATATTGAAACAAAATGTTTTGAAATTATCAGAAACAAAAACATTTTGATTGACTCAATTGGGTTTTTTTGGTTCACAAAAAAATTCAGGATTTTGTCTTTTCATCCTAATTTGGGGAGGAAAATATGTTCATGAGCCCAAACATTCTTTCTAAAACAGGAAAACATTTGTTTTGTCCATTCTGCTCTAGCCTGCAGTCACTCTCCTCCAAAAGCCCTTTAAATCACTTTCCTTGAGATAAACATTCCTTGAGGTAATCATCATCTTTCTTCAAGTATTGCATCTCCAAATTGCATTGTCAGCCCTCTCTCTTCACAACATTGCATATGGCGTATATGAGGGTTGAAGGAATACAGTACAAGGAACCACAAACACCTAAGTTCTATTCATGGTTTACCACTGTATTATCTTGAGCAAGCTGATTTGACTGCCTCTGTCTTAGTTTCTTCACCTGTAAAATGGGTTAATACTACTTAACTTATTGATGATTGTAAGGCTTAGTTAATTAAGGTAATTATTCCATTTTAAAGAGGTAAAGCAGTATATTGAGAGGTAAGTATGATTACTAATCTGTCTATACATGCAAATAATATGGATTAATAAAACCCGATTCTGCAAACCATTACCCACGAAAGTAGTGTAATTGACAGTACAATTACTCGTGCGAGCAACAACTTCTCAAATAAGCAAGCTTGTAGGATCAAGCTGATCAATTTAAAATAAATGGATGATCTGTTTGTAATTAAGTTTTCTTTACCAAATGTACAGGACTATATGTGTAATCACCCACAAAGTATGTTCTCTATAAATACTTAGAAAGGTGGATAGAAAAAGTCTGACTGTGGTGATTTTTATACATAAAATGCCAGTTTGTATGATAAAGTAATAATCTTATTTTTATTATTGGGCATGCAATGATACATAAAGCCATGGAGTAATAATCAAGAACCTGATCTGACACTACAACCTTGATTACTGTGGTTGGAACAGCGAACAGCTTTCTGAAGAGGATTATGTTAAACATAGGTTCTCTTTTAACAAGCACTTCCAGCCAATCAGTTAACCATTTTTCCTCCTAGCCTAGGTAGGAAGGTCAGATACCTGACTTCTAAGACGAGGAGTTTTACAAGAAGGGGAATAATGAGATGTGTGTTCTCACTCAGTAAAGACATTGTTACTGTCTTAATACATTTCCAAATCAGGTCAAGGAAAGACAGATGTAACACTTCATGTAATATGTTTTTCTGTTCATTACAGCTTAGGTAACAGACAGAAATCCTTGACTGATAAAAAGTCCAATTTCTTACAAAGTAATATTTTGAATAAGACTTCTGTGGGAGCGAAGCTGTAGGAAGCTAGAATGTGTTAGAGAAAAACTGGGAACCTTTTGCGTGGAGCATGTGGCATTTCACATATTAACGATCAGTGATGAAATTGGATAATATTTATTCTAAGAATGAAATGTATAATTTTAATGCATTAGAAATTCTGTGACTTAACCGGTTTGTTTTGATTTTACACTTTGAAAAATAGTCAGCTCACACATATTTGTATCTTGAATTGAGAAAGCACTTCCCTATCACTTCTATTCCTATGGTTGATATCTGTAAAAAGCATGCTATTTGCTTATATTGTAAGTTACAGAATGGAATACATGCCCAGATTTTCTCTCAGGGCTGAGTCTTGGTAGCTTTCCACCACACTTAGACATTTTTTCTTCTACCAAAGAATCACTATTTTTTCTTCTATCAAAAAATCTTAATGTAACACCAGCAATAGTAGACATCCTATGGGCCCAATATCACAAATTTATCAACGTATCAATTTATACAAGTAAGTATTTCCACTATCACCTATGGGATTATGACATGAGTATGGACCATTTACTTGAGTGAAGAATTGCATGTGCTTGGTCCCTATTTTTGTATTGATTTGAGAAGCACTAAATGGAATTTAAAATATTTTGACAAATAGAGTGACACTGAGAGCCCTCCCTGAGTTTAAGCAAGGTCAAATGCGTATTCCTCAACAAACCAAATATGCTAATCACGAATTACAAGATGCAGGTCATTTGTCTTACAGGTTTAATTGAAACTACTAATCTGTATATATATTGTTTGGCACTACATTCTTGGTATAGGAGGTTAATAGTTGAATACAGGTTGGACCTACCTGTCTGGCTTCCTCAGGCCCTCTCTTCTGGGCTTCTCTCCTTAGCCACTTGACACCACTGCACTTGGCCCCCTGGCTGCAGCTCTGTGAGCTCTGGTAGTCATTGTGGGTGCCACAAGCTCCAGCAGTGGTCCTGTGGGCACTTGCAGCCCCTCCAGCCGTGCTGGTGCTGGCGGCCCCACCAGCTGTGGGCTCTGCAGCCCCCCCACTTCCTACTGGGCTACTTCCTACCAGGCCATGGATGTTGCCAGCCCAGAGTGTCCCAGACCACAAAGGTTCAACATGTATTTCGCAGATTTTGTGAAACAAGATGGCTGTTGAATGGTTTTGTTTGTCCAACTTTTGAAATTATATGAAGACATCATGTACTTCTATTTTATATGCTTCTTTTACAATTTGTGACATTGGGGTTTTTAAAAAAATACTGCAAAATGCCTTTTTAATATTTGAAGTGCAGCAGACTGCTACATACTAATGTACTTTCCCATTTGAGGAAAACAAATAGCAAATGCTTTTATGTAATGTTTGATATATTTTACATGTTAACCTGGCAGCTCCAACTCCTTGAATGTTACTGCATCAGTTAGCTATGAACTTACAATGTTTCATAGGAACTTAGAGATCAGGTTGGGCAGGAGAGAGGGTATATAATTCTTATTTATTACATGAGAATTTGAGCATTCAGCTCATATGGAAGCTGCTCAAGCTTCAGTACATATTTAGGGCCAGATTTTTAGGAACCTAAAATTACAAATATGCACAAAGTGGGGTTTTAAAAACACTAATGTGCTAATCCCATTTATTAATAATTACATATTTAAGCATGTAAATATATTATTTGTTCTTTACCTCCCAGGTTTATATATGCATTAAAAGAATCTCAACCACATTGTCATTATATTATATCGTTAGCAAACTACAGAGATGATATCTGACTTACAAAAACTAAACATCTCACATATTGCTACTTAGACTAAGCTCCTGAATTCAGAGTGCTCAACCTTACTACCAGCACTGGAGGTAATTGTACTCACTGATAGACGCAGGGATGTTTTAGTAGGAAAGATAAATAAATCTTGCAACTTGGCTCTGGATGTTCAGTGCTGACCTGGGAACAATATTTGATAAGCAATGGTATGATTCAGGTGAACCTCTCAATTACTTTCACTTTAACCTTCCTAAGTACATTTCACTATCTATTTCTGATATAAATGGAGGCACTCACATTTGGCACAGTTTACATTTTAATTACTCATTGCAAAATTACAGTGTTTGCATTTGGAAACTAGATATTTGGTGACCTTAGGAGACAGTGTTTTTTTGATAAGAAAATGCTGCATCTTAACTAAAACACCCAACAAAACACCCAGATATTAAGCTCTGAAGGGAGAGTCTGTGTTTAAATTATTTCAAAATGCTTTAAATAAGAGGCTTGATATATTTTTTCTCTCTCCTGGCATATTAGATTATTATTGTTAATATTGTTTTTTCCACCACAATATTTGCACATGGTGCTTTACAGAAAACAGAAAAAAATCAGGGTTTCTGTCCTAAAGAGTTTATACTGTGCCTTAAATAAATAGGATATCATAGTTTCAGCATAAGAAGGGATCAATCCAAATTTTAGGAGCTGCCCAGATTTCAGAAGTATACAGATGACTGGAGTCTAGACCAATAAACTGTTGGGGGAAACCTCAAAAATGTTGTTTTCACTTTAATCAAATAACCAATAAAACAACAAGCTGTGTTTTCATGGTTTCCTGAGTACCCAAAAGATTTTAAACTCTTTATTGGGAAGGTATAATTCATTATTCACTTCCTTGTAAAATTCTTAGGAATGACGATGAGGCTCCTGATGGATAAAAGTCCTAAATATTTGGGTTAGTGCTAATCTTTTCTAGTTCTTATACCATTCTTGTCACCATAGTATCTTAAATCCACAAAAGCCATTTCTACACTAGGAAACTATTTCAAAATTACTAAATTTGATTTAAGAACTCCTGATTTATCAATTTCGATCTAATGTGTCCTCACTGCAGGGAAGCATCGAAATTAGACTGAGGCAGGCTCCGTCAATGTGGATGTGCTACCTCAGACTTAGAGCCCCAGGAAGCACTCTGGTGAGCTGCAGGAGGCCTCCAGAGGCCAATAAGTTTGAATTAGTGGCACCAGAGTGTCCACACTACTGTTATTTCAAAATTTCTCTTTTGGAATTAGCATTATTCCTGATGAAAAGCAGGTGTACAAAATTCAAATTCCGCTGCCTGTTATTTCAAAATAATGGGCTTTGTAGTGTGAATACACTGCTTATAAATTCGACCTTGGGAGAGTTATTTCAAAAGAAGGTCCTAGTATAGACCAGGGCAAAGAGATTTAAGCAGTTAGGTCCAACATTTAACTCCTCAAAAGCCACATTCAGCAGCTGCCTTTTGAGGAGTACAGGATCTTTCGAAAAAGCGTGTGGTTTTTTTTTTGAAAGAACCATTTCTAGACAGCGGTTTCACTTTTTCGAAAGAACGCTGTCAGGCAATTATGCAAATGAAGCACAGTATATTTAAATCCCTGCTTCATTTGCAATTTTGATCTGCCTAATTTATATCCCTCTTTCGAAAGAGGGATGTAATTTAGACATACCCTAACACTGTAATTTTCTAAAGTCCCTAGACACCTACATTTGTGCTACTGTACCTGCATAAAATGGCCCAGGTTTTAAACACCAAGCTGATATAAACCTCAGTGGGATTCTTAAACTAGGCATTCCTTCAGCTATTTTGCTTCTGGCGCCTGATCCAGTCAGTGTCCATAGTGTCTACTTAAGAGCACAACAGATCAGGCCCTGCGCAAAACACATTGTACAGATAGCCTGAATGATTCTAGGATCTGGGACTTTGAGATCAAATCCCCACTGCCTAACTCAGGGCAGGGATTTAAACCCAGATCCCCCAGGTGCTATCCCAACACATCTAGGCTATGAGATACTCAGGGGTGGGTTGCTATCAATTTTGCCCATTAAAATGGTTCCATTTTGTTTCAGATCTATTATGTATTTTAGCAGGTCTGTTTGATCAAGAACTCCCCCTCAATGGTAAGAACTAGGACCATCACATTTGGTATACAACTTCTTATCATAACTTAAAACAATTTGAGGGCTTGATTGTGTCAGAAAAATGGGATTGCTCTCACAAAAATCAAACAGAAGAGAGACAGAATCACCAAAATAAGTACAGTTCTCAAAACTGACATAACTGAGCAAACATTGAAAGTGACTGAACCCAGATGAGCCAGAAAAACAGAATGAACCGGGAATAAGTTTGCTTCTTAATAAATCTTACAGAAAAGAGATAAAATGGAGAAATGTGGAGTAGTGCTCTGTTTTCACACAGCTTTAGGTTTGCAAACTAAAAGAAAATGTTGGAAACAACATTGATTTTAGCCATTTTTTGTTAAAATATGGCGATTGATAATTTTTTTAAAGGAATTAAGAAAAAATGCACGATGGAATTTCCATTTACAATACTTACTAAAATATTAAACTAAAAATATTAACAATCCCTTTTTATGAAATTCAAAATAAAAATCAACAAGTTAGTGTCCTAACTATCAGATAAGAGTCATTCTTGCTAACTCTAGAATTCCTGATGAAGTGTGTTTTGCCAACGAAAACTCACGATTCTATAGATTTTGCCGCAAGACCACTCATTGTTTTTAATGTTATAGAATAACATGGCTACCCCACCTAGATTCTAGAATACTTAGATATTCATCGGGCTAGAATAAAAAGGATGTGGATTGCATCCCTCCCCACTAAGTCTTGCACCCAGAATTTCAATTTTGGTGCTTTTGAAAGGTGACAAAGAGACCTAATCCCAGAATGTCCTTAGGTGGCCACATTTGAAAGTCCTTCATGTTTTGGCATAGTTACTAGATATCCTTGGACAGACTGGGCATCTATTCTTTCATGTTTTTTCCTTCAGTCTGGTTAGAGAAAACATTGTGTTGTCTGTAGCATTGAGCACATATGGGTGGTATACATTTTATATGATAGGAAGAGCAGGTATCATCTCTTGAAAAACATTGTCATGGGTTCCCTCTTATTCAGGTATTTCTAAGGGTTAAGCCAAACCATCTACAGTGGATCCCAGAATATCTTGACTAGAAGAGGGTGATTGATAGAAAAATATTTACTAAAACCATTAAGGCCCTTAACACATTTACTGGAGCTGAGATGTAGAGCCTTAAGAACTCTAATTACTGCTTCAATAAGTTATTAGCTAAGTAGCTAAGTATTTTTGCTCCCAGAGACCTGAGAACTGAAATATATATCTTAAAACCATGATAAATAACTTTGGAGCAATGTAGAAGCCAGAGGCCATAGTCCTGCAATGTTTCAATTCTTTCTATGAGAATTTTAGGATTTGCTTCTCATTTGTATGACTGGGAATGCTGAGGAAGCTTTTACTTGTCTGTTTCTGCTGGAAAATCCCTTTTATTTACAGTCTTTTTTAAGCCTTTCAAAGTGTCTAGGCTGGAGCATATGACCTACGAGGAGAGGCTGAGGGAGTTGGGTCTGTTTAGTCTGCAGAAGCGAAGAGTGAGGGGGGATTTGATAGCAGCCTTCAACTTCCTGAAGGGAGGTTCCAAAGAGGATGGAGAAAGGCTGTTCTCAGTAGTGACAGAAGGCTGTCACAAGGAGCAATGGTCTCAGGTTGTGGTGGGAGAAGTCCAGGTTGGATATTAGGAAAAACTATTTCACTAGGACAGTGGTGAAGCACTGGAATGGGTTACCTTGGAAAGTAGTGGAGTCTCCATCCCTAGAGGTATTTAAGTCTCAGCTTGACAAAGCCCTGGCTGGGTTGATTTAGTTGGGATTGGTCCTGCCTAGGGCAGGGGGCTGGACTTGATGACTGTCTGAGGTCTCTTTCAGCTCTATGATTCTATGATTCTATGTTCAGGACAAAGTTCAGTCATGTGAACTATCAAACTAAAGGTTAAATTCCATTCAACTTAAGGACTGTTAATATGGAGCTTGTCCAGTCTTCTCAAAAATGTATATGTTGTACCACTTCTATTACCTTCCTGGATATTCTCACATATCACCAGGGAAATCTCTCTCTGTTTAGGACAACATGTTCCCCATCTGCCTAAAGTTGGTTTCCAGTCATTATCCAGAACCAGAACACAATATCTGGAAGGCCATATGACTGGTTATGAGAAGACCATCACCTCAAGAATGTCTGCAAGGCTATCGTAGTCAAGCTATCATTGACCAATAGGCCAAAACTGAAGTCCAGTAAACAATGTGTAAACAAATTTTCAAGGCTGGCACTTCATCTCTTCTAAAAATCTAAAAGGCAGAGAGAGTCACTGGTTGTTTTTACTCAGCATATATGATGACTGAGAATTCCTTCAGGTGGCTTCACATTGGTGTGAGTCAGGTGAAAAACTTCATCACTGGGAAATAAATCCTTTATATACAGAAAGGGATTTCAAACATTCAGCTTGACTATCCCTTGACATCATCCTAAGGCTCAGGTGATTACCTAGTACTAAAATGTTAATGTGGCATTATACTGTGAAGTAGAAATGCCTTACACATCTCCCTAATACCTTTTGATTGCACTATATTTCAAAGGAATTTTCTGTTGATGCATTCTTTGAAGTCCTGATACCAAAGTATGTCTGTTATGAGGCTACATTAGTGTTCATTATACAGGACTAAGAAGGAGTCTTTGAATTGTATCTTCAGTACTTAAAAGGTCCCGCTGATTTAAGTTTAAGGTCAGACTTGTTTTTGTAAAATACCAAGGAGAAATAGTCCTGGGTGTCCATTAGAGATTTCAGGCCATATCTTAAGTACAAGTTCATATCAGAGAAGGTTCTGGCACATAATCTTTGGGATAATAGATAACTGAGATCCACAGAAGGTATTAAATTAATACCTAAGTATAATTATGATGGTATATTTTGAACACGGCACTACTAATCCCAACTTCATAGTATGTTAAGAGTTTTCAGCAAAACCTATCACCGGCCTGTTTTTGTGTTTCATTGCAAACTCTAATATCATGCTAAGTTAATCAAAAGCCATGTTCATAAATCTTTGATGCAAACCTGGGCTGTATAAAGGGTATATCAGTGGCACAGTTATTGGTTCTTCTCGGCTCAGCATAACCCGATGCAACCGTGTGATTTTGATGGGGTTTCATTTTGAAATGTTGTAAACAGTTAAAACTTGGTTTGTGTATGTATGCATGCATGCATGCACCCAAACTAAATGTTCACACAAACAACCACAAAGCAAAATTGTAAAGTTTTATACTGCTATTCCCAGGACTCCTTAAATAGTGGTTCACAAATGTTACTATTCTGTGGTCCACTTCTTAAGAGAGATCCTCCATTGAATCATCTGTCCTCCCAGCATCCCAACACCTAACAATCCCCAAGGCCTTTTCTATCTATTCTTATGGTCTGGAATCTATAACTGGAATCTTAATAACATCACTTTTATTGTTTTTGTGATATTTAGAAAGCAGGGATGAATGCATTTTTGGGTGATTTTTAATGAAGACTTAAACCATGATGATTTAACAAACCATGATTGAATTCAGTTGAATTGCAAAAGTAACCTTTTAAGTTCTGTTAGTGCCAAGGGACCCATCTTGAGGGCTTCTACTCATCCAATCACTTTTTGATCCACATAACTGTAAGTTACAATTCCATGCCACTCCACATCACATGTTACTTGTTGAATCGGGTGCTTCCTGCATACTTCAAATGTTGTGAGAGGGACAACAATAGGAGGACTGTTGTTGAAACCACATGGTTTCTATCACAAGGAGGGGAGGGGGGAAATAAGGTCAGTGTGGGCTTGGAGGGCTGTTAAGGTTTAGCCTGCCTGAATTATTTTATGCTTGTGAAAGTTAAGCAGATGAGAAACACATTAAATAAGATGACAGAATTTGGATTATACTCCCCCTTCATACCCTTTCCTTGTCTTTAGCTCAGTGGATGAATTCTCTTCTCCCCCTGCACACACACACACACACACTTTTTTTTTTCAATTTGTTAAGATGCTAAAATCTGCTTTGTGTGATTTATGAAGGAACTTGAAGTGATTAGTTTCACAGTGCATGAAAATTCCTCAGGTTCAGAGGGATGTCCAATCTGTTACACCATGAGCTGTTGACTGGATGAGAACATGAGCAGCTCGGAGCCATAAGGAGATTGTGTTGAGTTATTAAACACTTGTGTTAAAGCTGCTTATCATTAATTCCCCAATGTCCTGCCGAAGCGATCGGATAAGATCAGATTGGATTAGATCAAAGAGCCTGGGAACCAGCCTTCTGAGCAGATTCATTTAATCAATAAAGAGGTCCTGCAAAGAGCAAGCAGGTACCAGAATCACAAAAGATTAAGGTAGGGAAAATAAGAAAGATTATATTTCTCCAATTTTCCAAAATATAATTCTCCGGGCCACAGTGGGGTTTTTTTAAAATAATTATTTCATTTTGTATTTATTCTCTAAATTATTGAAAACACACCAGCAAAACAGGTATAGCTGCTCTCTTAAAACTTCATTACTGAGCAGACCATTTAGAAATAAGTATTTTTTAATATAAGAATACTTGATAAATCAAGAGGTTGTAAAAATATTATTAAAGCAATCAGCACCATAAAACATCTACTGTGAAAAAAAGAATTACTATTAAGGATATCTCAACAGCAGCAGCTTTTGCTTAACTGAATTCCTAAGGAAAAGGAGCGTGGAGCAGGCTAATCTGCATAATTTCCCCATCTTTCTTCCCTTTACATTAACTCCCCCTCCCACCTCAAGATATAAATATATTACACAACACTGCTGGTAGATATTTTGGTATATGCATTGTTATAATCTACATAATCACAGTATCAACATTGCTCTTAATGGTAACACAATGAATAGACTTCCCCCCCCCCAAGCCTTTTAACATGAGCATTAAAAGAAGAAGCTGTAAGTAATTGATTAGAAAGTTAACTACAGAGGAATGAGAAATAAGGATAAAGGGCCAAATCCTGACTTCACTGAAATCATTGGCATAACTTTCACTGACTTCCAGAGGACTGAGATTTGGCCCAAAATAAATTAGGAACACAGAAGCCTCAATGATTCTTGGTCTTAATATGATTATAAAAACTACATCCGCTTTTACAGGGTACAATTTATATTCAGAATGATAAGGATATGTATCTATAAATCCATCTATAAAACTTAATTTTCTGTCTAGATATGCTGATTACTTCAGGCCCTACATACCTTTAGCGATTGTTAATTACTATGGGACGGTTTAACACTATTTTCCAAATCAGCATGCATGCATAAAAATGACTGCAATCTAATTTGACATATTATTAGTGATGATTATTGTCATAGATAAATTAGATTGAACAGAAAATAACCTTCATCCTTAGCATGTTTTAGCTCTCAGAATTAATGTGATTTGGTGAACACATATAAATAAAAGTCTGATGAGTCCCTGCTGACTACAAGACCTGCTGGTGCTGAAGTGTATCAATTTCATGCAGATGATGAATTCCTTAAGCATTCAATGATAATCATGCTTGATTTGACAAGACTTTCTCATGCTATTTTAGGGCCTTAATTTTCTGTGAAGTTCTGTCAAGTGCTCATCAAGCACCCACTTATCTCCCTATCTTAACCTGGCAGCCAATCACAAGGTTGTCTAACAGTTCTGCTACCAAGTACCAGTCCATTAATATTCTGGTCACATGACTGTCCAAGGAGAGAAGCCAATCAATGGCTGATTAACATTCAGGTCACATGACTCCCAAGGAGAGTAAATGAGTTACACAGTAAGACATCAAACAAATTTTCATCTTGAAAGAGTGATTGCTTTTTCTGCTGCTGTGATGTTTGTCAAATTCGCTCTAGCCTTGTCCAATTAAGCTCCATGAGCTGAATTAATAATGAAGAGATGTAAGCACTGTGCCAGCACGATAACTATGAGTAGTACCACTGAACAAGAACTGCTAAAAAAATTGCCAAACTGATTGAAAAATCACATCTGAATAACTGCAATAATTGCTTTCAAAATTTCAGTGCAGTTTTTGTAATCTCGACTGCAAAGTATGAATTGCAGCTTGCTGGATAGGGGCACTAAGTTTCCATACCATTTGAAACATGAAAGTGATTTTGCATTTGTTCACATTAGAATTACCTTAAAAATGTTAAACAAATATGCATTAATTGGATTATTGTCAGCAAGTGTGGTAATGAACTTGATTTGTCGCTTCTAGAGACACAGTGGTAACCATTTTTTAAAACTTCCAGTCAACATGAATGAAAGCATTTACTTAAGCATCTTATGTAGAAGATGGTGTCAGCAAACTAAGGAAAAAAATACCATACCATGGATTTTGGAAAAAAAAGCAGCTTTGGGGGAGGGGGTCATTCATTTAAATAATGAGCTGCATCCTCAACTGGTATAAATGGGCATAGCTCCACTTATGTCAGTTAAGGATCTGGTTCACAGTCTGTTTTTTGGAACTAAATTAAATTCACTCATCATGGAAATAAAATTGTACATTTGAATAAGATGATAATTCTGTTTAGCAAGGAAACTCTGAATGTGGCTATCCAAAACCATTTTAACAGACCATCACTGAAAGTTCTGTTCTGTCAGAATGTCAATTGCATTTCACAGATGATCCAATACTAAATTCTGGTGCCATGTTTAGAGTGGAGACCTTATGACTAATAAAGCTTTCATCCAGTCACTGAAAGAAGTTGCAGTCACCTAATGGATTACTGGAGATATGAAATAGTGTCAGATCCTACTTATTAAGTTCTAGCATGAAATTAGTTAAATTCCCAAGGCATTCCAAAGCAATATATTCAAGTTGGCTTAATAAGGGTTTTAGAGCATGCCAATTACCTAGCAGTCTGATTTAAACTGTAGTCAGAGGCAGTAGGCAGTGTTTATATCTGCAAAGTGAATAACATTTGAAAGGGGACTCCATGGTGTGGGGAGACAAGGTGCTGCAAGAAGGCAAAATGTGGCATATACAGTATTCAAAAGACTGCAAGTCAGTGCTCAACACTGCTAGTTAAGGATGGAAATGGCAGACAGAGAACCAATTAGTATCTAAGTGACAGTGAGTAGGAGAGGGAAAAGGCAGGAAAAAAAAACAGCCCTCTTTCTCTGAAAGAAAAAAAAAAAAAAGCAAAAGCTGGGGTGGGGTGCAGAGTAGCCATTATCGAGCTACCCACCACATGGTAAGTGAATTTGCCTAGAAGACCCATTATCATTACATAAGGTATCAGTGCAAAGGTACACGCTGGAAGACAGTGTGAAAGGAAGGGCAGGAGACATACTGACAGCATCTTTATAGGAGTACGTTAAGATATTAATTCAAAACACTCTTTGTGTAAAGCATTGTTTGTACCCAAGAAACACTGAATACTTCAGAGCTCAACACTGTTTAGATATGAAATATTAGTTCATTAGAATACCATTTCACTGTCGATGGCATGGCTACGGCAGTAACAAATGACAGACTTAGAGGCTTTAAACCATCAGTTGCATGAACATTAACAACATAAAAACCAGTGAATATTATTATAAGTGCCACCACTTGCTGACACTTTTAAATCAACAGAGGAGAAGGTGTCTAACTTTCTGTCAGTCACATTAGGCTGTTATGAATAAAAGAGTATTCTACTTTCTGCATAACTTTGCATAATTAATAGTTTTTTATGCAAACTATTGTTTGCCTTAATTGTTGTTTCAACAGCTGTTTTCATTAAATTGTAAAACTCTTTGTGTCTAATCCTTTGAGTTGCACTATTGATAACAAGAACACTCTGAAGCTAGCTTTAGAGGAAAAGAGTCCCTGCCAAGTTGGAAAGCAGTCATGAAGTTACTTGAGAAATAAGGCCTACAGTGGGACTGGTTGTGTAGCTAATCCATTAGTCTTTTCAAAAGGACCCTCTCTGCACCCTTCTGGCTAAATTGACCCAACAACCAATCAATGCCTTTATTTGCTGAGTGGCTGTCCCTGAAAGGTCTTATTGCTTGATCCAAGCTGTAATCAAAGCTTCCGTCAGTACCGGGGCACTGATGACACAAATGGCCAAACTTTCAACAAGGCTGGCCTGATTCCAGTCACACCATTTTGAAGATACAAAGGGGCTGTGTTGTGCTGTGGAATTCATTTTCTTGTTTACTTCCTACAGAAACAAGAGCATAATCAGCACTCAGTGCATCGGATCAGACCGCTGAGTTGTTGACAGAAGCTTGGAGAGGCTTGCCAGCTTTCCACATGAAACGCTGGCTTTCTTCTAATACACCCCCTACCGTCTGTGTCTCTGCCAATTGTAGCACATCAGAGCGGCCATTGAGATAATGACCGTGAAGTCTCATGATACACTTTGATGAAGTGTAACATTTTTTAAAAAGGATTTTTGTCTGTGCCAAAATGATAGAGACAGCTGACTAAAAATCACCCCATCAAAATCAAGGCTGAGGAACAGCAGGCAAAGGCATGTGCTTCCACAGAGAAGAGGGAGAAGAATTTACAGCCAAACAGTCTCACTGACTGTATGCAACATAGATATTTGCTTTCTGTTTTTTTAATGACTCTTTGTTTCAAATGAATGTATTCACCAAGAATGCAGCCTCCCAAAATGTATTTTACATGGCATCAAAAAATCAGCATAATGGACTCTTGAATAGGTTTCAGTTGCTGTCTTACTTTTAAGAATAAATGCAATGTGTGAATAAAAGTTAATTTTACAGCCAGAGGATAATTTCAGTAGCATACTGGCTAGTGGGTTTGCAAGGTTCTAGGGCAATGTTTTGGAATAGGTTGGGACTGAAATCGCTTGACATACCAAAGAATACTTCTGAGATATGTGTCTACATTTGGGTAACCTAATCTAACTGGTAATCCCCCAAAAATGAGTTGCACATTTCGTATCCAAATTAAGGAGAAAAAGTCACTAACCTTTACTGGTTTCATCAGAGTTAGATATTTTTTTCTGGCAGGTTATCAACACCAGCATTGAACATATGTATCAAAAATACCCAGCAGAAGCAACTTAGTTAAGAGCTAAGACAATTTTTTGTAGAAATTCTAGAGCTACCCACTATTATTACACATATTACAGACCTAGACCAGCCCACACATAGATGGAAGTGTGGATTAGAAGATCTCTTGAGCTCTGGGTTTCCCAGTGTATCATAGTTTCATAACACCTGTGCTAAATATCTGTGAGCTGAATCAACCGGGTGGGGTGTGAAGGGGAAGTCTGTTTTCAGTTGCCTTCAACATTTCTGATTTCTTGCCTATAGAAAGTTGATCCAGTGGTTGTGTATTAATATGTCATTAAAGAGCTCAACAGTTCACATACAGCTTCCCTCTCTTCTCTGCCCCTCGCCTCCTATACTGTAAGCAAAGTAAAACTCTGCCTTTTTATTTACTCATCTCTATTCTATGGTACGACTTGAGTCAAAACTCTCTGGCATACGCCCAGCCAGCAAACCGGATGCGAGGGTGACTCTAGGATGAACATGCTGCACCCCTGAATATGCAATCCCCAAACATTCTGGGGACTTGCTGCCTAGATAGTAAAACTGAGCGTGTAGGGAGCTGGGCAACTTTACCATAAGCTGTGGGTTTATATCTCTCTTGTAAATGAAAATAGTTACTTGGTAAATGCTTTGCACCCACAATGCAAGGATTCAAACATGGCAACGGTCCTTACAAAGGATTTAACAGTACATAGGCACCTCAGCCTGCCTTCTGTCAGAGCTAGAGAAATTTTGTGCAAACACTTATCTGAACACTTTTCAAGCACTATATTCTGAACTAAAAGGTTCAGAGTATAGTGCTTGAAAGGATTTTACTCTTTGCACACACAACATTGTATGGCCACAAGTGGCACCCAGATTTTGAAAATAATGTTTACTAGTAGTTTAGTAGAGACATTTAAGCAGGTGAGCATTTGTATTTTATAGATTAGAAGTGGGAACAAAGATAAAGGAACAAGCAATGACACCAGAGTAAGCCCATCATTAGTGGAAGTGCTAGCACTGCATTGTATTTCTATCTATGAATGAACCCACTGTTATTCGTTCAGGTTAACAAAATGTTTTTTCTTATTCCCTTTCACTTTCAAAGGAAGTCCTGTGAGTGTTAGATTTGGAAAGCAGTTAAAAACACCATTATTTAAGCTGGGCACATCTCTGTTGGCTAGTAGATGCCAGGGCACTTGGGAGGGCTTAGGTAAACTTCCAGCAGGCCGGAAAGCAAAGGAGTCAGAATAATCAGAACATTGAAAGATTTTTATATTAGAAGCAAAAGGTTACCCCCTCCACCTCTCAGTCACATACACCAGAGATAGGGAATTAGGCAGTTATACATCTTTGGATGCAAAGTTTTGCAGTCACTGATAAGCAATATTAATGGAACTTTACTGCAGGGAATTTTCAATAGTATTACATCCCTAGCTTTACCAGAGACTTTATTCCTTTTGGGTGTCAGGGTGAGAAATTCTGAATAACATAAACAGAAATGAAAATAGGGGTTAGGAGGGAAGATAATATAATACAGACAGTGGGAAAAGACAATTACTAATTCAGGCACATACATTTATTTGATTTTCTGGAACCAAGCCTTCTCTTTTAATTTTTAAAATTAATAGTTGGGATTCCAATGCAGTATCATGGCAATCCAGGGATTTGGGGACTTTTCCAGGAAGTCTTCCAGGGGCCATTTATAGTTGCAGAATATAATTGGAGAAGATAACATCTGTTGTGTTCAGCCACAGCCACTTATGTTATTCTAGTATTTTTGTGATTTAATGAAGACAATCATTTTGCTTTGTATTTAGTATTCTTTTTTAAAAAAATCTGGATGTTTATCACGGCATTTATTTTGATGTGTTATTTACACCTTTAGCATCTAAGAAGTGTTGTGTATTGTTTTCTTACCAGAAATAAAACCACAAATGAGTATGTATAGAAACTCTTGAAAGGAGAATAATGGACCAAATCTTAAAGCGGGCTCAAGTCCTGCAAATTCTAAAGTAGTCATTCATCTTTTAACATGTGGTCCTATGTTTACTGGAGCCCTAATTATATTGTATGACATATACATTAATTAGTTTGTATAACACTCTGCACCCAAGTTAGAAAAATCTTAATTTGCAATTAAGGGGAAAGAGACCAGTAGAGATATATAGGATTTATCTGTTTAAATTACTTAGATAAGTGGTGTAATTGGCCTATTTTTATTAATGTCAATAATGGTCTGTCTGGACACAATTTAAAATCAGCTAGTAGTCAATAAAAATGATGAAATCTCTATTTATTGTATGCAGTCAAGGAGAATTGTAGTTACCATATTGCTGCATCCAGGCAAAAAATACATCAAACATACATTTATGAGGAAAAACCTCAATGTTTCTCACAGGCAGAAACCACATCTCTGAGACGTTGCTGCATTTTTTTGCCTATCTGATTTCATTTAAAATATAAGCCTGTTATAAAACATGTTGCCCCCTTTTAAAATAGGAGATTAGTGAAGTCAAGTCATCATTATAGGAAACTAGAAGATTTACCTGGTATTGCTCGATTTAACTCAATTTTTGTTTTTCTTCATTTAAATCATCACTTGGGGTAGAGCTGGGATGAGGGCTTCAGTCTGCAGGCTGCCCCAACCCTCTCTTACTGGGGCAGCTTCGGGCCAGGTGAGAAGTGCCTCTTCATGGCTGTTGCAGCTCCAATGGGCTGTCCCCCAGATAAGGCAGGTCCAGATTTGTCTTCCCTCTGTGCTCCCCAGCCAGACTGAGGAATGGAGCAAACTGTGCACTTTCCCCTTGCTCCCTGATGGAGAGAAACAGAAAGCAATGTTCCCGTACCAATTGGGGGAGGGGGAAATGCAGTCCCACCGCTTACTCTAAAGGGTGCCTGTGGGGTGGGGCAGTCCTGGATGGGCTGGGGAAAGGCAACCTTTTCACTTGCTGGTGATTCTGTCTCGTTTTCCTATATGATTTTATGCATGCCTGCCCTCTCTAATGGGTGCCTGGAGGGTAGGAGGCTTAGAGCTGGGGCAGTCCGGGATGGTAAGGGCAGCCCCTTTCACCTGCCTGGTAATTCTGTCTCTTTCTGTATGGTTTTATGCATTCCCCACACAACCAAACCCTTATCTTTCTTTAAGTTATGATAAGAGGAAGTTGTGTACCAAATTTGGTGTTCCTAGCTCTTACTGTTTAGGAGGAGTTCTTGAACAGCCAGACAGGTGGACAGACTCGCTCCCTTACAGACTGACAAACTCTCTCAAATATATAGTAGATATTTGATGATCTGAAACCAAAAATACTGTGCAGCATGTCATTATGCTAAAGCAGTTAGCACAATAGAGACCTTTTAGTTACAGATAAAAGGACTCTTCCTACTTACATAATTTATGCTGGTTTTAGAGTGCCATAAGCCTATTGATTTTGATGCAGTTGCTCTTGATTGGCTCTGGTGCACATGAGAGTAGCATCAGGCACAAATCTGTTTGTAGGCAACATGTCAATATTGCAGAACGGAGGTGGAGTCAGAGGTGTTCTGTGACCTAGTAGTAGAGAAGACATGTTCATCCCATGTATTTGTTCAAATCCTTCCTTGAAATATCACCACCTGTGGAAGTGCAGTAGTTCCGTTAAGGATGTGAGAGCCCCAGAACTGCAGACTAGCAGGCTCTGTGAAGCAATTTTTTAAGCCTCATATTGAAGGGCATGAAGTAGCAAGTTCATTGCAATAAGTACAATACATAAGAGTTTTGATATTGTACATACATATGCATGCAGCGAGTCATTTTTATTCTCTTTCTTTTTATTCACCCTCTTCTTATTCTTTCTTTCAGCGACCCATATTTTAAAGATGCCTACCACATTTTGAGCACTACAATGATCTAAATAACACAAAAAGATGAACATCTGGATACTAAGTAACAGCCAGAGCTCATGTGGTAAATATTTAGTTTGAGAAGCTCCGTTTGCCTTCTACTCTCTCCTTTATTTTAAGGAGAACTGCATTAACCTTTATGATGGTCAGATTATTATGATTTATTATTTCTATTGCAAGAACTCCTAAGGTCCTTGAACAGGAATTATGCCCCGATTGTATCACACAAACAAACATCACAATGATGGCCCTCACTCCAGAGAGGCTTTGTGATCTCAGATTAGATGATGTGAGATTGGCAAATAAGTAGGGGGGGGAGGAGAACCAGGGAAGAACAAAGTTATGGCAGAGAGAGGTGTGTTTCCCTAAATTGATCATAATAGACAGTCTCATCAATCAAGTGGTTTAACCCCCAAAATCAGACAGATTATGCTATGTTATACCGGCATCAGATAGACCAATTCAAAATCTCTCTCTTTTGTGTTATGTAGGAGACCCTTGTGATTCAAGGAATCACTGTTTGCAATTTTGCATATTTGCAGGTTTCTCCCTTCTCTCCCATTGCACCCCGTTACCTGGCATAGGGGGGACGTGGCTTTGGGAAAGTTTGTTACTGAACGGCAGCAGTGGTCAGCCACCCCATCCAATCACAGTGGTGGCTGGGAGCGATGAGTTGGGGAGCCACAGGGAGTTCATTGTAGGGACTAGGAGCCCCCCACCCCCAGTATTTGCAAATTTCTCCATGCATGGTGGTGCCACCAGGAACACATCCACCACGAATGGCAAGGGTTTACTGTACAAAGTAACATGACTGCTTCTTGGTAATATAAACAAGATGAAACATGGTTGCATAAAACTGGGAATCAGCCCAGGAAGAGAAGGAATTGAACCATAGCTCAACAAATAGCATTGGAATGTGCACCAGGAGCATGAAATGATGGGGGAACTGTCCAGAAAAATGTAGGACCATATTAATTGCACAGTAGAGGAACTCAAGCCAAGGGCCTCTGACTGTGGAAAGTCAAAGGCTGTCTGCCCACACAGCTTTGCAGAGGGCCCCAGCATCAGAGTATTCTGGAGCATGAGTGGGGTCAGAGCACAGCGGAGATGCACTGATTCGGAGCATCCTCCACTGTCAATCTGGTATTTCTACCATGCAATAAAACAGCCAGGGCTCAGCCTTGTCATCTGAATCAGACTTACAGGGTTCAGGCTATAAAATTGCAGTGCAGATGTCTGGACTTGGGTTGGGGCCTGGGCTCTAGAACTCCATGAGGAAGGAGGGTTTTACTGCAGTGTAAACATTCATAGAGGTCCAGAAAGAACTGAAAGCTGATCTCCCATTATGTGACACCAGGGGAGAATGAGAATGGGAATGAATTCTCTCGGGTGCAGCTGCCTTCCCTTTGTGCTCAAAGCACTTCCTTTATTTATAATCTAAGTCATTATTGTTTTTCCTCAGTGTTTTTCCCCTGAGTTAATCTACAGATATAAATTGAAGCCAAATGTACATGCATAACAAAATGAATCTTTCAGTTCAATGATCAGACAAAAACTTGATCAATGAAAGATGGGGTTATCAGCAGCATGAACCCTGAGGCAACATTTACTACAGATCATCTGTGCACACATTTAACAATAGCTGCTCTCGGGCTCAGTGGAATACAGAGAACATGATGTTGTGATCTAACAATGAGATTGTGGTTAGTATTCATTATAAAGCTAATGAACTATATTGTGAAGGAAGTCCTTTTCCCCCTGCTTATAACAATAAGGGATTTTAACTGCAAAGAAAGCAATTTTTTAAAAAAAGAATCATTTGTTTTTGAAGGTTCACATTCAACGCTCCATGTTCATTTGTTAACACAGCTCTTTCTGTAGAATTAATATTGTGTTGTAATAGCCCAATCGGACAATGCGCATCACACTTAAATGTTAGGCTCTAACACTAGAAGATTTACCCGGCATTGCTTGGATCCTTTGGAGCAGACGACTCGAGATGTGTAGGGGGGGGGTGCAGGAATCAGGGTGGAGGTTTGTGGATGTGGGGGGCTCAAGGCAGGAGGCTTATGGTCTGGGGGATGTAGGAATCAGAGTTGGGGGGTAAGGAAGGGCTCAGGGCAGGGGATGGAAGGTGCAGGAGTCAGGACAGGGAGTTGGGGGTGCAGGAGTCAGGACAGGGGGTTGGGAAGTGTGGGGGAGACTTGGGGTGGGGAGGGGACAGTCAGTGCAGGCAGCCAGCATCTGCTCCCTGCAGCTGGCCTTGGGCACTCACCTGCCAGCTGCTCCCCAGAGCTGGGGTGCTTGCTGCCCTCTTGTGGTCATTCTGGGGTATAACTATCCCTGCTATCACCTCCTCCCTTTCTATTTGATGAGAAACAATCACATTCCATGCACAACCCACTGTACTGGCACAACCAAACCTTGACCTTGCTTTAAGTTATGATAAGAGGAAATTGCATACCAAATTAGGTGGTCCTAGCTCATACCATTTAGGTGTCCTTGAACAAAAAGAGACTCACAGACAGACCGACAGACAAACAGACTCACCAACTCTCTCAAATATATAGTAGATATGTATGTGGCATGACTAATACTCTGAAATCAAAGTCAGGTCACATAATTTCTTAAGGTCTGAAAACATCCACTCAGTGTGCAGCGGCAGTCAAAAAAGCAAATAGAATGTTAGGAGTCATTAAAAAAGAATATTAGGAGTCATTAAAAAAGGGATAGAGAATAAGACAGAAAATATCTTATTACCGCTATATAAAACCATGGTACACCCACATCTTGAATACTGCGTACAGATGTGGTTGTTTCATCTCAAAAAAGATCTATTGGCATTGACAAAGGTTCAGAAAAGGGCAACAAAAATGATTAGGGGTTTGGAACAGGTCCCATATGAAGAGAGATTAAAAAGAATTGGAGTTTTTAGCTTAGAAAAGAGGAGACAAAGGGGGGATATGATAGAGGTATATAAAATCATGACTGGTGTGGAAAAAAGTGAATAAGGAAAAGTTATTTACTTATTCCCACAATATAAGAACTAGGAGTCACCAAATGAAATTAATAGGCAGCAGGTTTAAAACAAACGAAAGCAAGTTTTTCTTCATTCAACGCACAGTCAACCTGTAGAACTCCTTGCCAGAGGACGCAGTGAAGGCTAGAACTTTAACAAGGTTAAAAAAAGAGCTAGATAGATTCATGGAGGTTAGGTCCATCAATGGCTATTAGCCAGGATGGGTAGGAATGGTATCCCTAGCCTCTGTTTCTCTGGAGGTGGGTGACAGGGGAAGGATCACATGAGGACTACCTGCTGTGATCCCTCCCTCTGGGGCATTTGTTATTGGCCACTGACAGCAGACAGGATACTGGACTGGATGGACCTTTCTTCTGATCCAGTATGGCTGTTCTTATTTATTTATAATGGAGGCAACTTATTTAGATCAGAAAAGAGAGTGTATATTCCCATTGACTCAGATCTGCAATCCCTGGCAAACAGCAGAATCCCACGCCTTGTCTTCTGTCAGAGTGTCACTTCTAGCAATGTGGCTCAGCAGCATGTCTATCCAAATTTAATGTGGCACTCTTCTGCCTAGAGGCACAACAAGTCCTGTACTTTTCCTGCATATGTTTCCTTGATGTGTCTTTCAGTTCAAGCAACAAAACAGAGGGGCATTTTTTAATGATGGATAAATATATGCCTCTAATATGCTGTGAAGCAGGATAAGTTGAAAGCCAATTCTCTTTAACCATCAAAGAGGTGTATTAATGGGACATTAATCCACTTCCTGGAGTGTCTTATTAACTAATATATTACTGAATTTTTTTGGATGAAAAAGTCAAAAGTCAATTTATGCTTATTGTTTTAAAATACTTTTTCTTCTAGAATATAGCATTTGATTAAAAACATACCTTGTGTGGGTGGAAGGCCACAGATGAAGTGGGCAGAGTGAAATAGTCAAGGAGGACAGAAGTAGCAGCAATGGTCTAACACTACATTATCTATTGGGAAATAGTTTATTGGACAAATTAGGAGATGCAATAAGTTGGCATGTGAGGCCATGGTATCAACATAATTGGAGAAAGTTAGATTAGACACCTATTTACTGGGGCTAGTTAAAGACTAATCAAATCTATTCTGCTACAAACTAGAATGGGAGGGGGGATAGAATACATGGATCTTGGAATCACTTCCAGCTTTTTATGGTATTACTAGAAGACTTACATAGCATTGCTCAGGTACTTCAGGGCAGGGGGCTGGTGATATAGATGAGTGCAGGAATCAGGGCAGGGATTGGGCAGGCAATGGGGGGTTCAGTAGGCAGGGCAGGGTGTTGGGTGTGGGGGGCTCAGGGTGCAGAAGTCAGGGCAGGAGGTGGGAGGCTCAGGCAGGGGGCTCTAGTCAGTCTTGGGGGCTTGACAGCACTGCATCTGGCACCCTTGGCTCCTCCAGGGGGTAGTTGGGGCTGGGGTGCTTGGCTTCAGCTACCGGATCCTTGGGGGCTGTGAGGCTGTTGATTAGTGGGGCTCCCCTCTGCATCCAGCACTGCAACAGACAGCCAGGGGGCAGGGATTTGGGGAATGGGGGCCACTTACCTGGCTAGTGGCCAGCAACATGGAGAGCCCTAGCCCCAGCTGGCTATTCTCTACTCTAGTGTGGTCACCTGCCTGTGGTCACTCGCTGCCCCCAGTGGTCACTCTACAATGTAATTGTCCCTGCTATCAGCCCCCTTCCTTTCTATGTTATGGAAAACAGTCCCATTCCAGGCACATCCCATTTTCCTGGCACAACCAAACCCTTGCTTTAAGTTAGGATAAGAAAGTGCATACCAAATTTGGTGGTCCTAGCTCTTATTGTTCAGGAGGAGTTCTTAAACAAATGGACTCACACATGGAAGGACTCAGAACTTATAAAATAATAAGTCTAAGCAAAGTAGATCCAGGAAGTATGAGGAAAGTAATATGTGCATTAAAAGGAACAAAAAATAATAATTTGTAAAACTCTATAACTACTCTTCCTTTTTTGTCCCTCTTTATTAACAGTATTTGGCCAATGACACCAACACTTGGGAGCAAATGATGCAGGGAGATAAATTATATCATATTTTTAGTTTTGATTGATTTTAACACCCTGATAAAAATAAATAATTGGATGTACTCACCTCCAATATTATTGAATGTATTCTCAGACAGCCATGGAGGAGCTGTTATTGTCCTGTCTCAGCTGCAGATTGTGTTATACTGACACAGAGCCCTTCCTTTTTATAGTGCTGCCAATCTGCATCCTCAGAGTGTTGTATGGCTTAAAGAATAAATTAAATAGAGGTATGTTGTTCTTCCTCCACTTAATCTAGTCTTTATGCACATCAGGTATTATTTCATTCATGTAGCTTGAGACTAACTTCAAAATGAGTAAGGGATGTAAACAAAGAGACAGACCTAAGAGGTCTGTGCTTCTTGAGGTCTCCTTCAGCAGGGGAGAATTAAGGTAAATTAATTGCCTCAGGTATTATCTTCACCGTAGGGGGAATCAGCTGTGAAAGATTATCTTGTCTCTCATTTTCTGGGTGTGGGGGTTGAGAGTGGCTTTCTTTGACAACTGGGATACTGCTCAGGTCAAGAGAAGCTATTCTTTTTGTTTTTTAATTTAAGGGTAGTGCTTGTGTTGGGGATGATCAGTCTCGTAGTGAGGGAGAAATTAGGGTGCATCCTATTTCTCTTTTTCACTGGAGAGAATTGGTGAGTGTGTCCTTCCCTATGTCTTAAAGAAGAAAATAATATTCCAAGGAGGCTGTAGCCTCATGGAAAACTATGGAGAAGTATATGTGACAGTGTAGAGGATAGTAAAGGAGGGCCTACACTAAATTACTGTGTTAGGTCTCTGAGCATACCCCTTGGATGGTTCCAGGAGCCCGAGCAGTATCACAGTGAGCAGAGTCGTCATCAAGATAATTTAAAAAGTGTAATGCCTCATCTCCTGACCAGCCTGATTTTTGAATATTTGTTAAATCATTACTGTGACTTTGTAGGGAAGAACTGGACCCTGGCAGCCTCTCCACCTTTATTCTCATGTCTCTGGGAGGGTCTGGAAGATGACCACTATCAGCCCTCTTCCCAAATGATCCCAGCAACAGAGCTTTGCGACATCTGCCACCTCTTATATTCAATAATGTCAATACTATTGGCAATGGCATAACAGTACAGATTTACATCGTGTTCCCATAATCCAAATATGCAGCGAAAGAAGCCTTTTCCATATTTCTCTCTTCTGAATGTTATCTTATTCATTAGATCAAAACATATTGAAACAGGTTAAATGGAAACACTGAATTAATTTTTGCTCTGCTGTCCCATCCTGTTGTTACATAATGTTCAAATAATACATCTGGAAAGTAAATAATGGCTGCAGGTTTCCCCTTCTGTACTAGCATGCAAGTTTCTTATTAAGGCTATCCAAACCCAAGTTGGAGTATACTAACAGAACTATATTATCTTTCTGCCAGTCATCTAAGAGTCATTAATTCAGTGAAATCATTATCAGCTCAGCAAAGCATGTTCAAACAAAGGGAACTGCTCCATCTAGAGTTCCATTCTGAGCACAAGTATAGCCAATATATTAATCAAGAATTAATGGCTGACATTAGCTCTATCATTACCTTTCTCTGTCTTCCCTGTTGTCTAAATATTTGAGGAACTGGCAATGACCAAATTCACCAGTGGCCTGGCATCCTCCTTCTAACAGCAGATGCTTCAGAGAAGAGCTTAACACCAACATAACACAGATACTTTTGAAATGCTACTGCATAGGGAAAAGTTTCTTCCTGATGATAGGGGATCAGATTCTACGCTGAAGCACAAAGATTGATAACTCTTGTGATTTTGTCCTAGCTAATGTAACTACAGTAGATATAATAATTATCTAATCCTTTAAAAAAGAGCACCCAACTATTTGCCTCAGTAATATTCTGTTGCAATAGGTTCTACAGGAAAAAAAAAACCATCTCATTACAATATTCTGGTGAATTTAACATAGATGTGTTGCCTTATGATTTCAATGAGTGCCCTTTAGATCTTGCATTTATGAAAAAAAAGAAAACAATCCTCATTTGTATATGCCTCAATCTTTTTTTTCCAAAAAAGTTTCTTCTTTTCAGATAATTAATACTCTATTAAATCTCTCTTCCCATTGTACTTTTCTAATAAGTTCCATTTCTCTTCTATGAACCTTTTCTATTTTTCCTATTTTTTTTAATCGGTTGATCAAAACAAAATGCAGTCATTGTGAAAAAAAATTGCAATTGCATTTTAATTAGCCAAATCAGCTACCAAACTCAAATCTACATCCAGAGCAAAGATTTTGAAAATCTTTTCAGGCAATTCAACATGAATGTATTCTGTACGTAAGAAGGGAAAGAAACCTGGCTACCGAAATTCACAGAAAATTAGATTTACTTAGGTAATTAAGGCTCTGATTCTATGAAAAGTTACAAACCTACTTACTTTTATGCACAGAAAGTAAGCCACCCCCTTAGTCACTGACAGTATTCACTGTATATAAAATTAGGACTGTTTAAGTCTTTCTAAGATCAGAGCCTATTGGAATAAAGTTCCCAACTTTCAAGAGATATTTTCAAAAAGTCTGACACAGGGGGTCATGAAAAAAATGTGTATTTTTTGCATATCAATATATTCTATCATGTTTTGCAAACAGGGTCCCAAGGCAATGGGGGGGGAGGGGGCAGTTCCCTTCTCCCAGAAGGGTCAGTGCTGCCCAGTGCCCCCCACCGGTCCTCAGAGCTGCATGGAGCACATGCAGCATGGTATTCCAGCAGTGATTCTAAAGGGCACTGGGATCTGGCCAAGCCCCACGCCTTTTAAAATCATCAGCCCCAGGGCAACTGCCCCCTTTAACCTCTGTGTCAACAGCAGGCCTGTTTGCAACTCTTCTTCTAACCTCTTTAAAGCTTGTGGAATTTTTATGTGGTATGTACCATTGGTTCTGCAACTTTTGTTATGTTACTGGGAAACACTCATTTCCTGCAAATACATCTTCACATGATGTTACTGATAGCTTTATATCTATGTGGTTCTATGTGGTGTCTGTCTCTTTCCATAGCAAACATCTTTGTAAGACCAAGCACTTAACACGTACCTAGGCCCAAGGCTGGTTTCTTGCCTCTATGAAACACTACAAACTCTTGTTTTATCATTTTCCCTTTGTATGTAAGGGTCAGCATGCATTATCCCAGAACTGGAATTGTCCCTCCATTACAGTCCTTCACAGACACTTTTGACATTTCCACTTTTATGTCTTCCTATTTCATTTTCTGTTAATCCATTTACTTGTGCCCCAGTGTATCTTCAGTGTCATGTAAGTGCCATTTGTGCACATTTTAATTAGCCAATCTTCTGAATATTTCAGGCAACTCAGATATTGTGCTTAAGAACAGCTCTCCCTCTTGATGAATCCATTTTTTGCACTTAATACATGCACTTTCCCGCTTTCTCTGCACATTTTAGCATAATGGCAGTGTTTATTGCAGTCTCTACATATTTGTCTGAATACTGTGCATTTCCTAGACTCATGCTAGTTGTCACATTGTTTTCTGTTTTCCGTTTTTCTATGCCTGGTCAATTTAATTTCTGCATACTTTTCTCTTCCTGGTTTAGCTAGAGTACTATGCACTGTAACTGTCTCGTCTAGGGTTTTTAATTTGTATTTGTTTGTTCAGTGCTGGGCATGTACATATTTGCCTCTCTAGTGTCAGATTCTGATCCCTTAGTAACTGCTCATGAACATTTTTATTGTTACATCCCAGAACTATGTGGTCTTTTCATATTAAAAAATCACAGGGCTGACTTTTTAGTTTAAAGTCTCCGACAAATATCTCTATAATTTCCCCCTCATTCTGTTTTATCCCCTCCCCTCATAACAATTTTGTAGGAGCACAATGATCCTTACTGTTGTCATTATTTCTGTAAAGCTATCTTCTCTCCTCTTTCACCATCTGTATGAACTGCATTGTAGACACCCAGAGTTTCTGTGCCTCCCCTGTTAAGAGCAGAGAAATCTTTTAAAGCTCATCCTCCAGTTTATTTGTCCCAGTAGGTTTCATATACAGCTCAGATTGCTATTTGAACTGTTGCCAGGCACATTCAGCATTTCCTCTGATTTTCAGGGATGGTGGGGGAGTTACTTGCGGTACCACAGGCTCTGTAGCAGCTATGGCAATGTTACTCTCTCACTAGGTCCTCCAGAAGATTTGTGCTTGCCACTCCTGGTACTAGGTAGTAGCTCTCTGATGAGCAGAGTGGTTTCAAGATAAACGGAACTCTGGAGAGAACTATACACAGCAACAAACTTTCTACTGCTCTGTGTCCTCTGACTGTCCTTTCCTGAACTTCTCTTGTTTCTGCCCCACCAGGAAACCAACAACTGCTACAGCATACACAGGAAGTGTAGCATCTCTGAATTTCCCACAGAACTTACTCTGCAGCAGTGGCAATAATTCAGCAAAGATCAGCCCAGTTCTAACTTATATTTGTAACTATCTAGTGATAATGCACACACACAAAGTGCATACACTCCCTCTGAGACAATGTATCAAAATGGGTTCTGCTAAATATTAGTGACCATATGGATAGGCTCAGACAATCAGAGAATCCTGTGACCTCTGGACTCAAGTAACGCAGCTTAAAATATAATGAATAAACTATCCAAAATTTTATAACTGATCCAATGTTATGAATGTTTCATGAACTCAAAACAGAAAAATAACTGAAAAAAATTATAGAATCATAGAGCTGGAAGAGACCTCATCAAGTCCAGCCCCTTGCCCAAGGCAGGACCAATCCCAACTAAATCAACCCAGCCAGGGCTTTGTCAGGCGGGGACTTAAACACCTCTAGGGATGGAGATTCCACCACCTCCCTAGGTAACCCATTCCAGTACTTCACAACCCTCCTAGTGAAATAGTTTTTCCTACTATCCAACTGAGACCTCTCCCACTGTAACTTGAGACCATTGCTCCTTGTTCTGCCATCAGTCACTACTGTGAACAGCCTCTCTCCATCCTCTTTGGAACCTCCCTTCAGGAAGTTGAAGGCTGCTATCAAATCCCCCCTCACTCTTCTCTTCTGCAGACTAAACAAACCCAAATCCCTCAGTCTCTCTTCATAGGTCATGTGTTCCAGCCCCCTAATCATTTTGGTTGCCCTCTGCTGACCCTCTCCAATGAGTCCACATCCTTTCTATAGTGGGGGGCCCAGAACTGGACACAATACTTCAGATGTGGTCTCACCAGAGCTTAATAAAGGGGAATAATCACTTCTCTAGATTTGCTGGCAATGCTCCTCCTAATGCAACATAATATGCCATTAGCCTTCTTGGCTATAAAGGCACACTGTTGATTCATATCCAGCTTCTCATTCACTGTAATCCCCAGGTCCTTTTCTGCAGAACTGCTACTTAACCAGTTGGTCCCCAGCCTGTAACAATGCTTGGGATTCTTCCATCCCAAGTGCAGGACTCTGCACTTGTCCTTGTTGAACCTCATCAGATTTCTTTTGGCCCAATCCTCTAATCTGTCATTGTGTTAATAATTACATGAACTCTATCTTATTAAATATCACAATGAAATCAAGGTATTATGAGACAAAAACAAGTGAAGAAGGCAGCAGAAGCATGTGAAATAGCCATCTTCTACACTGGTTTGGCTAATAACTAAAAGCTGTTCTCCATTTAAAAGTCAATGCCATTCTCCACTGAGGAGACAGAAGAATAAAACTGTGGACACCTTCCCTATGAATATCCAAACTAAATACTACCCCCTGAGGAAAGACAGAGAAGCAGAAGATCAATTAAGAAACCTGAATGTGTAGATCTAATTTATTTGAGAAGTGCTTTGATATTATGGGGTACCATGGAAAACCCTACCTAGGAAAGGGAGAGGCATAAATGGGAGGGCTGCTTTCTACCACAAGCAAGTGAAAGAACTGTTAGATAAGTACAAATGGGTTAGGCAAGACTCTTTCCCACACCTACACACATACAGTGGCCCAAGTGCTATGCTAAAATATGCTGGGCCAAATTCTGCTCTCAGTTAATCAGGTGTCTGCAACTCTTATTAATGACCATGGAAGTCATGTTTGCCCTGCTGAGATAAATCTGAAGTCAGTTAGATTATTCATACTCATTCAACAGTATATTAAATGACCGATCTGTTGTTACAACAAAGCTCATTACTAAAGAACTGAAGCCTTTGCATAAGCACAAATTGTTTTTTCTCTCCCTCATAAATTAACACTCTATTAAACCTTCAGGATCACAATATAGTTAAGTTTACTTGTGGTCACAAAGCAAATATCCATATTATATAATATGTCAATTAATTATGAGCCTGCAATGAAACAGGATACAGAAGGACTAATATGTAATTTCTTGTAATGGTGTTTCACATACAATTTCAATAGTGTTTCAAACAATTCTGCCTCCCACTCAAGAAATAAAAACTTCCTTCACAGCTTTCTCACCTGCATTATGTTTGTCTCATTGAGTAGTCTTATCAGGAAAAGGCAACACACACAAGCTGTGATTTAGATATGTGAGAGTTCAGAAAAATCTAACCAGCAATCAAAGCTCTCTTTAGAAAACATAGAAAAAAGCTCCCAAAAGAAGCATGCAAGCACAGAAAGAGTTTACACAAAGCTAATCGCAGTTACTCTAAAATACACCCGGCTTCCTACTCAAGAAGAAACTGCATCCAGAAGAGGCTTAACCTCTAGTAGTCCCTTCAGAGATTCCCACTTCTCCTGAGACTAGGTTTCAGGACTTTGGAAAATTTCTTAAGATAGATTGGAAGCTGTTGAATAGCTCACCCTTTTAAGTCCAACCTTCAATATAATGAACACTCAGGTTTTGTTTAGAAATCAACCCCGGACACTCAGTATGGTTGTTCCACCTGCGCCACTGCTCCAAGGGGCTCCTGCTCTAATGAAGTGTCAAAGTGAAGATAGGAGTATATTTTAATGTGGCAGTTTTCAAGCATTTAGTTCTGAATAAAATCATTATTATAAGCAATTGACCCAGGAATGAAGTTTACTGTAATTTGATCTTCCTCTTGGTCAACAGCTCATTTTAGCTCTAACTTTGATACAACTATGGGAGAAGAAAAGCTTTCTGAAGATCTACAGATAGTATAGGGCCCAGTTCTTTAAAGCCTTACATGGAATTTCATAGCAGAAGCATTAATGATAGCGGATCTGCACCTTAATAATGCAGATGTAGAAGAAGGAAAAGTAAACCTGTTTTTAGATTCGAAAGCCGGTATCGACCAATATGATTATCTTATATAACCTCCTACATGACAGAGATCATAGGTTTTCACCCAGGTGATTCCTGCATCAATCCCTTAAATGCTGTGAACTGGAGTGTATCTTTTAGAAAGACATTCAATACAGTGATAGAGTATTTACCATAATCTCTTGTTAAATCTTTTCAGGGTAAATTACTTTCACTTTAAAAAAGATTCACTTTAAATAGTGAGGCTTTTCTCTCCCAAATATTTTACATGCTGTTTACATTTTGAAGAGAACTAACTTTGGGGTATTAAACAAAACTGCAATAACATTTCTTGCTCCTCTTCAACTAGTAATCCCATGTGTTCAAACTGCACAATGTGAGGATGTGTGGTAAAAGATAGGGATGTGTGGTGAAAAGTCGAGATGGAGGAAACCTTACACAATTGTTCTTGTTCCAGCACACACTTTGCCACTAAACTATTAAAATCCTAGGAAAAGTAGGACTAATATTATCTTTTACACTCAACACATTAAAAGTCAGACTGTAAACATTCCTTTACATGAAGTGCGTAGCACTTCAAAGAGCTGCATTAATGGCAGATTTCCTTACATACCAAATAAACTTAGTATACACATTTGGGTATCAGGTCTCAAATAGTAATGCATCCAAGGCTTTGGGAGAAATTTGGCCTCATTGAAGTCAATGGCAAAACTCCCACTGACTTCAACAGAGCCAGAATTTTAGCAAGTAACCTCAGAGGATCTATGGCAACAAACATCAGCTAAGAATCTGATCTACACTTTCTCTTGGAGTCATTTTCTTTTAGAACACAGGCTCTAAGCGTGATTTTTATGTTTGCTAGAAAGAAAATTCAAGAATTCTAGAACACAAAATGCTTTAGATAAAAATAATGCTAACTGAGAACAGCACATATTTACAGATGTACAGTAAGAGATAATTAGATTTAATAGACAACCACATAGTCTGCGTAGGCTGAAATTTCTCATATGTATTGACCTCCCATGGTTCAGCAAATTCTCTGGTTTAGCACCAGTCAGGTCCCCAGGGTGTCAGACTAGAGAGGTTCAACCTGTACTTGGATTTCTTTCACCTCCCTTTCTATCTCTCTTGTCCCTTAGGCTTCTCCATCCTTCACCAGTCATTAGCTTCTTTTATTTCAGAAGGGTTCTGGTGTAAGGGAGGGGTTTGAACAGAACTGTCCTCAGCTGTTATCAGTCAGGTCAGAGTTCATTCTGATGATTTCCCACAGAATGGTTCTACAGCTACAACTTATTCTCTTTAGCCATGTCTACAGTAGGAAATTATTTCAAAATTACTAAATTCGACTTCATAATTCCCAATTTAACAAATTCAAACTAGCATGTCCACACTATGGAGAAGCCTCAAAATTAGTCTGAGGCAGGCTCTGTTAATGTGGACAGAGCTACTTCAGACTTAGAACCCCAGGAAGCACTGGGGAGTAATCAGTTCGAATTACTCTGGGGAGTAATTATTTTGAAATAGAGGCACTGGAGCACCCACACTACTGTTATTTCAGAATAACTATTTTGGAATTAGTGTTACTACTGATGAAAAGCAGGGAGTACAGACTTCAAATTCCAAGGCCCATTATTTTGAAATAACAGGCTTGGTAGTGTGGACACTCCGCTTATAAATTTGAACTTGGGTGGGTTATTTCAAAATAAAGTCCTGGTGTAGAACAGGGCTGAGGCAAACTGAAAAAATGACAGGGACTTATCAACATTTATTGCCACTCTTGTGATGTTTTAAATCCTAAACCCCTAGATTCATATGATTGAGATCCTCAGTTTAGAAGAAAAGTAAGTTTCTAGCCCTCATGTTTAGGAAGAAAAAGCTTGAAAACCCCCTTCAAATTTATTATTTTGTAACTTTTAAGCCAATCTCCTAATCTGTGGAATCTGAACTCCTGATTTTTAAACATTGGGGGTTGGCAATGCTGAATAATTCTATTTAATATATATTGCAATTTTGAATTATTATAGAACACAAAAGCCTGATGTCCTTGCTCTGTTTTTACTCAGATAAACTCCCATGGAATTTCACTGAAGTTTATTCTAGGAGGGACAGAGCAGGAAATAGGCAAGTATCTCATGTCTTGATCAGAGGAAACAAGTATCAATTTATTAAACATCAACAAATTTTCTTTTAACTATGATACCTCTCTATACTTACTCAGTTTAATTTCAGATATCTGTTGTACATACTAAATTCTGCAGTACAGACATGCAGTCATCGACTATCAACTTTTGAACAATCTTTTCTCTTTTAAGGCAAACTGATGAAAACTCCTATGAGCAATCAGCTGGAATCTGTATTCACATTACCAGCAACATTAATGGCCTCACTGCTAGAAGAAAAACTGAGTTTGAAACAAACTTAACAGGAACTGGGACTGCTCAGTTTTTTAATAAATGGACTTTACGAGTGTTGTTATTATAACCTTGGCATAAACATCAAAGCCCCTGTGCAAGTCAGCTATAAGTATAGTACTCGATTTAACAAATGTCATACTTTTCACTTTCACTTAATTACTTTGCAGTTCATTGCAATATATCAACGGAAATGTGTTTCAGCAACAGCCAAAATTATAAATCCAGCCCAAGCATCGTTTATTAAAATATGTTGCATGTGTATTAGACCCTCTTGAGTATCAAGTAACAGGGTAATCAGCTTGTATAAACCACTAAAAGTCATTCGTACTGTTCAAAAAATAAATGTGCTGTGTATTGATGCAGTATGTATGGATTAGTTTAGCCTAATACTCTTTAACCAAAAAGATAAAAATCCTGTGTACCCAAAAGAAAAACTTGAAGAATTACTTTAAAATGCAAAAAAAAAAAAATTTGAAATTGCTGCTTATGAAACTTGGCAACCGTGTACAACTGAGTTTTAAAGTACTCTTAGAAGTACACACTACTGTTACTAGAAAAAAATTAGAAGCTTTTTAAAAAGTACCAAGCCCATAATACCAAATTTTCTAAACATATGCACATTTACCAACACAATATCTATGAATAATTGATTACCTTAAACCAAAGAAATACTAAAAGTAAGGTCAGGCTAAAACCTTGTCATTCTGAATACTAGGGATATTTGAAATCTAAATACAATTATTGATCCAAATTGGCCAGTGGTGCTCTCTCAACAATAGTCTTAATGAAAACATTGAACTCCTTCAAATCTCTGGGATCCAGACCTGAAACTGACTACCAAATATTGTCTGAGTAGCCTATGATACCACTAAACAATATGACATATTAAGAAACAGCTGGGAGGGGAAGAAAATATGACCAAAGTCTGCTCTGGTCTCTACTAGGGATCCTTCCTCCTAATTTAACATGCATAAAGCAACAGTAAAAAGCATGAACTGCAGTGTAGTATATAGCTGTGTATAGCTGACAAAATGATGTTTCAGTTAGTCGTTCTTGACTAAGTCAGCTAACCAACAACAACTGGATTTCTAAGAGATCACAAATGATTACTGTATAAAGAAAGAGAAAAGTGAAACACTCATACTGTTCCTCTCATGGTCTCTACTCTTCTACTGAGTGAAACCTCATTAGGCTAGATTCTGATAAGAACAGTTGGCACTGTATAATCCTCTTTCAACAAAATACACCTGTTTGTGACTCTTAGTATAGTAACTGTAGATCTATTACAAATGTCCACGCAGGAAGAGGAAGAGATATTTACCTTTTAGTGTGACTGAAGAGTTTATCATATCACACTTTGATACCCATTATTGGGCTCAGATATGAATCAAATTAGTTATGTATAGACTGAAATGTAAAAGTAATGAGTGTATAGAAGACTGCTGTGGTAATGCAGAATATATCAAATCAAAGTAGGGTACGATAATCTGAAGCATCGAAAGAAAAAGTCTGACCACAAATTGATACAATTTTGTATATGCAATTTCTCTACTTTGCATCATAATATCTTTCCTCTACTTCCTTCTGAATTCCTACTTTCCTGTTAAATTACATCTTTTTTCTTTCTTTCCTTTCCTTC
Source organism: Pelochelys cantorii (assembly GCA_032595735.1). Classification (NCBI taxonomy): domain Eukaryota; kingdom Metazoa; phylum Chordata; order Testudines; family Trionychidae; genus Pelochelys; species Pelochelys cantorii. The sequence goes on along the minus strand of CM064330.1, from coordinate 92,586,669 downwards.
TTTCTTTCTTGTAAATTAGATCATTATCAATGTTCACTTGGTTTGGTAAATGTTTGGCTATGCACTGCAATGTTACAATATCAATGGAATTCCACATAATATTTCCATTGTGCTGCAGAAATATATAAAAGGACAATTTTTGCCTGAAATGCAGTACTGCCACCATTCTCTCTGCTTCTACTTTTTCTTTCCTCACACAACTACCGCTAACCATAGCTCGCTTCAGCCAACTCTTGAATGCTACCTGACAGCTAAAAATAATGATCAGACAGGGTGAATAATCAATGAAAATTTAATCTGATCTCATCTTCTCCTGTGTAAGAAATTACCTGATCTGAACAGCAATCAGGACACTGAAAATCATGTTTCTTTTGAAGGGTTCCTTCCTCATCACTCAAAGTGTTTAAATAGTACACGACATCCACAAGATGAGAGCTTCCTGTCAGCATTCGCATGGGTGGGCTTTTTTCTTTGTGTCAAAAATTAAAATGGACATTATAGTTTTAACATCTTTCACTAGGCCTTCTAAGATTTGGTACTACATGAAGCTGAGAAGTATATAAATGTGTGTTAGTAACAACTGTATACTTAGTGTAAACTGTAAAATGCTGTATAGCCTCTGGCAACTTCAGATCTAATGAATTTCAAATGGAAATTGAACAAATTATTCCTTATGTTCATGTTTTATTTTAATTTTTTTAAATTATTCTCCTTGTGATTTTTGCACAAAAAAAAGTCTGAGGTAGCACTAAGGGATAGCCACCTGGATAAGTTAACTTAAAACAATTTTCCAAATTTTAATGAGAATCTTAGACCCCTGCTATTTTTGTTTTTCCATTAGACTTTTTAAAAAATAGCTCTCTATCTCAGTGCTAGCAGTACACTTTAGTAATAATACTGCATCACTCTAGCTTCAAAAATCTCACTTTAAGAAGATCAGATTGTAGCAATGAACCGTAATAAACGCTGTGTGTTTAAAACCCTGAAAAGAAAAGCTTAAATTGGTGAGGTAGCTAGACAACTATATTGCAGCACCCAAATCAACATTTGAACTCATGATGAGAAAAGCTTACCACATTACTATTAGATTTGTGTGTGTGTAAGGGTGGGGAGTCTCTGCTATTGGTCAGAGTTTGTGACAGCAGCCATATCCAGCAGTCAAAGTCTGTGGGAGCAAGAAGGTAAGGGAACCCCAGCCCTGCCATTCCAGTAAGTTCCAACCCAGAGCCCTCTTGAATACTATAAAGGAAGCCATCCACTACTTACAATCCAACTGATACTCTTCTCTGTCTCTTTGTACCCTTCTGCACTTCCTCAAGATGCATCTTGGCTTATAGTTGTTCCTTGCAATCTAGCCCCAAGCTAAGGAATCCTGATTTCATACAGCAGTCCTATCCTGGGGATACCCATCTGATGAAACACCTCCACAGCAGAGTGCAGCCCTTCCTTAATATCCCCTCTTTGTCCAGCAAATGACTGCTTCTTGGAGCAGCTGGTACAGGAACCCACAAGGGGAGAGGCAATTCTCGATTTAGTCCTGAGTGGAGCACAGGATCTGGTCCAAGAGGTAACTATAACAGAACCTCTTGGAAATAGTGACCATAATATAACAACATTTAACATTCCTGTGGCGGGAAGAACACCTCAGCAGCCCAACACTGTGGCATTTAATTTCAGAAAGGGGAACTATGCAAAAATGAGGAGGTTAGTTAAACAGAAATTAAAAGGTACAGTGACTGAAGTAAAATCCCTGCAAGATGCATGGAAACTTTTCAAAGACACCATAATAGAGGCCCAACTTAAATGTATACCCCACATTAAAAAAAAACAGTAAAAGAACTAAAAAAGAGCCACCGTGGCTTAACAACCATGTAAAAGAAGCAGTGAGAGATAAAAAGGCATCTTTTAAAAAGTGGAAGTCAAATCCTAGTGAGGAGAATAGAAAAGAGCAGAAACACTGCCAAAGCAAGTGTAAAAATGTAATAAGAAAATCCAAAAAGGAGTTTGAAGAACAGCTAGCCAAAAACTCAAAAGGTAATAACAAAATGTTTTTTTAAGTACATCAGAAGCAGGAAGCCTGCTAAACAACCAGTGAGGCCCCTGGACGACCGAGATACAAAAGGAGCACTTAAAGACCTTAAAGTCATTGTGGAGAAACTAAATGAATTCTTTGCTTCAGTCTTCACAGCTGAGGATGTTAGCGAGATTCCCAAACCTGAGCCGTCCTTTGTAGGTGACAAATCTGAGGAATTGTCACAGATTAAAGTGTCATTAGAGGAGGTTTTGGAATTAATTGATAAACTTAACAGTAACAAGTCACTGGGACCAGATGGCATTCACTCAAGAGTTCTGAAAGAACTCAAATGTGAAATTGCGGAACTATTAACTATGGTTTGTAACCTATCCTTTAAATAAGCTTCTATACCCAATGACTGGAAGATAGCTAATGTAACGCCAATATTTAAAGAGGGCTCTAGAGGCAATCCTGACAATTACAGACCACTAAGTCTAATGTCACTACCAGGCAAGTTAGTTGAAACAATAATAAAGAATAAAATTGTCAGACACATAGAAGAACATAATTTGTTGGGCAAAAGTCAACATGGTTTCTGTAAAGGGAAATTATGTCTTTCTAATCTATTAGAGTTCTTTGAAGGGGTCAAACAAACATGTGGACAAGGGGGATCCAGTAGATATAGTATACTTAGATTTCCAGAAAGTCTTTAACAAGGTCCCTCACCAAAGGCTCTTATGTAAATTAAGTTATCATGGGATACGAGGAAAGATCCTTTCAAGGATTGAGAACTGATTAAAAGACTAGAAACAAAGGGTAGGAATAAATGGTAAATTTTCAGAATGGAAAATTTTCAGAATTTTCAGAATGGGGTAACTAGTGGTGTTCCCCAAGGGTCAGTCCTAGGACCAATCCTATTCAACTTATTCATAAATGATCTGGAGAAAGGGGTAAACAGTGAGGTGGCAAAGTTTGCAGACAATACTAAGTTGCTCAAATTAGTTAAGACCAAAGCAGACTGTGAAGAACTTCAAAAAGATCTCACAAAACTAAGTGACTGGGCAACAAAATGGCAAATGAAATTTAATGTGGATAAATGTAAAGCAATGCACATTGGTGTCACGTTACTGAATTTTGAGGGAAGCAGCCAGATCACTGCTGCACCCCCGGGGGGGGGGGTGTTGGCCCCAAAAGTGGTATAAAGGGGGCCATGCGAGGTGTCGAATAGAAGCTTACTTTCTTCTGAGTTCTCTATATGCTATTCATGTGATTGTATAATGTCTATGTGTGAAGTTATAAGCATGTATTTTGTATGAGTACTGAATATTTCTCTGTATGTGGTTGAGCAGTGGGCAGAGCTCAGCCTATGGACATGTTAATTAGTGAGACTCTGTGGAACAATAGCCCTCAATAGGCCAAGGACACACCTCAAGAATGGGGAATGACACTTAAGGGCTACCAGCAGGGAACACAGGGATAGGCCGCTGGCCAGGTGACCTGCTGCAGCCAAGAAGAGACCAGGAAGGAGGTGTAAATAGGCCAGATGGCCGACTCCATCTTGGTACTCAGCTCAGCCCTTCATCCCAGAGGCAGCAGTGCAGGGATCAAAGAGCCGGAAAGAACTGTGGACCCATCCTGACATAGGATGTACACCAAAGACTTTTAAGCCAGCAGCTATAACATCTCTGCTGCAAGCCTGCATCGAGAACTGGGAGATTTGATGTATGTAATGTATGATACCTTAACAACCTTACTCTCATGCTTTTCTTTCTTGTAGTAATAAACCTTTAGATTGTAGATTCTAAAGGATTGGCTCAGCGTGATTTGTGGGTAAGATCCAGAGTGTATATTGACCTGGGATCTGTGGCTGGTTTCTTGGAACCGGACAGAACTTGTTCGGGGTAGGTGAGATTGGGTTCTAAGACCCCCTCACCTGTGTATGAGGCCCGGGGCCATCTGGGGCATGGATATTGCTGGGGTGTCGGAGGGGTTTTGCTTGTGAGGCTTCAGGCAGGCAGCTGAAGTGCTCTGTGGGACTGGTTTGTGGCCTGCTTGGAAAGGTCTCCAGTCTAGGGGCTGTTTAGGAGCCCTGAATTTGAGCAATTCGCCCTGAGCGGACGCCCTCAGCTGTGCCCAGACCCGGCACGGTCTGTCACAATTGGAAAAAATAACCCCAACTATACACACAATATCATGGGGACTAATTTAGCTACAACTAATCAGGAAAGAGATCTTGTGGATCTTGTGGAGTCATCGTGGATAGTTCTTTGAAGATGTCCACGCACTGTGGAGCGGCAGTTAAAAAAAGCAAACAGAATGTTAGGAATCATTAAAAAAGGTATAGAGAATAAGACGGAGAATAAATTGCCCTTATATAAATTCATGGTATGCCCACATCTTGAATACTACATACAGATGTGGTCTCCTCATCTCAAAAAAGTTATACTGACATTAGAAAAAAGTTCAAAAAAGGGCAACTAAAATGATTAGAGTTTGGAATGGGTCCCATATGAAGAGAGATTAAAGAGACTAGGACTTTTCAGATTAAAAAAGAGGAGACTAAGCAGGGATATGATAGAGGTATATAAAATTATGAGTGGTGTGGAAAAAGTGAATAAGGAAAAGTTATTTACTTGTTCCCATAATATAAGAACTAGGGGCCACCAAATGAAATTAATGGGAAGCAGGTTTAACACAAATAAAAGGAAGTTCTTCACACAGCGCACACCTGTGGAACTCCTTGCCTGAGGAGGTTGTGAAGGCTAGGACTTATAACAGGGTTTTAAAAAAAGCTAGATAAATTCATGGAGGTTAAGTCCATTCATGTCTATTAGCCAGGATGGGGAAGGAATGGTGTCCCTAGCCTCTGTTTGTCAGAGGGTGGAGATGGATGGCAGGAGCGAGATCGCTTGATCATTATCTGTTCGGTTCACTCCCTCTGGGACACCTAGCATTGGCCACTGTTGGCAGACAGGATACTGGGCTGGATGGACCTTTGGTCTGACCCAGTATGGCCATTCTTATGTTCTTATGTACCAACACTTCTACTGCTTACTGGGCTCTTAGGAGACATTTAGAGCCAAATAATAGCATAAAACACTGAGAGCCAGGACTGGTGACTATAAACAAACTTTACAGGACTGCAGGAAACTTGGCCACACCCATGAGAAGTGGACATTCAGATATGTAAAAATCATGCTGGACCACGGATGTTGGCAGACCAGAGAGTGCCGGACTAGAGAGGTTCAACCTGTATTGCCCATTTTTTTTCCATCAACGAAATTTTGACCAGCTCTACTGTTCTTATATAGTTGTCTCCTTCACATCATCAACTTTTCCAGCTAGGATTTCACCCCAGGACTTTGAAAAGGGGAGACAGACGCAATTCTACTGAAAACAATACAGAGCAGTTACTAAGAAGGAAAGAGAATCCTGCATGTAGAGGATGAAGAACATGGAAGAAAAGGGACAGAGAGACCTCAATATGAGGGGAGTAGAAAGACTGAAGGAAAAAGAGAGCCCAACAAGAAGATGACAATTTAAGACTTTTTGTTGATAATTTGAATTTCCTGTTTAATTTATATTAGATATTGTCTCAGTTCCAGGAATGATAAACTAATATCTTTCAGTGTCTACTGTCACTAGATTTAGTGATTTTTTTTCTAATGCAAGACTTTATTGATGTTGAGCTAGTTATTAAAAATATAAAGTGAAAGCACCACAGCACAGTATAGGGAACATTCAGTTCTGTAAACCCAGTTAGTTACTTAAATATAATGTAAGAGAGACAAAATTTTTTCCTTTCATTCACGACATTTTAAGGAAATATCAATATATGGTACTTTGGACATTAAGAAATAGTGATTATTACTGGCTGAAAGATGGCAAACCTCAACGACAATCAAATGTCAATCTCATCCATTTAAATAAAAATATGTTCTCCTTTTGTCCTGTCCTAAAACTTTTCATGGTTTGTTTTAACTGTTTGATGGTGAATATTTATTTTGACATCAGTCTAGCAGCAGGGCATAGATGTGGCTCATAGGGAGCCCCACATTCAGAGCAAAAGCTAAAAATAATCCATTGCTATTTAAGAATAGTTCACATCTGGCACAGCTGCTATTTCTCCTTGAAGCTAAAGCTTGAATCGAGATTATTTGAAGTGTACATTCTCAGTGTTCATATGATAACTGGAAAATTTAATGTGCTCTGTTTGACAATAGGGAGATTTGGGGAAATACAAAGCAATATTATCTGTGATCCATAGATGAAAAGTTATAAAACATTTGGCTCTCAGCAGTGACACACGATTTTAACGATTTTCATATGGATAATCATTTTAAAACAAACTCTTGAAGTAACTTGATTCTCCCTACTACGGCTAACCAGTAGAGCGATTCAGAGAAATTTTGACAGAATCATATTCCATCAACTATGCCATTCCATCGAAACTGAAATGCTTTGCACACACACACTAATTTCATTAGAATTTTATTTGGAAGAAAACCAGGAAAAAAGTTATGACAATATTGAAACAACCCTTTTTGACACTTTTGTAACATATTCAATATTTTTGTTTTGAAATGACTATTTTGTTTTAGCACTAATCATTACATTATTATAGAATATATTTAGACATCTATGAAAGGTACAGACAGATGTCAAAAATATTTTTAAACGCAAATGGTTTAGAAAAATACTAGGTATTAAATGAAATGACTTTACAAGAAGTGTTGAGATTCATTTGAGGGATCAAGAAGTTCATAGCTCTCCTGTTATCCAGAAAAGAGGAGGGAAATATTTGGGACATGTTAAGACTAAAGCCAGAAGTCTGCCATTGTAGGAATGCCATGGGACAGCTAGAAGAATGTGCAATAGGGGCTCAACTAAGAGAAACCTTTTTTGATGTATACACAGTAGCAAAAAGAGAGCAGATACATGCATGGAATTAAGCTGCAGGCTACCACTTTTATTTAAAGTTTAGCAAAGAGGAAGTGTGCTACCGCCCATCACTCAATACTCTCCAATGACAGGCATTTCATTGGTTCCAGTGCAGGGGTTAGAGGGATCCTTAACAATATAACTATGACACAGGGTAGGCTCACTTCAGCCTACCCTTGGACTTAGCTCTCTCTGAGGGTACCTCTACACAGCAGTGCTATTTCGGGATAACATTCATTATCCCAAAATAGCATTCTGCACATCTAAACAACAAGCCTGTTATCTCAAAATACATTCGAAATAATGGGCTTGTTATTCTGACGTCCCATAAACCTTGCTGTCGAAATAGCGCTGTATTTCTAAATTAGTGTTGTTTAGACAGAGGCAAATTTTGAAATAGGCTGTCTCGAAAGAAGCTACACAATTTGCGTACCTCAAATTATGTAGCTTATTTCGAGCTACATGCTACTGTGTCGATGTACCCTGAATCTTAGCAGCCTCCCCACTATGAGTAAGATGCAGCAGGGTGGGAACCTCGGTCTGTGAGGACCATAAGGTCTCATCCTCATGAGCTCAGCGCCCAGGTTTTCTAACCCCCCTGGGACCAATTCATTTTATTATCTTAAAACCAATTACAAGTTATAACAAATAAATATCACCACACCAGTACCTTAGACGTTCCTCATTAGCCTACTGTGGCTTGAAGGTACTGGGAGAAAGTAAAAAACTCCCCAGCCCTCTGCCAGTTGGCCCAACATAGGGGAATTAAAAAAAATCCTTCCTCACCTCCTAATCAGGCGATCAGTTAGGACCACAGCATGTCTCCAGCCATTTCCCCATTTGTACTTTGGGTGATTAGGGTGGGCTGCTGGAACGGAACCATAAGAGGTTCCATGTGGCCCCTGCACTGGGCTAAATCCTGGGAGCTGCAGAATGTTAGCCTATCAGCACCCTTCTCCCTCAGCCGGGCAATGGGTACCAAAGACTCCCAGGAGGAGGAGCTACATATTGTGAGTGTCTCCCTTCCTTGCTACTGGACTGTCCTCCTTTAACCACAGGTCCCAGTAAGTTCACTGTGAATGTGGGTGGGTAGCATATCAAACATAACTCAGAGAGGGGAAACTTATGGACCTTAACAACACAGGGGATGCGAAAGACAGCCAAGACAGTCTGGGATTTGAGATCCTTTTCATGCCCTAAGTGACATTTGATGGTGCAGGATGGACAGATTCAGATGACTACATATGACAAAATAATAGAAAATTTTAAACAGTTAAAAACAATAATACAATACAATTATTGATCCAAACATCCCTCTTCCAGATTTTTATTCTTTCAAAGAGACTTTAGAAAGATTTGGCTTTCATTCCAAATTGGCACTGAGTCAGATTTTAAAGTCTCAGAATCCTTTGCATTGCTCGGCACTGGCTCTACTAACCATTGCAAAACAGGGGGATGCCTTCAATCTGTCTATGCTGTTTGGTCACAGTTTGCTATTTGTATTCTGTCAGATATATTATGAGTAATAACCACAGCAGGGAGTGCTCTGGAAAAATCCCGTGGCATAGAAAAGCTCTCTCTTTCATAAAGCTCACCAGGACCACAACCCTGAAGTAAAGACACTCCCTGCCCCAAGGGGAAAAGGAACCTTTTCACTGGGCTAGTGTTTGAAATGCAGATATCTGGACTATATTCCTAGTTTTGCCACAAGCCACATCTTAGGGCACATCTACACTGCAGGGCTAAAGCTGAAATAAGCTACGCAACTTGAGCTACGTCAATTGCGTAGCTTAAGTCAAAATAGTTTATTTTGGCTGTTGCCACTGTCTACACAGCAGGAAGTCTGAGAAAGAGCACTCTTCCTCTGACTTCCCTTACTCCTCTTAAAATGAGATTTACAGGAGCCGGAATAAGAAGTCCTCCAGCTCACCATTATTTTGACATTATGTCAAAATAACTGCTTGTAGTATAGACACAGACTATGGTATTTCAGAATAGCATCAGTTATTCGGAAATAAAACTGCTGTGTAGACATACCCCTAGTGATCTGCAGCAAGTTATTTTTACAACTGTGAAGAGAGAGGTAGCTCCATTTCACAGAGGATTTAAAACTGCAGTTTTGTTCTCATTTGGAATTAGAATAGTCATGTGAGTAAAGAATATAATGTTGGCCTGATAAAGCATAAAATTCTAGATTCACCAAATTATTTCAGTGCTTACGTGCCACTTCACTCACCTACATCCTTAAATTAGGCTTTACTGGAATTCACAAAACTCCCTCACTCAGCTGCTCCCTCACTCAGCCTGTAGGCACTTAAACATGCTCAGCATTTAAGCTTTTCCAGTAAAATGTCCCAAGGTGCCTATTTCTGCCTCTGTGCATGCACATTGCTGCCTCGTTCTATGGGTCTGGATGCCTAAGCCCAGAGTGAAGCAGAGGAAAATAGGCATTCCCCTCCTCACTCATCTCTCGTACTTAATCCAGTAAACCAGTGGTCTCCAACCTTTTTAAGCATGAGATCACTTTTTGAATTTAAGTGCAATCCAAGGTCTACCTCAAATCCAAACACCCTTGCCCCACCTTGTTCATGCCCCTTCTCTGAGGCCCTGCCCCCTGCTCACTCCCTTTCACCAGGCATTGGGGCACAGGCTCTGGTCTTGGATTAAGGGATCTGGAGTGCAGGAGGGGCTCTGAGCTGAGCCTGGGGCAGGCAGTTGGGGTGATGGAGGGGGTTCTAGATGCAGGCTCTGGGAAGGGTGTTTGGATACATGGGTGCTCAGGGGTGGGGCAGGGGCTTGGGGTTCAGGAGGGGATTCATGACTAGGGTAGGAGTTCAGAAGGTGGGCTCTAGCTGGGCACTGCTTACCTCAGGTGGCTCCTGGTTGGTGGTGCAGTGGGGCTAAGGCAGGCTCACCCCTGCCCTGGCCCTGCACCACTCCCTAAAGCAGCCAACAAATTCCATCCCAAGTCCTATTGTGCCCCCTGTCTGCTCTGTGGAGATAGGATACAGAGTGGGAGAGCAGGGGGAACCTTGGCATGAGCACCCCTCACCCTCCGCTGCCCTGCACAGAAAGCCGGAGGCTCCTGAGCGGACAGCTCCAAGGCAAAGGGCAGGAGAGGTGCAGCAGTCTGGGGAAACAGCTGAAGTGCTGCCACTTGATAGCCTCTTAGCCAAACCAGTCAGGATCACCTGTCAGAGGCTCCAAGATCTACCAGTAGATCCTGATCTACTGGTTGGTGACCACTGCTTAAACAGTCTCATAGTACCTACCAGTGAAGGCTCTCCATCATGGGCGGCGAGTTACATGGGCTCGTGGTGCCCATGCTCCAGCAATATTCAGAGCCGGGGGCTCTGCTCCAGCAATATTTGGAGCTGGGTCTTTCCCCTGGCCCTGCCTGGAGCAGGCCCCGGCCCCCCACCTGCCAGCCCCCCACGCGTCCCCCCCGGCCCTGGACCGTCCTTGCCGTGCGCAGCTTTCAGTAGGCTCCCCCTTGCCGGTGCGCGCTGTCGGCTGCTACTGCCACCATGCGCGCATTTACAGGTGAGTGGGGAGATGCCCGGGCGTGATGTGACGTCATGGCCCGGGACTTTAAAACTGCTCGGCGTGGCATTGCGCCGCGCGGCCTAACTCTGGGTTCGGAGTCCGGGGACTTCTGCGGCCGGAGCACAGACTCTGGTCCCGCAAAATGGAAGGCAGCAGGTAGGGTAGGGGAGGGCAGGGCAGGGCAGGGCAGGGCAGGGGAAGGGGGAAAGCTAGGGGGAAGGGGTGGGAGAGGAACGGGCTTGTGCGGAGGGGGAGGGGGTGGGGGAAGAAAGGGGAAGGCACCAAGGGACAGTGTGGAGGATAGACAAATGCCGGGGGGCCAAGTGGAGACAATGAGGAAAAGGGCAGGAGGGGAGGTGTCAGTGGGAGGGGGGACAGGGTGATGCTGGGAGAGGAGAGGGTAAGGGCATTGGGGCCTAGAGGGGGGAGGGGGAGGTGCTGGGAGAAGGCTTGAAAGAAGGGGTGGGCATGAGAAAGGTGGGGATGGAGCAAGGCATGTGTGAGGGCACAGAGGGGCATGAGGGGAATGGGGGCAGAGAGTGGTGAGGCGGTGAGCAGCAGGGAAAAAAAGGGCAAAGGGGGCATGGACAGTGAGGGAAGGGGGAGGCACCAGGAGGGTGCAGGGCTAAGGGAAGGCGCAGGTGCCAGGGGATTCTGGGGGTGAAGCAGAAGGGCAGACACCTGCAGGGGAGGGAACAGCACCAGAGGAGAGAGGCAGGGCAGGTGTGTAGAGGGAGGTGTTAGAAGAGGGGATGAGGAGGGGTAGCTCACATGATCAGAGTGGGCACAGGGGGGAGAGAAGGGCTGGTAGAGGGGGGCAGGTTGCAGGAGGGCTGAGGGCAGTGAGAAGGGCAGGAGTCAGGACAGCAGAGGAGGGTGAGAAGTTGGGAGGCAGCAGGCACCAGGGGAGCTGATGGAGCAAGGGGAGGAGACATGGCAGCAGAGAGAAAAGGTAAAGGTTTATAAAATATTTATTAATAACTTGGGTGCCACAGTGGCACATCAAAACAAGCCACATGAACTCAGTACTGGTGCCCAACACAAAATTCATTCTGCTCATGGGAGGAAATTCTTAGGCTATGTCTACACTGGTGGCTTCTTGCACAAGAACATCTTGCGCAAGGGTTCTTGTGCAAGAAGCCTTGTGCAAGAACACGTCCACACTGCCATGTGCGAGCTGTGCTTTTGTGCAAGAGCATCCATGGCAGTGTGGACGCTCTCTTGCGCAAGAAAGCTCTGATGGCCATTTTAGCCATAGGGGTTTCTTACGCAAGAAATCCCTGCTGAGCATCCACGCTGCCCTCTTGAGCAAGAGAGCTTACACCTGTTAGAAAAGAGCATAGCTCTTGTGCAAGACACCCTCTCTTACCACGCCGTACTGTAAATTTCCTTGCAAAAGAGCAGGCGGGCTCTGTAGGTTCTTGCACAAGAATGGCCATACTTGCGCAAAAGCCGCAAGTGTAGACATAGCCTGAGAGGGAACACTTCCCCCAGCCTCTCTGCCCCCGAGTTAATGTCACATACAGTGGGTTAATGCAATTGCAGGATAGTTGCATGAGGGGGGTTTGGTGGGGGCCAAACTAATCCCTGTTGGTAGGAGGATAGTGGGAAAAGTCCTTCGAGAGGGGTGACATGACACCTTTTACTTCTGGTCATGTGTCCATCTTGCCCCGAGTGTGTTACCTCCAGAGGCCTCGTTAATGGGGGTCAGGGGCGTGGTTAATGGGGGGTCAGGGATGTGGCTAGTGGGGCACCACCAAAAATTATACAAACCTGCCTCCCCTGCTCTCCATGCATTTTCATACAATACAACTGAGCTGTAGGGCACAGACCCTCCTTCGCACAGTGATTTGCATCCACCACCTCTTAGGTGAGTTCTCTAACCCTAGGGCTGTTGGATATTTGAAAGTAGGGGACCATCCTTCATTCTTTCCTGTTGACGTTGCTCCACCGTGAATAAGCAATTAAAAATGGTACCAGAGCAGAATTACTGGATCCCAGGTTTCAGCGGGGTAGCCGTGTTACTCTGTAACTGGAAAAACTTTAAAAACAACGAATAGTCTTGCAGCACCCCAGAGACTAACAAAACATGTAGATGGTATCATGAGCTTGCATGGGCACAACCCACTTCTTCAGATGAATGGAGTTATTAAAGATCCAGTTTCTAAATAAATAGGGGATGGTTTGAAGGGGGCGGAGGGAAGGAGAAGGGAAGAAATAGTCAGAGTGTCCATGCTACTAATTGTTCTTCACCTGCTAAGTGAGTTCTCTGATCACCAGGTGACAGAGTCACTCTCTCAGTGTGGCCCAGTGTCGTCTTCAATTAGCTGTTCACAGGGAAACCACTTCAACAGGAAAGACTGTTGAGGAGGCACACATCAAAATATCCTATAGCCCTATAGTTAGAGCACACACTTGAGATGTGTCAGATCCTGTTCAAATTTCCTCTCCTCAGGCAGAGAATCCCAAGCAGAGGAGGGGGAGTCTCTGCAGCATGGACTTAGTTACTGAACTCCATGAAAGAGGCAGGACTTAGGTCAGGGGTGGGCAAAAAAAAGCAAGAGGTGACTTGCCAACATTAGTCTTGGTGGGCTGCAAGCACTTTATTTACCTGTGTGTCTGTAGGTATAGCCACTTGTGACTCCCATTGGCTGTGGATCAGCATTCACAGCCAATGGGAGCTGTTGGAAGCAGTGCGTGCCGGGACACCGCTTCCCACAGCTCCCATTGGCCAAGAACTTGGATCTGCAGCCTAGGAGAGTAAGTGGCCATACCTTCCAACATCCAGTCCGCAGGCCACTTATTGCCCACCTCTGGTTTAGGACATGCCTCTCACCTTCACTAGTTTTGGCAGGGAGCCACCTAAGGAAGTGGCTTTTGCGAACCTCATTCAGAAGGGCCTGTCTCTTTCCATTCATTCTAGAGGAGCCTAGATGCTTAACCCAGACTTTGAGTCCCAGTGAGAATATTGCTGCTCTTGAGTTTTGTTGTGAATTTAAGTCAAAAGCTCTTATTTAAGAAAATAAATGCAGTTAATTCAGAAAAGGGTAAATGTCTGAGGTGCTGGAAAGTGGTCCCTATAAAAGCTTTTGTTTCATAAAGGGTTTTTTAATTGGCTTAAATAAAAGTTAATCAAAAAGAAATGTAAATGTTTAATAATTCCTAGAGGGATAGCCATTAAAAACCTCAACATTTTCTAACAATGCCACACAGTAGGATAAGAAAACCATAGTTTCCCCCTCAGCTCAACTAAAAAATAACTGTGAAAACTTCAGAGGGGTAGCTGAGTAAGTCTATAACTGGAAAAACTTTAAAAACACCAAATCGTCTTGCAGCCCCTTAAAGACTAACAAAACATGTAGAGGGTATCATGAGCTTTCATGGGCACAACCCATTTCTCTTGATGAATGGAGTTCTTAAAGATCCAGTTTCAAAATAAATAGGGATGGGGGGGGGAGGGGCGGGAGTTCTTGGGCAAGTTAAAATGTTCCCCAACAGGTTTCTGTGTGTTACCTTTTCAGATATCTGATTTGTGTCCACTACTTTTTTCCCATAGAAACTGTCCAGTTTGGCCAATATACATGGCAGAGGGGAATTATTGGCATCTGATGGCATAGTTCATGTGAGTAGATGTGCAGTTAAATGAGCCTCTGATGTGGTGGCTGATGTGGTTAGTTCCTGTGATGATATCACTTGTATAGACGTGTGAAAACTGTTAGTGATAATAACTGCAGCATTTCTTTAGTGCTTTTTCATCATCAGTGCACTTGTTGCATATTAATTAATTGGGACCTGATTCTGAGCTTCTTATGCAGACAATATTTGCATATTTTCACTTCTTTTCTCATGTAACCAACATATTCTTTTTTACTTGTCCCCTACTTGGGGAGGTTTGGGGGTCAAAGTCTCTACACTGAGATGCACAAGTCAACCTTCAAAAGAAAGTCTATGGGCATCACTGATTAGTTTCTCAGGTTTTAAACCTGTGTACTTGAGTGCAAACTATGGCCTATTAAATTTCTATCCTCTTGTAATTCATTATCTTGCACAAGCTAAAAGGATATGAATTAAGTCACATTTCTGTTGACTGCAAATGCATTCTATATATTGATCCCCATTAGACTGAATAGTCTATTTCAAACTCAGCTAGTGCCATTTCACAAATACAAGCAGAAAACTTTTGCTAAAACCCTTTCAATCCCAGACATCCCCCAAAAATACATACTGTGCTGCCCTGGGAGGCAAGGCATATTCAGCATTTCTCTGAACTATTTGGTGCCAGAGCCAGCAAAGCACTTAAGCACAAGCTTAATTTAATCAGGTGACTAGTTCCATGAAATATAATCATGTACCATTTTTTTTCTGAATCAAGGCCTCAGAGTTCTGCAAGAGTCTCTTGAAGTTGTTCATATGTAGCAGTATCACATTTAGGTAATTTTTTTTTAAATTTGTTGCACCCACAAAAGCTCATGATACCATCTGCATGTTTTGTTAGTCATTAAGGTGCTGCAAGACTATTTGTTGTTTTTCAACATTTACATAATTCACCCAAGCTGTAGTCACTGATACAGTTCCTCAGAATTCCCTTTTACAGCAAACTATCTCTATCCAGTGCCAAGTCATCCCCAACAGCTCTGTAGTGCCTCTGCAGAAAACCCCAGTGCAGAATCCATTTGAACATGAGATAGAATAACGTAGGGAATGTTGCGTAATAGTGCACTGAATGAAGACGCAGACCTGGGTTCTATGTCTGACTCTGCCATAGATCTTATGGATGAACTCAGATCATTTCCTGGCTCTAGGCTTATGTTTCTCCCCATCTGAAAAGGGTCACCCCGGGGTCGATTGATGAAAAGCGCTATATAAGAATTAGGTGTTATTAAAGTGGGAAAGAAAGTAGAAGATATCAACAGGATTTGGTGGCACTCTCCGTCATGCAAAATCAGGCCCTTTAAAAGCAGGATATCTTGGCATAAAATAGTCATGAAAGGTGTATGTAATTGCGAGATTGCCAAGATTTCTCAGATATTTTTCCTCAGTCTTATTAGACTGATGACAGTAATGTTGGAAAATGATTCTTTCTGTCTGAGAAGAAACCTGACTAGGCGTTTGTAAGTGCCTCCTAAAATAGAAAAGGGTGAAGACATCTTCATATATATTAACCCATATATATTAACAATTGTACAGGAGTTTTTGTCCATCTGCACTTGAACTTTAATAAACCTGCCTTCTAGGTTTTATTCTGGTTTTATAAAACTGCAAAATCAACTAATGCCAATTTTCCACTCCTTCTTCTCTAACATTTGACATATCTTGTAATACTTTAAGGAAGGAAAAAGTGAAACATTTTCATTTTTTTAAAAAGATGAGTTTATAAAAACATAAAAGTATATTTATTTAGCTTTCTAATAAAGATTATGAAGTAATAGGAATCCAATTAAAGTTGAGTAAAGGAAAAGGAATCCCAGCTAATGAAAACATGAGAACTTATAATGGACTGACTTGTGAACCATCCTGTGCCATATCCCAACATAAGGATAGTAGAAATGTTCAAGCCACAGTCTTACAAAGATGCACAAACTGCCATTCCTTCCGTTACGTCATTATAAGTTGTGATTGGTTTTCCTCCATGCTTTGCAGAGAATGTATTAGAATACTAAGAAAAGCTTTTGGACCATCTGGCTGTAGAATAAAATAGTTTACTGGTTACATGCAGTATTTTAGCCTATCCAGAAAGCGAACATTTACTGTTTCTTTGAATTCTGGAGGTCCACTGCTAAACTATAGGAATCTTTTCTAGAAGTCTTAGAGCAAGATCAGGGACCATGTGAAATTATTGAGGTGACTTGTTTTTTTAAGGATTTTTTCATACAGTTCTAACATCTGTCTTTGAAATGGAGATGGTCAGTAGTCAATCGAGGCCTTCTTTCACTTGATGGTTTAGGCTGTAGGGAAGCAAGGACTGCCATTTCTTTTACCAGTTTTGTCAGCAAGTTGGTGTGAAAACAGTTCACACCTACAATTTTCAGACCTCTCTAAGAATTTCCATTGAATCCACATTAGATTTTCTGAATTTTATGGCTAAATCTCATATCACCATGACAGTAGATGCTTTTCCCCTTTCAGACGTCTCCTTAATTCTCCAAGAAAACAAACATTTTCAAAAATTCTGATCTAGAAACAAAACTATTTTGGAATCTAGTTTCAGGATAGCTGTATTCATTAGCATAATGATTTGTTGTGTTTTGATTAATTTATTCTAACAATAGTTTACCAGGAAGTTCTATATTTCCTGCTTCTGAGCTAAAGAGATGGCTGCTTTTGCTACTCCAAACATCAAACGGTTGCTCAGGAGTTAGAAAAATCTTCAAAGCAGCTTGCAACTTTTGTTTTCTTAGTTCTTTTTCAACTGCCATTTCCCCACTCTGTTCATTCTGAAAATTTAGGATGATTTAGTGGGGAATCTCAGGCCCGGGGGCTGCATCCAGCCCCCAGCTTGCCTGAATCCAGCCCCCAAGGCACAGGGATCCCCCCCACATTGGAGAGCCTGTGCTGGTGCTCCTATAGGGCTGGAGCACACGAAATCTCTTAGCCTGGGCTCTCCTAGCCTCTGGTGTGTGAGGGGAATGTGGGGAGTGTCTTTCTCCTTCTCAGTCAGGGGTTTCTTACTTTGCTTCTCTCTTGTGTGTGGCCCCCAACTGATTTTTCTGTGGGTCAGTGCACCCCGACCCAAGAAAGGTTCCCCAGACCTGATTTAGTTTATCAGTGTTTCAGTGAAAAGGTTGGAGATGAACCATAGTTAACAGGCACTCTACCGTTGTCTACAACATTTTTACCTAATCGTAGTTTATCGTCTGGCTATCTCGAAAGAAGGACAGGCGATATTTGATATGGGTTTAATCAGGCCACAACGTTATTATTAGACTAGCCAATTAGCCCATCATAAAATGGGATTTTCAGGTCTCTCCTCCACATCGGTCTTCTCTCCTGAGCCTCTGGTCTCTCGCTCCGTCTCTCTCTCTCTCCTCCTCCTCCTACTGCCTCCCCCCCCCCCTCAGCTCTCCTCCACCTCCTGCCTCTCTCTCTGTCTCTCTCTTTCTCTTCTCCTCCCCCTCCTGCCTCTCACTCGGGGGACTGCGGAGCCCAAATGGCCGTTTGGGCTCCACACTCCCTGTGCTGCGTGGGGAGCGTAGAGACCAAACGGTCGCTTGCGCCACTTGCTCCCCTGCGGCGGCCTGGCTGAGCGGCACAGAAGTCAGCTGAGAGCCACGGTGGGAGGCGAAGGGGGGCGGGGCGGTGATGTTCATGGCCAGGGGGTGGGGCCTGGAGCCGCTGTCACGCCGCACGTCACCGCCCCGCCCCCCTTCGCCTCCCACCGTGGCGCTCGGCTGACTTCTGCGCCACTCAGCCGGGCCGCCATGGGAGAGCAAGCGGCCGTTTGGGCTCCCCTGTGGCGGCTCGGCTGAGCGGCGCAGAAGTCAGCTGGCGTACACAGCCAGGCCCTGCCCCCGGCCATGTAGATCACCGCCCCGCCCCCCTTCCCCTCCTACTGTGGCGCTCAGCTGACTTCTGCACCGCTCAGCCGGGCCACTACAGGGGTGCAAGCGGCCGTTTGGGCCCCGCACTCCCCATGCAGCACGGGCCGCCCAGAGGGAACAGCCAGCATTTCAGCAACAGCGCCACCCAGAGGGATCAGCCAGCATTTCTGCGTTACAGAGCCACAGACATTGGGCTACTATATATATGATGTCTGGGACTACCCAGCAAATAATAGTGCAGGTTACCCCATATTTTCTCCATAATTACCTGATGGCCTTAAAAATGCAGAACAGTCTTTTTTAATTTGGGGCTGATAAATTTATTTTTTATGGAAATGTGTTCTGTCACAAAATGCAGATTCATCAAAGGCTATGTCTACACTCGCGGCTTCTTGCGCAAGTACGGCCGTTCTTGCGCAAGAATCCGCAGAGCGTCCACACTGCCCACCCGCTCTTGCGCAAGGAAATTTACAGTACGGTGTGGTAAGAGAGGGTTCCTTGCACAAGAGCTACGCTCTTTTTTAATAGGTGTAAGCCCTCTTGCGCAGGAGCTCTTGCGCAAGAGGGCAGTGTGGACGCTCGGCAGGAATTTCTTGTGCAAGAAAGCCCTGTGGCTAAAATGGTCATCAGAGCTTTGTTGCGCAAGAGAGCGTCCACACTGCCATGGGCACTCTTGCGCAAAAGCACAGCGCGCACATGGCAGTGTGGACGTTTTCTTGCGCAAGACTTCTTGCACAAGATGTTCTTGCTCAAGAACCCGCCAGTATAGACAAAACCATAATGTTTTGCAGGAGTGTGTCAGTTTGTATGACATTTTTGACAGATTCATTTTGATAATGTTGAAATGTTAGTTTCAGTAAAGAAAGAATGTTTAATTTTGACTGTTTTTATATGGTGTATTTTTTTTCTTTTGGCTTTTATACAAAATTAGTAAGTTATATATATAAACTAGCTATAATATTTAAATGTTTAGACATTATTTGAACCAAAATATTTCAATGGCCCTAAATCCAAATTTTTAGATTTTTTTGTTCCATGGGAAACGTCAGCTTTTTCATTCCCATTCAAAATGAAAAATTTTGAAATTTCACATGGAGCAGAAATTCCATTTTCTACTCACTTCTGCTTTGGATTCTATTCTGTATGAAATCTTGTAGAAAAAACTGTATTCTTTTGTATTATATGATAAACTTTATGTCATCCCATCATTTGAAATAGTAATTAATATACTTAGGTGGGCAGTGTTATTTGTCCTTGGCTTTCAAATTTCCTGACTTCTGAGTATTTAATTGTGCAACCTTCCTGTAGCATCAATTTAGATCTAAATTAATACACACACACTTTTTTTATATATATACACACACACACACACACACACACACACACACGTTTTTACAGAGAGATCTATCTCTAGCTAGTACGCCAACACTTTTAAACTTGCATAGTTCAAGTCAGGCACCTAAATAAGTAGCTTGATATTTAGGGCTGCTGAGCAACCTCTGCTCCCATTTATTTCAACTGTATAAATATATCTGGATTCAGACTTGCCGGGCACATGGACAAGGTGGGGGGCCAGCTCCATGCTCCCAGAAAGAGTGGGTATGGGGCAACCAGCCTTCAACACTTCTCTAGAGCACATCATGTTGCAGTCTCCCAGACAGCCCTCAGAACCTCACGGAATGTGCCACACAGTGCTCTGGTGGCAATTTAAAAGTCCCGGGACAGTGGTTCTCCATGCCCTGCCCCTATCGGCAGACCTTTCTGCACTAGTATAGCCAATAGTCATTTAGGACTTAGAGATACATATGTAGGCACACTGTAAAAAAAGAGTTTACGAGCATAAGGTGGAAAAATAGGCTATAAGCTGCAAATAATTTACTAAGTGCTCAGTAGAGTTATTGAGAGGTCAGCACTTGGGAGACATATATTTCCTTTATTCCTATCTATTTGAGTGTTTTACAATTCTTCATGGAAAATGTTTCAGTAGGTTATCACTTGAGTGAAGCAATACTCTAGACAACTGGGGAAGCTCAGCTATTTCAAAACACCATCAATCTATAGCACCACTGGAAAACTTATAGGGACTTGCCATCTTCCCTTGCTTGGTTCCATTAACTACTGTTCCCAGTTAATAGGCAAATTGTGCAATTAGTGGCATATTATTTAGCTGTCATAATTCTCAGACACATTTTTTAGATTGATTGCGGGAGTTTTATATTTACTTTTTTTTAAAAAGAAAAATAAATTGCAGCAGCTGCACAAATTCAAGGTGTTTTTGTTTCAGTGAAACTATATCACAGACCATTTGGTTCCCTTTCATCCTTTCTGCCTCTGTGTATGTGGAAATGGCTGAAAAAGATAAAAATGCAGTTTGTGGGGTATTAATGCAAGCTTTGAGCTCTTATGTTTGTCCCAAACCTCTTTATGCCAGCTCTACAATCAACGCCTGCCAGATCTGGGCTTTGAAAATTAACATATTTTGTATATGACATATGTTTGAAATTAGCACAAAATGCAGCCAAGAACTGGAAATTAACAAGAAAAAAAAGTTATTTCAGCAAACATTTGGGAGCCAAAGAAGATTTTTGTTGGCTTAAAATGTTAGGACCAGCAATTGTCTGTTAAATTGGAGCCAATATGTATCCTACAAATTGATAGCACAACAGCATTTGTCCATGTGTATATGAATCTAGCCTTCTCTTTCATATATATATGGCTTTATATGTGGATACTTCTGTATCTATAAAAGAACAGTAGTATTAAGTATTCTTCTCACATGTAGGTTGGCTCTGAAGTCTTGATGACCACAGGATGTTGACTGAGCTAAAAAACTCCTGCTTCTCATTAAGTGCTGGCAGATTGTTCTCCTTAGACATATGCACTAAGAATGTCACCATTGGCACTAGCATTGACGCTAATCTTTGTTGCTGCTGGCTTTGGAACAATACCGGTATTTTCTTTTCATGGTGAAAGACTCGAGGCATCAACACTTGGATTCTTCCATACTAACTCTACTCTAGACAATTGTGTCTGCCAAGAAGGGCATCATATTCTTAAGGGGCTGCAGGGGATCTTAATTGTACTGGAGCTAGTGAGCCCTGTGATGGCTCTTCCTGTATCATCAACAAGGCGGACTGGGAATGGGTACAGACATAGCCAATAGATCCCCAGCTATATGACCAAATAGCCATAATCCCCCAACAAGAGGGAATGAAGGGAAGGGCAGATGCTAATATAAAGTACAAGGCTGTAGTGGCAGCTGTGTTATTAAACTGTGGGTACTGTGTGGCCCTGCCCTGGAGTTATAGCAAGGGGAAAGGAATTGTCAGAACATAATTCTCAACTGTCCGTCATTTTGAAGGATGCCCATTCACTTTTGTCCCAAAGTTACTTATGTTTCACATAAATCTGGTGTCCCCTTACTTTAACTGTTAAAAATAATTATTTTCCATCCAAAATAATCATGAGATTAAAGCCACAGAAAGAGTTTTTCATACTAAAGGAACAAATTTTGCACAATTTTAAGTTTCCAACATTAATCCTTTTTAGATGTCACGTCACACATTGTAACCCACATTTGGGCCTGAAGAGAGATGCTGCAGAATACCCATGTGCAAAGCCTATTGATTCTAGTTTTGTGCTGGGGTCAGGGTTTAGACCCAAGGCAAGGGTAACTGATGGCTGCCCCCAGTGCAATTTCTCCATTATGGACTCCCCTTGCATATTGCAAGGTAACTGAATACTGCTTTTCATGCAATTTCTCTATTACAGACTCATTTTGCATATTGCTCCCTCTTCCTGTTTTAGACATGTTCCTGTAAATACTGTGGTGTGCTTCTGGTGTAGTTCTAAGCCAAGAGAATCAGGGTGATTCCAAGATGCAAAGAACAAAAGATTGAGGCCTGGTGTAAATTAGGCAGCTCCAGTGGAATACATTGGACTCAGCCAATATACACCAGCAGAGAATTGGGCCTGAAATTACTGAAGCTATTTCAAATGTCAGGCCTTTGTATAATAATGTATTCAGTTAAATGCTCTGCTCTGGTGGCTGCCCTTGTTAGATAAATGGACTGATTATAAAATTTCACAACATTGCCCAGATATGATTTGAAAATGCCTCTGGGAAATGGAGCAAATAAAACTGTAAAACATTATTGACGAAAAACAAACTTGCTGTCCGGCTCCTGAAAATCTGGGAGCAGGACACATTGGAGACTTCCAAAGACACTGGAAGTGAGGAAAAGAAGGGTAAAGCCACTGTTGTCAAGTATGGTGGAATGAAAATTAAGGCCATATGAATCAAATATGGCTGTTGGTCACATGGGGCTAGATCCAGAGTTGCTACAGTTCCATCTAGCTGTGTAACTGAGAGGAGAATTTGGCTCCTATAATTAACCTTTGATGTAGTTTAAGGTACAACTCACTAAGGTGATAGGAAAAAGGAATACAATATTTAGGTTAGTTTCAATTATTTTAGTGGAATTTAAAATTCTGGACCAAATTCTGCACTGACTCAGGAGCAATATCATCAATATTATGGGATTATTGGGAATGTAAGTCTGAGCTGATTTTTGCCCTATATGTTCAAGTTACAAACAGCAGCCAGATTTTTAAATAAAGGTTAACATTAAACCGGTTAAATATATTGAGTGAAATTCTGTTCTCATTCAGGATTACACCATATGTAAACAGGTATAAATGAAAGCAGGATTTGGCCAGCCTTCTGTCTGGTCAGCAAGACCAAGCCAATCCATATTAAAGCCCTTTTAGAAACCATATTAATCTCCAAAATCTCTTCTGTGCCATCCTTCCAAGTCACCACAATGCTACTTTATTCCAGACAGGGATGATATAAGTGTCATCAGAAATAAAACCTTAATCTAGTAAAGTAGTGAAAAAGATACTAATACATTTTAATAATACTCAGACCCAGGGCCGGACTAAGGGGTGGACGAGCCAGGCAGCTGCCCGGGACACCAACCGATGGGGGACGCCTGATGGCAGCTGTAAGGGGCGCGCGGCATCCCTTATAGCTGCCATCAGGTGCCGCGCACCCGGCTCCCTCAGCACCGGCTCCCCCCATCCCCGCGGCGCCGGCCAGCAGCGCCCTTCCCCCCATGGCTGAGGGGCCTTGCACGGCCAGGCGCGGCCCGCCTCGGGCCGCGTGCCAGCAGCAGTGGGCGGGCCGGGCTGGGCAGCGCATGCGCCATGTGCCCCGGGGGTGGGCCCTGGGCTGTGCGCCAGTGGCCGTGGCCGGGCCAGGCAGCACATGCGCCGTGCACCCCGGAGGCGGGCCCGTGCACCCTAGGGGGGTGGGCCCACGCCTCAGGGGCGGTCCCGTGCATGCGCCGTGCGCCTGGGGGCAGCGCTGCGCGCCCGGGCCCGAGGCGCCAAAATGGCTCGGGCCAGCCCTGCTCAGACCACAGTCAATAATTATGATTTTGACTTTTTAAATGTAAACTATGAGTTTAGCAACAGCTATATCTTATTTTCAGGACACATCTAGACAGACATTGTGCATTTGGCTAATGGTTGCTAATACATTATGCAAACTCAAGTTTAGTTCACTTCCTGAACTCAAATGGCATGCTGAATATTTGGCTTCAATTCACTGAACTCCTATTCCCATTTAGCAAGATTTATTTTTTCGGATGGGGCCTTAATCAAGACAAATTCTACCACAACAGTTGCCACACATTTTTTGCCATGTGCTGTGTATTTAGTTCACTCAGAGCCTACTTCAAAGGACTATAATTTGAGCATTACATCACTTCTGTCATTTTGGCATTATCTGATGCCTGTTTTTCCCCTCAGCCTTTGCCCCCCCACCAACTAACCTATTAATACATATGAGAGTGCATGTGTCTCTGTTTTATGCTCTGATTACCATCTTGCTTGCTCTGCTGGTTTTGCATACACAATAAATTCTAAGTGGATGGTCTTAACCAAGTTGTACAAAAATCCAAATGACACAGCAGGAAATGTTGGGCCAGATTCATAAACTATATAGGTTAAACCTCTGTAGTCCAGTACCCTCAGGACCTGACCAGTGCTGAACCAGAGAATTTGCTGAACCACAGGCAATCAATATTGTCTAGCAGTATTTACAACACTTCCACTGATTACTACAGCATAGAATACTGAGAACCAGGACTGGTGGCTGTAAACAAATGGCTCTTACCTGAGGACCTCCCTGTTCCTCAACTCCAGTTTCTTCTCCAAAATATCTATAAAGGCTAATCACACCTCCCTTTTGTACAACGTGCAGTTTAAGAAGCCACATCTGCCTTTGTGTAATTAACCTACAGTTACCTACAGGTCTCCAACACCTTCTATTAAGTTGGAGTACAGAAGACTCCTGCCACTAAGTTAGAAGCCACTATTAGGTTTACAAACTTGTCACTATTTAAATAAATTCTTGTATAGTCGTATCCAATGCCCCTTTACCTCAGACAAATGCCAAAATATACCCTGAAAGATTCTTCTCAGGGAACAGATATGGAGGAGTGCCCTAATCTTGCAAGTAGAATGTAACAGAGATGTAGCTGTGTTAGTCTGATCTTGCTGAAACGAAAGAGAGGACTATGCAGCACTTTAAAGACAAACAACATGGTTTATTAGGTGGTGAGCTTTCGTGGGCCAGACCCACTTCCTCAGATCAAATTCTGGAAGAGAATTGGCATGACCATATATACCAAAGGAATACAATGAAAAAAAAGTGAACACATTATAAAACTGACAAATCAGATTTAGAACAGAAGGGGGCTGAGGGGGAGGGCTAGTATCTATGAGATAATGATACTAGGGGTGATAATTGGGGCTATACTTCCCCAATTATCACCCCTAGTATCATTATCTCATAGATACTAGCCCTCCCCCTCAGCCCCCTTCTGTTCTAAATCTGATTTGTCAGTTTTATAATGTGTTCACTTTTTTTTCATTGTATTCCTTTGGTATATATGGTCATGCCAATTCTCTTCCAGAATTTGATCTGAGGAAGTGGGTCTGGCCCATGAAAGCTCACCACCTAATAAACCATCTTGTTAGTCTTTAAAGTGCTGTATAGTCCTCTCTAATCTTGCAAGAGAGTGAAATCCTCTTAGAACATTTCAGCACTCTCAAATCCTACTGGGAGCACCCAAAACCTCTCAAGGGATACTCAGCACTATGCAAGTTTATGCCATAGGTATCCTGTCCAGAGCTAAATGCATTGCATCAAAGATAATTGTCTTTAATGGAGAAGTGGAACAAATACAAGCCTGGAGAACAGTTTCTAGAAGACAATACTGTCAGGAAGTGTATTTGCAGAAGCATCGCTCATTCATTGGCACAGTCAGTTTCTTCCCAGAAGTACTTCCTTAAAAAGGTGACATTTCTTGGAATGACTTCAAATAATAAATTTGATACCAGTGAGCACAGAGGACTTACTAATGGGGGAAGTACAGAAAGGAGGTTTTAATATCAGAACTTTTTGAGTCATAGTCAATCTTTAGATTGAAAGGCAGAATCTTAATAAAATAAGTTAAATAGCATTTATATAGCGGTATAGGCCCTTTTATTTTATATACTATTTACATTAATGCCATCTAAACTGCCAGCTTTCTGATATCAAAAGCTGCTAATAGTATATCCTATTTCTTTAATCAATATATTTGTTTAAATTATACACTATTCACTAATGTGCAAAAGAAACATCAGTTCCTAATAAAAGAAACATCAATTTCTGATATTATCTAATGAGTAAATCTTGGGGTCATCTTGAGAATGCAATGCTTCTTAGAAGTCTCCAAGTTCAGTACTAAATAAATATCCTTTACTGCAGTAACCTCATGGCCATATTTATTTTTAATTGCTGAAATTGACTTCTGCTTAGTTTAAATAGATATGCAAAGACATTGCTAGGTTTATTACTTAGTGCAAGTGCCAATGTGCAAACTGCAAGCCCTAGAACACATGCATAATCAATAACACATCTAGCTGCTCTCCGGCTGGATTCAATTGTCGTATCTATTAGACCTTGACTCCCAATATCTTGCCTTGAAATAATTATTCAGGCATAGCAGGGCAAGCTGTGCTCTATTAACTTCTTTCTATTAGTGGTAGCTGAAGGAAGTTAGAAAGTGTCCCTTGCAGTGTAGCACACTGTCTACTACAATATCTTCTGTAATGAAGTGACCCACGACCCACTATTATTCATTGCTAACAACAATTCTGTTCTCTCTCTCACACATTCACTCTCTCTCTCTCTCTCTCTCTCTCTCATACACACACTTGACACAGACGACACTATTTAAACTTTTCACTGCTGCATTTACAAACATATTTATTTTAGTGCCATGTAAAATGCAGGGTTTCCTGGTGAGAAGGAGTGCCTACACATTTTGTGTGACTGCTCACTTCTCTTGCTTTTGAACAGGGGTGGGGAACCTCTAACATGCTGGCCACATGTGGTTCGTCAAGGTTAGCTGTTGGCGGGCTGCCAGAGGCTTTATGTACCTAAGCATCAGCAGGCACAGCCACTCACAGTTCCCAGTGGCCACTTATTTTATTTACTGTTTGGTAGGAATATACATAACTGGAATCGGCCCAAAACAATCATTAATTGAGCTATGACGAAATGAAGATGAGCACCAACAAAAACCATGCAAAACTCTCTAATAGCCTGGACACTAAAATGTTGATAATGATTTGACATGCAGAACAGTTGCAGCTGCCATTGATTACCCAGTGGCATAACACACCACTCACCCTGATGATTTCAATAGGTTGTAAGTGCATACTTAATGTTAAGCATGTGCTTAAGTGCTCTGCAGAGTTGGGGCCTAAGACTTGCAGTAGGATCTACATGAATGCATCCATTTGCCCACGTAGAACCCACTGATTTCACTGGGACTGTGCATGGGTTTAAGGATTCATAGAAACAGACCCCACTGCAGGATTGGGGTCTGTCACTTGTATGTCTACATTGCATTCCTCTTTTGAGAGAGGAATGCAAATGGAGAAGAACAAAATTGCAAATGAAGCACGGATTTGAATTTCCCATTCTTCATTTGCATAATCACATCCGGGTGCTATTTCAAAATACCCTATTTCGAAAAAAAAACCAGCTGTGCAGACGCAGTTATTTCGAAAGAAAACCCTTCATTCAAAATAACCCTTAAACCTCATTTTATAAGGTTTAAAGGTTATTTCGAAAGAAGGGTTTTCTTCCCAGACATGAACTACTTCAAGACAGACCCAAAAGACAAAATAACAGAACTCCACTTGTTATTACCTATAGTCCACAACTCAGACCCCTCCAACGCATTGTACACAATCTACAACCCATCTTGGAAAATGATCCCCCCTCATTCTCAGAGGCCTTGGGAGAAAAGCCTATTCTTGCTTACAGACAACCCCCTAACCTGAAAAGAATTCTTTCCGGTAACCATACCACACAACCACATCATAAGCATCCAGGAACCCAGCCCTGCAACCAAACGCAATGCCAACTCTGTCCACATATCTATATTAGCAAATTCATCACTGGAGCCAACAACATAAGCTACCAAATCAAAAGGTCATTTGATTGCACATCCAGTAATTTGATCTATGCCATCAAATGCCAGCAATGCCCCACTGATATATATATTGGACAAACTGGACAGTCTCTGCGGGAAGAAATCAATGGACACAAATCAGATATATGTAAAGGGAACATATAGAAACCTGTTGGAGAACACTTTAATCTTCCTAATCACTGTTTAAAGATCTTCAAGTGGCTGTCTTGTCACAAACCAATTCTACTAGCCAGATACACAGAGAAGCATTGGAATTAGAGTTCATCCGCAAATTCAATTCTCATGCTAATGGATTCAATCATGATGAAGGATGGTTGGGATACTATCAACCTAACATGCAATGAAGGTGCAAACAGCTCTTTGTGTAGATTCCTATGTCAGGAAGGATACTATCAATTGTCTTTGATTCTTATCTGCTGTGTTTTAACTACCCAATTTTCAGATACTTACTGATTCCCTCCACCTTCCTGATTTTCTATACCCTCTGCTCCCTGTCTCCCACCCCCCTCTTTTTTTCCTCACCCCCCTTCTCTCCTATTTATTTTGGGTCTGCACATCCTAAACTCAAAACTCTGGTAATCTGAAGAAGTGGGCTGTGCCCATGAAAGCTCATGATACCATCTACATGTTTTGTTAGTCTATAAAGTGTTACCAGACCATTTGTTGTTTTTTTCTGTACAGACTAACTCGGCTACCCCCTGAAGTTTTTGGGAATCAGTTCATTTTTCCCACTTGTTACTTGAGAAAGATTAACTTTGGCAAAAAAGCCTAACTCTCACTGATATTAAAAATATGCATCAGCCCCAGGACATAAAAAAAATTTGGTTTTGGTACATAAGATGAGGCTTGGGAGACAGAGGGAACTATTTTCAGGTCTGGTGCAAATGGTGAATGTCATCATGAACTGTTTCTATCTTTGAAACCCCAACTTACATACACTCACAACCCCAGGTCCCTAAAGATAACTTGATTGCCGTTGCATGCCTCCTGGTTGCAACATCTCTGCTTAGAATTTTTTGAAATTTTCTTCCATTTTTTGTTTCAAGTCTAATGGGCTTATTACCTTGAAAGAGCCTTTTCTTGTGGCTTTAAAAATAATTATAAAACATATTTTTATAGATTTATCTAAATCTGTTTCTAGAAATAAGAAATGTATTCACATGGTAAGTGAAGTAAATAGACAATTTAGGAAGATATTACTAAATAATTTTGCAGATAAGTATTTGTTGGCAATTATTACTGATAAAGTGAAACTTTCATAGGTAATATCACACATCATAGAAAGCCCAGCTGAAGCTGGAGGGTACCTGCCTTCAATAAACTACTTAATGGTGCCTTGATTTTCCTACTTAAACGTGATACACCATATCACAAATTTGAATTTCATATGAAAATGATGCAGAAGAGCTCTATGGAAGCTTAAAAGCTTGTCCACCAAAAGTAGTCAGTCCAATAAAAGATCTAATCCATCTTGTTTCATTTTTTTCCTTCAAAAATGAGCCCACCTTTTTTATAGCAGACTCTTAAAATATGATTTAAAAGCACCAACTAATGAAGTGAACTGGAATCTCTTCTATTTTTGTCCCACAGCACTTGTGCATGAGGCTCTCTCTAGACAGTGGCACTATTATGGAATACCAGAAATATCCCAAAATAGCAATTCTGCAACTTTTACATGCCTGTTATTTCGAAATATATTTTGAAATAACAGGCACGCTATTCTGGCATCTCTGTAACCCTTGTTCCATGAGGGTTAAGGGACTTGTCAGAATAGCATTTTGAAATTACCTTGAAATAAGCTATGCAATTTGTGCTAAGCAAATTGCGTAGCTTATTTCGAGCTAAGGGTACAGCGTAGACACACTGAGGGTGTGTCTACACTACACAGCTCCGTCGATGGAGCCATGTAGATGGGTTTACTAGACATAGCAAAATGAAGCGGCGATTTAAATAATCGCCACTTCATTTACATCAAAATGGCCGCCGCGCTGTGCCGATCAGCTGTTTGTCGGCACAGCGTGGTAGTCTAGACGGGGATCAACCAACCCCAGATCCTTTTGTCGTCAGATCCTGTAAGCCTTGTTTCACAAGGCATAAGGGATCTGATGACAAAGGCTTCATTTGCAACTTCGAATGCCTACATTAGCCTCCCTAATTCGAACTAGGGGGCTAGTGTAGACATACCCTGAGTGTGTAAAATCAAAGCTAATGTTTCGTTGGTTTGTTCAGAGCTCAGAGTTTATAGTAAACCATCGTCCACACTGCAGAGGTTCTGGGTTCAAAAGGGTGAGGGAATGGGGTGTACACACACACACACACACACACACACACACACTTTTGGACATTGAACCTCTAGAGTGGATGATGGTCTACTATAATCTCTAAACTCTGCACAAACATAAACTGAAGCTAAAATGTCATTGTTGAACAAAAAGATAAATTCTTCTCATTAGGAGTAGATGATGTTCTACCGACAACATTA
Source organism: Pelochelys cantorii (assembly GCA_032595735.1). Classification (NCBI taxonomy): domain Eukaryota; kingdom Metazoa; phylum Chordata; order Testudines; family Trionychidae; genus Pelochelys; species Pelochelys cantorii. Next base: position 92,556,588 of record CM064330.1, on the reverse strand, counting down.
TCAATCCAGCTGCACTGTGTGTGCAGATTCCAACTTTTATTTTTGCATGCATACCTACTGCAAGTATAGCAGAATTCAAATATAAAAGTTAGCACTTGAAGCAATACATGTTAAAAATAACTATATTAAATCTGCCATCTGTTTGTTACATTATCCTAACAATAGTGATAAAATATATTTGCTGACTGTTTAAAAAGTATGCTGTTTAAAAAATAAAAACCCAATGTTTTCCTTAATGCAACCCATCTTTATTTGTACTGTAATATAATATTTACATAGATACCACTTCTTCACTGTTGCATATTTAATAATCAGTTTCAGGATGACTTCTATGCACTCTCAACAATATGGCAATTATCACTTAACCATGATATTTAACCATGAATGTAGTTTACAATAAACAACTGAAGTGCAAGTCCTCACATACCAATATACAGAATTAAGCCCTCTTGCAGGGCTTTTATGATGACCATAGCCTTTATTTAGCTCATTATACCATCTACATGTTTTGTTAGTCTTGAAGGTGCTGCTAGACTATTCGTTGTTGTTTAAGTTTTTTTCTTATTTAGCAAGGCACTTAAGCACATACCTAACTTTATATATGAGTAGATGCACTGAAGACAATGGGACTATTCATGCTTAAAGATAGGCACATGCATAAATACTTGTTCCATCAGGGCCTATTTGATGACTACTGAGGGACCACGTCCTGAATGCTATACTCATATATGCATCTCCTCAATCATCAAAATAGTTTAAAACACAGGAATTTTCATTTTAAAGTAGAGAAGGAATGCACCTTTCTGAAAATCTTTATAATCAAGCCATTCTCCCCTGTTTTTTTGTTTAGTTGACAGCAGATTCCATAGAAACCTAAAGCAGCTGTGGCCTTAGGCTTATGCAATTCATGGAGCGACAGAGGATGCTTCTCATTTAGTAAATAATATGCACAAAACATTGAGGATAGATAGTGCATCACAAATGTAACCTACTGTCACAGGGCTGACTCACCAACATAGTGCCTCCAGCTGGTTGTGCTGGGAATTAGCTTGATGACTCGCTGGATGCCTCCCTCTAGCTGGTGTCTCCCCATGTTTCTCTTTGACCACGGTGTCCTCTTCAGGACACTGCCCTCCTGCAGTGCCTATGCCAGTGTCTGAGCCCCCCTTCCAGGGGGGGGTTTGGTGTTTTTCTGCTTGCACTCCAGGGTCCTCCTTTCCCCAGGGCACCCTGTTCTCTTCCCAGGGAACACCCAGTTCCCCTGTACCCACCTTGCCTCAGTGACCCACTGCCAGTCTTCATCTAGCCCCTGCCTCACGGGCAAACTGCAGTCTGTAATGGCCACTCATCACTGGCAAAGGGGTGTGGACCTGCTGCTCCCCTGCCTACCATGGCTGTCCCTTGCAGCCCCAGTCACTTCAGGCTTTGCTTCAGGCCCTGCAGCCTGGGAGCTTGGTTGGCCAGAGCCTCCCCAGCCCTGCCTTCCTTCCCCAGAACTGCTCTATCTCCAGGAAGCCTCCTGCTTCCTTGGCAGTCAGGTCCCTACTGCTCTCTCTCTAGAGCAGCCATCAGTTCTCCCTCTCCCTCCAGGAGTCCTCTACACAGCCCCCAGCTGGACCCCCATTGGCAACAACTGCCTCAGCTGGGGCTTCACTCTCAGCCCTCACTTAGGGCTGGGGTTTTGCCCTTAAAGGGCCAGTGCAGGGCAAATGCCCTGTCACACGTACCCTAATCTTTAAACAGTATTTATAGTTCAGCATAAAACTAAGTGTACTGGCTTGAATTAGTAATAACAATTCAAATATATGCTTTCAGCCTTTAGTGACTCCACTATAAAAATTGTTCCAGCACCACTACAGTACAGCAGTGTGAACATTATTCCCAAACCATGTTGAATTAATAGAATTTAAGGCTAGAAAGGACTGTTATGATGACCTAGTCTGGCCTTTAGCTAAACACAGGCCAAAGAATGTCACCCAATAATCTTGCCCATAAATTCTGTTGCTGCTATAATATATCTTTTAAAAGATAGCCAATCTTGATTTTAAGGGTTCAGGTGATGGACAAGCCAACAAATCCCTAAGCAAGCTATTAAAACATATCTCATTTCCAATCTGACTCTGTGTGGCTTTAGCTTCCAAAGACTCGATCTTGTAATGCCTTTTGATGCTAGATTAAAGGGCCATGTGCTATCTTCCTCACCTAGGCACGTGTAGACTGTGATGAAATCACCTGAATTGCCTTTTGGATAAATTAAATAGATTGAATTCCTTTAATCTTTCACTACAAACCACGTTTCCTAACTTTAAATCATTCTTTTCTGAGCCATTTCCAATTTTTTTAATGTTCTTTTTGAATTGTGGACGCCATAACTGGACACAGAATTCTAGCAATGGTCTCATAATGCCGTACACAGAGATACCACCACCTCCCTACTAGATAGTCTCTTACATATTCATCCAAGGTTTCCATTTGTCCACTTATCTACAGCATTACATGAAGAGGCCATGCTCAGCTTGTCATTTACCATCTGCCATCAACCCCTGAATTCTTTTCATTCCAGAGTACAGTCCTTTGGGTATGTCTACACTACAGAGCTATTTCGAATTAACTTACTGCAAATTAGTTAATTCAAAATAAGCTAATTCAAAATAACGCATCTAGACACAAAAACTAATTTGAAATAGCGTTTTTCTAATTCAAAATAGCATGTCCACATTGAGTGGACCCTGAATTGAAGGTAAGGCTGCCGGAACCAGTGCCAAAAGGGCATCAGGGTTGGACTTAGTGTGTGGGGCTGCTGCCTCAGGCTATCCGAGGTCTGTGCTTAAAAGGACCCGACCCCCCATCCCGGACAGACAGTTCTCAGGTTTTTCTGCTTGCTGGTCTACCTCGCTGAGGGACAGCAAAGCATTTATGTCTTGGAGTGCTCTGCTTGCCCTCACTCGGGACACCACGACACTCTGCAACATGGAACCAGACCTGCTCCCGGGGACTCTGCTGTGTCTTGTGGACATGTTGCCAGCAGCCTGGCTGCACTGTCTGCAGGCTGCCATCCGGGAGCACCATCAAGGGGCTGTCAGGATCCAGGGGGCCCTGAGGGACAGCTTCCACCCTGAGGAGCGCTAACAGTCTCCCCAATCTGCCCCACTGGGGCTTGTGCCCCATTCCTCCCTCTCGTCCTTCCACTTACCCTTCCCTAGCCCCCCCTTTCTGATGTCAAATAAAAGACACATATTTTCAAAAATAGAAACTGTCTTTATTTAACACAACTGGGGAGGGGAATGAAACTCTGGGGAGACTGGGGAAAGGAGGCGGGAGAGGAGAGGAGAGAGGGTGGGAGAGGGGAGGGGGAAACCTGGGAGGAGGGAGCTGGAAGGGGGAAGCAAGGGGAAGAAGGGGGAGGGGAAGCTCAGGGCTCAGGGGTGGGGGTCTCATTGGGCCACATGTCTCCCAGCACAGCAGGTGCAGGGGCCTCGGCGTCCCTGGGGGGTTGGGGAGGAGGGTGCAGAGGTTGAGGTAGGGGGGTGTGGAGATTGAGGAGGAGGGTGTGGAGGTTGAGGAGGAAGAGGTGGGGGGGCAGGAGTGGGAGGAGGAACAGTAGTTGGGGGGGCAGCAGGTGCAGGACCGGCATGGGGCAGCATGCTCTGCAGCAAGGCCTGCAGGTTTGAGTACATGGCACGGTCCTGAGCAAGCTGCTCCCGGCAGAGCTGCAGGTCCTCCTGCATCCAGGCCTGGATGGTGCGGTGCAGGGCTCACAGGGCCCCCAGGTGCTGGTCCCGGTACCCCTGCCACGTGGTAGTGGTCCTGCTGAGGCCGCGGGTGCAGGAGCATGTCCCAGGCCGGGTGGTGCACCCTGCACGAGCAGCTGGTGCAGCTGTAGAGAAAGAGAAGTGGTCAGTTCTCCCTGGGGACACGGTGGATGATGCCCAGCCCCCTCTGCGACGTGAGGGCGACCGTGCCCTGCACCGTCAGAGCTGATGTGCTTGCACAGAGGCCATGGTCAGGATGTCTGGCTCTCCCCAGGACTGGGAGCTGCCCCAAGACCGCACCCATGCCCCTGTGCTGTGTATAGTGCAGCCAAGGCAGGGTGGGAGATGTCCCCTGCCTCTCTGTAGAGGGGGCGTGTGAAGGGAGAGCGTCCTGCTGGGACGCATGGGATGTGTAGTCCTAGGGATGGGGGTTCCACGGCCACCACCCCCAAAAGAAAACGATGGGTGGTGGTGGTCGGGGACTCCCTCCTAAGAGGGACTGAGCCATCCCTCTGCCGTCCGGACCTGGAATCTCGAGAGGTGTGCTGCTTACCAGGAGCTCACATTCAGGATGTGACTGAGAGGCTTACCAAACTGATCAAACCTTCGGATCGCTACCCCTTCCTGCTTTTCCACGTGGGAACTAACGATACGGCCAAGAATGACCTTGAGCGGGTTACTGCGGATTATGTAGTGCTGGGAAGAAGGATCCAAGAATTCGGAGCGCAAGTGGTGTTCTCGTCCATCCTCCCTGTTGAAGGGAAAGGACTGGGCAGGGATCGTCGAATTGAGGACGTAAATGCGTGGTTGCGCATGTGGTGTCGCAGAGAGGGCTTTGGTTTCTTCGACCATGGGACTCTGTTCCGGGCATGAGGATTGTTAGGAAGAGATGGGGTCCACCTAACGAAGAGAGGAAGGAGCATCTTCGCGGGCAGGCTTGCAAACCTAGTGAGGAGGGCTTTAAACTAGGTTCATCGGGGGACGGTGACCAAAACCCTGAGGGGAGTGGGAAAGTCGGATACCGGGAAGAAATGCAGAGAGGAACGAGCAAGAAAGGAGGACCCCTGTTTTGAATGGAGAAGATAGGGCGATCAACTGGTTACCTGAGGTGTTTGTACACTAACGCAAGAAGCCTGGGCAACAAACAGGAAGAACTGGAGGCCCTGGCCCAGTCCAAGAAATATGATTTAATTGGGATAACAGAGACTTGGTGGGATGACTCGCATGACTGGAGCGCTGTCATGGAAGGGTATAAACTGTTCAGGAAGAACAGGCAGGGGAGAAAAGGAGGAGGAGTTGCACTATATGTAAGAGAGCACTACGATTGCTCTGAACTCCAGTATAAAGAGGGAGAAAAACCTGTTGAGAGTCTATGGGTTAAGTTTAAAGGAGCAAACAACAGCAGTGATGTTGTGGTTGCTGTCTGCTACAGGCCACCGAATCAGGTAGATGAGGTAGATGAGGCTTTCTTCGGACAACTGAGAGAAGCTTCCAGATCGCAGGCCCTGGTTCTCGTGGGGGACTTTAATCACCCTGACATCTGTTGGGAAACCAATACGGCAGTACACAGGCAATCCAGGAAGTTTTTGGAGAATGTTGGGGATAACTTCTTGGTACAAGTGCTGAAGGATCCGACCAGGGGCCGTGCGCAGCTTGACCTTCTGCTCACAAACAGGGAGGAACTAATAGGGGAAGTAGAGGTGGGTGACAACCTGGGAAGCAGTGATCATGAGATGGTAGATTTCAGGATCCTGACCAAAGGAAGAAAAGAGAGTAGTAAAATACACACCTTGGACTTCAGAAAAGCAGATTTTGACTCCCTCAGAGATCTGATGGGCAGAATCCCCTGGGATGCTAACATGAAGGGGAAAGGAGTCCAGGACAGCTGGCAGTATTTTAAAGAAGCCTTATTGAAGGCACAGAAAGAAACTATCCCGACGCATAGCAAGAGAGGCAAAAATGGTAGGAGACCAGATTGGCTTACGGGGGAAATCCTTGGTGAACTTAAGCACAAAAAGGAAGCTTACAAAAAGTGGAAACTTGGACAAATGACCAGGGAGGGGTTTAAGTGTATAGCTCGAGAATGCCGGGGGGTTATTAGGAAAGCGAAAGCACAAATGGAATTGCGACTGGCTAAGGATGTGAAGGATAACAAGAAAGGTTTCTACAGGCATGTTAACAAGAAGAAGGTGATCAGAGGGGGTGTGCAGCCCCTACTGGATGAAGGAGGTAACCTAGTGACAGATGATGTGGGGAAAGCTGAAGTACTCAATGCTTTCTTTGCCTCTGTATTCACGGACAAGGCCAGCACGGAAGTCCAGGAGCCAAGTGACGCAAGATGGGATGAAGATGGACAGCCCGTGGTGGGTAAAGAACAGGTTAGGAACTATTTAGAAAAGCTAAACGTACACAAATCCATGGGTTTGGACTTAATGCATCCAAGGGTACTGAGGGAGTTGGCAAATGTCATTGAGGAGCCTTTGGCCATTATTTTTGAAAAGTCGTGGAGATCGGGAGAGATCCCAGATGATTGGAAAAAGGCAAATGTAGTGCCCATCTTCAAAAAGGCAAGAAGGACGATCCAGGGAACTATAGGCCGGTCAGTCTTACCTCGGTTCCTGGAAAAATCATGGAAGGGATCCTTAAGGAATCCATTTTGAGGCACTTGGAAGAGAGGAAAGTGACTAGGAATAGTCAGCATGGATTCACAAAGGGCAAGTCGTGCCTGACCAATTTGATTAGCTTCTATGATGAGGTAACTGGCTCTGTGGATGTGGGAAAGTCAGTGGATGTGATCTACCTTGACTTTAGCAAGGCTTTTGATACGGTCTCCCACAATATTCTTGCCAGCAAGTTAAGGGAATGTGGATTGGATAAATGGACAGTAAGATGGATAGAAAGATGGCTAGAAGGCCGGGCCCAGCAGGTAGTGATCAACGGCTCGATGTCAGGATGGTGGTCGGTTACTAGCGGAGTGCCCCAAGGTTCGGTTCTAGGACTGGTTTTGTTCAATATCTTTATTAATGACCTGGATGAGGGGATGGATTGCACCCTCAGCAAGTTTGCGGATGACACTAAGCTAGGGGGGAGAGGTAGATATGCTTGAGGGCAGAGATAGGGTCCAGAGTGACTTAGACAAATTGGAGGATTGGGCCACAAAAAATCTGATGAAGTTCAACAAGGAGAAGTGCAGAGTCCTGCACTTGGGACGGAAGAATCCCAAGCATAGTTACAAGCTGGGGACCAACCCGTTAAGTAGTAGTTCTGCAGAAAAGGACCTGGGGGTTACAGTGGATGAGAAGCTGGATATGAGTCAACAGTGTGCCCTTGTAGCCAAGAAGGCTAATGGCATATTAGGTTGCATTAAGAGGAGCATTGCCAGCAGATCCAGAGATGTGATTATTCCCCTTTATTCGGCTCTGGTGAGGCCACATCTGGAGTATTGTGTCCAGTTCTGGGCCCCCCACTACAAAAAGGATGTGGACGCATTGGAGAGGGTCCAGCGGACGGCAACCAAAATGATTCGGGGGCTGGAGCATATGACTTATGAGGAGAGGCTGAGGGAGTTGGTCTGTTTAGTCTGCAGAAGCGAAGAGTGAGGGGGGATTTGATAGTAGCCTTCAACTTCCTGAAGGGAGGTTCCAAAGAAGATGGAGAGAGGCTGTTCTCCGTAGTGACAATGGCAGAACAAGGAGCAATGGTCTCAAGTTGTGGTGGGAGAGGTCCAGGTTGGATATTAGGAAAAACTATTTCACTCGGAGGGTAGTGAAGCACTGGAATGGGTTACCTAGGGAAGTAGTGGAGTCTCCATCCCTAGAGGTGTTTAAGTCTCAGCTTGACCAAGCCCTGGCTGGGTTGATTTAGTTGGGATTGGTCCTGCCTAGAGCAGGGGGCTGGACTTGATGACCTTCTGAGGTCTCTTCCGGCTCTATGGTTCTATGATTCTATGATTCATGTCAGGTCTCTTCACACACGCGTGTGCCTATTGGGCCACAGCCCCTGGGTGTCACGCAGCTGGAGCCACCTGCCCAAGGGTGGCATGGCACGTGCTCGCACATGCACAGGTGGCTGCGTGATCCGTGGGAGGCATGGCCCACGCGTGCGGTCCCTCGTCTCCCGCCCGGGTAGGGGACAGTGCTGGCACTTACCTGGTATGGCCTCCCTGGATGACCCTGCCGACTCCGGTGCTGGGACAGCTGGTGGTGGCCCCTGTGGTGCGCCCGGGTCAGGGCCCTCAGCTCCCGGCTCGCTGCCTCCTGGGCTGGCGCGGACCGCCCCGCCCCCCAGGAGTCGGTCGAGGGTGGGGAAGTAGGGACAGGTGGCAGCCCCTGCTGCGGTGCCGCCCCTGGTGGCCCTGGCGTATGCCTGCCACAGCTCCTTGACTTTCGGGTGCACCTTCTCCTGGGTGCGCCTGTGGCCCTTTCTGGCCATGGTGGCTGCTATGCGGCCGTAGACGGCCGCGTTCCTCTGCCTAGTGCGGAGATCATGGAAGTTGGGGGCCTCCCCCCAAACCTCAATGAGGTCCATGATCTCTGCACTCGTCCATGAGGGCGTGCGCCGTCTACAGCCCCTGGCTGGCCCCTGGGACTGGGGGACTGGGCAGGGGACGGCTGGCTGCCACTGGCTGACATTGTGCGGCCACTGGCTGAGGGTCTGCGGCTGCTGGCAGGCCTGGCTCTTGCACGTGCCCAGTGGCCAGACTCTATCCCTTTAAGGGCCCCAGGGCTGGGGGAGAGGAGAAGAGATTTCCTGGTTGTTCCCAGAGTGGCCACCAGGGGAAACTGGGAAGGGTTGGAGTCCCCCTAATTCGAAATAAGTGTCTACACAGCACTTATTTCGAATTAGCTATTTCGAATTTGGTGTTATTCCTTGTAGAATGAGATTTACTAAATTCGAAATAAGGGCTCCACTATTTCAAATTTATTTCGAAATAGCGGTTGGTATGTGTAGACGCTATTAAAGTTAATTCGAAATAACGGCTGTTATTTTGATTTAACTTTGTAGTGTAGACATACCCTTTGTCTTTTAAGTGTCACCCTCATTCTTTTATCCTAGATGTATGATCTTGACTTTGGCTGTCTTAAAATACACGTTATTCAAATGAGCCCACTTTACCAATTGATCCAGGTCAATGTATTTACTTTCCCTTTCCCCATTTTTATTTGAACTCCGCTAAGTTTTACAAGCAATGATTTTATATTTTGTTATAGATCAGTGCTAAAGATATTGAGTAGATTGATGAGCCAAAAATAGATTCCCGCAGGACCCCAAAAGAAACATGCCCATTGAAGGATGATTTCTCATTTACTATCATGTTTTTCCACCAGTGTTTAATCTATTTAATATGGGTTCCATTTATTTTTTACAGTGCTTATTTTGTTTTTATCATATTATCATGAGGATCAAAGTCTATTATGTAAGCACAGTTAGCTTTATTTACCAAATACATGATTGCCTAAAAATTAAGTTTGTTAATGGCAGCTTAGTTTCTATGAAACCATGCTGACATTTATTATGCCATTTTGATTCTTTACTAGCTGCATCTCATGTTAGGCTTTCTATGTTTGTGCCTAAAATCAGTCTATTATATCCTGTTTATCTATTATCCTCTTCACTTTTTTCTTCCCACAACATAAAGTTTTTCTCCATCCTCTGGAACTTTCCCAATGTTCCCAGATTTATTAAAAATTAACATTAATCATTCATGAGAGCTCATTGGCCAATTCTTTTAATATATTTGGTTTATTCAAGTTATTCGGTCCTGCTTGCCTTTACAAGCTGCAATTTAACTACAGGTCCTGGCTATAGATTTTTCATTTATCCCTTTAGCTTTCTTTGTCAGTTGTTTGTATTAATTGACTGATGATTTACACTTATTACTCTCAGTTTCCCAATATCTCCATTTTTAAAATATATTTTTTTTATTGCTGCCTTTACTTCTCTTTGTATCCAGGATTATTTTAATTTTGGGGTGGGAAATCTTATAGAATTAAAAAGAAAATAATGTTTTGTATAGGTTTAAAAATAGCAGAGTTTTATGCCGAGTATGGAATTTTATAGCATACTCTAAAATTCTATATAAACATTAAACATCTATAGAGTTTAAAGGAAAATGGTAAAGTAATTTCCATAGAATCCTGATAAATTTCTGTAACATCTTAGGTTTGGGTCCTGGATCTGGAAAAAAAACATATGCACATACTTAACTCTATGTTCTGTAAGTAGATCCATGACTTCAAGGGGACCACTCACAGTGCATAAAGTTAAGCATGTGCACACTTTTTTGTGAGATCAGGGCCTTCATCTCTATTAAATTTGGTGGGGATTTATAATAAGGATTTAATTGCTAGAATCTATCATTAATTTCCCAAAAATTATCATCAATCTATTCTAACCCCTTTTCACTGAAAAGCTCAGAATTAAAGTTTGCAATCTCCCATCGCCTTGTAAAGTAACTTTAAAAAAAATACAAAATTCATCAACATGCGATAATGAAAGGCTGACTGCTAATTTTCTTTCCACTTTCTTTGTTGAAATATGTCAAGATCCAGATTTTAGGCATTTAAGAAAATATAACCATGTCTTTTACTTGGAAAGAAAAATTAGCAGCAGCTGGGAGTATTTTCTTGCTGGCAATTTTTGTGTGTTTGAAAAAGTATTGAAAATTGTAGGCATATATCTACACTCAGCAATACATGTCATTTTCACATACAAACAAAAAGTAATAGCAGAGTTTAACATTTGCCAACATTTAGGTTGAAAATCTCTCTCCATATATTTTTTCTGACTTTTTATTAAAACAAAAGCCTTTTTTTGTTTTGATGTACAATTTCCAATCAGGATCTCTTCATATGAGATAACTCCATACATTGCCTGGATCCACTAAAATAATGAACATGTCAAACTCATTATTGCCTGGATACACTGAGTTATGATTTATGACCATAATTTAACTGTACAGTATTACTAAAGTATAGGTTATAGACTTCTTTCTTTCAGGGACTTTATGTTTAGGATAGGAATAAAATTATAGCACCAAATTCACATTGAGTGTAAATGGGAGCGAGTCTACTGACATCATTGTAATAGCATCCGGTTACACCAGGAGTGAATCTGATCTTGCAAACTAGAGTCTGCATGAGTGCGCAGTAAGCTAGAAAAGCATGCCATCATCTTTGCTCCCCCAAACAAGGGACAAGGACAATTTTAACTTTCAGGTTACCTATGCCCAAGAAACTGGGGATTCTAAATGGCCAACTAGGATTCTAAGTAGTTGACAATGGCCAAGAAGAGAATGGCTGTGTCATAGGCAAAATAAGCAGCAATGAGTAAAAGCCTCAGCAGACAGGCCTCTTTCTTCAAGCAGGCAGACACTCTCCAAGTGCTGGTCAAGTGATTTTGGATGCAAGAGGATTATACTGCCGAGTTTTGTAGCTGCTGGGTGCAAGTGAGGAATGGCACTGAAAGTCGAGGATCAGATATTTTCCTTTCTCATCAGTAGTCTAGGACTATTATTTAGAAAAATTTTGACCCTGGAAACAATTTGTTGGTCTACTAAGGTGTTTTTCTGTCCTGGGAATTCATGAGACACTGGACCTGAAAGCGTAAGTGCCACTAAAAGAATGTTTTTACTTTTTTTAAATTATTGAATACTAATTCTAAAATAAACCCAGCAAAACAAAACCCCTACAAATAACTTCACACAATAGCAAGAAAAATCCGTTCCCTCACTGGTTCCTTCTTTTATGCAGTCTTTCTGAACCCGTGTGCTTTTGGCATTTATAGACATTTCCTGTTCCTGCTTTAAAACTGCTACCAAAAACAAACAAACAAACAAACAAACAAAAAACAACCCAAAAATGAAGAAAATGAATGGGAAAAATATCAGACTTAACGGGGGGTGGAAGGAAAATAATGAAGTTCGATATTTTCTCTGCTGAATTACTCTGACCAGTTGTTGCTGCTCTTGGAAATATTAACTAAAATGAAGCAGTAAAGGCACGGTGGAATTGAATCTGGTGAAATATGATGGTAATCAGAATTATTTCTTTTTTAAGTCCAATAGTTTGCAAAACAGAAAGCTGCAATGAACTTCATTGCAAAACTGAAAAACTGGGATTCCAATCTTTCAGGCTACGTCTACACTGTAGTCTTCTCGTGGAAAAGCTTATGCAAATGAAGCTTGGTGTGGAATATTGCTGTGCTTCATTTGCATAATTAATGAGCAGCTGGTTTTGCGCAAGAGGTTTTACGCAAAAAAGAGCTGTGTAGACGGCTCCTTTTTGTGCAAAACCCCGCTCTTGTGCAAGAGCCGTTCTTCTACAACTCAAGCGCATTTTTGCGCAAGAAAATCTACAGTCAATCGACAGAACAGAGGGCTTTTTGTGGTGTAGGTATACCTCCTTCTACGAGGCATAACTCCTTTTTGTGCAAGAGTTCTTGTGAAAAAATGTGTGTGTGGACGCTCAACAGGGGTTTCTTGCACAAAAAGAGCCTATCAGAAAAAGCACAGGTGCTCTGATGGCCATTCTGTGAATGGCAATCAGAACATTCTTGTACAAGAGTGTCCATGCAGTGTGGACTCTCTCTTGCGCAAAAGCACATCGCTTTTGCTATGTGCTTTTGAGGTGTGGACGCACTTTTGCACAAGAAGTTCTTGCGGAAGATCTCTTCCACAAAAAGCTTCTTGCACAAAAACCCGGCAATGTGAACAAAGCCTTAGGGTACGTCTACACTACAGAGGAAGATCAAAGCTGCCACTGTCTATCTTCCAGGGTTCAAATGAGTGCTAGTTAAGACCACTAATTCAAAGTGAAAGGGACACTCCAGTCAATGCTGGTAACCCTGCTTTCACGAGGAGTAAGGGAAGTCAAAGGAAGAGTGTTTTTCTTTCAACTTCCTGCACTGTAGACAGTACCAAAAGCCAAGTTAAACTACTTTGACTTCAGCTATGCAATTAATGTAGCTGAAGTTGTGTAGCTTAATTTGACATTGTCCTGTAGTATAGACCAGTGTTTCTCAACCTTTTTTTATAAAGTACCCCTTTAAAAAAATTATAAGTACCCCAGAGCCAGGCACCCCAGCCCCCCCCAGCTCTAACCCAATGCCCCCCTTTCCCCCAGGGCCAGGTGCCCTCCAGCTCCCTTGCTCTAATTCAATGCACCCACTCTTTCCTGAGAGCCAGGCACCCCCAGCACCCCGCTCTAACCCAGTGCTCCTCCCCTCCCCCAGAGCTAGGCACCGGACATATGGTAACTCTGCCTTTGAAGTGCCCACTCCCGCCGCCTGGCCCTGTTTCGGCAGCTTGTCTGCAGGGAGCAAGTGGCCCACCAGTGCCAGGCTTACCGTGTGGGTCTGTGCACTCCCATCCCAGCCCAGCACCCCCGTAGCATGGCACCCGGGGGGCAACTGTCCCCCCCCACCTCCCCTTGCTACACCACTGATGTGAGGGGGTCCATTTGAGCAAAGCTTATTGTGCCGCTTCTCTGCCTTTTAGCTCCTCTCTGCACCACGGGGAAGGGGTGATGGGGATGCATTGTACTGAGCTGCTGGCGGGGGTGGCGGTAATGCACATCTCCAGGTTTAGCCACCCTCCCCGCTGGAGCACCCCGGGGAGGCTGCCGGAGAGGAATTGAACTAGGAGAGGCAGCCATGGAAGTGATTTTTTTTTCCCTGCCCAGACCCGCCCCCCAACTTGGAAGTGCCCTGGGTCTCACCGGAGCCGCCGCCGCAGCTGCAGCCACATGGTTTTCCCACCAGGTGCTGGGGGGTGTGTGCAGAGTGGCTGTTAGTGTCCAGGTGCACGGCTCTGAATGTTCAATTTGACAGGCAATGCCGTCATCCCCTCCCTGATCCCCTTTGCAGGGCAAAATCCCTGACATTTTTTGCCAAATTTCACTTGTGTTGAGGTATCCCCCAGATTACTCGCACATACCCCTAAGGGTACGTGTACCACTGGTTGAGAATCATTGGTGTAGACATACCCTTAGTGTTTCTGGAGCCTTAGTGTACCAGGTACAATTCCTCTAAAATCTTCTGCTAGTGCATAGTCAGAAGTTCTGACCCCTTGCCTCCAACGCAGGTAGCTGTGTAAGACCACATAACCTAGTCTTAATGTTTTTATCTGTGGCGGTGTAACAAATCCCACCTCCATATCTGGTGACCCCCAAAATGGAGAGAAAACATGTTGCTTTGTTTCAGCATTACTCTCTTGTTAATTGCAAAAGCAAGGAAAATGAACACACTAGACAGTTCCTCAAATTCACTCTCCATTGTTGTTGGAGAGATCGTACTCTATTACTACAGTAGTCTCTACAAACTATGGGTACGTCTACACTTGCTCCCTAGTTCGAACTAGGGATGCAAATGTAGGCGACCAAAATTGCTAATGAAGCAGGGATTTAAATATCCTGCGCTTCATTAGCATAATCTTGCCCGCGCGCTATTCCTCTCGCCAGCTGATTTGAACCAGGAAGTGCGCTCCGGGCCGCATTATTTTGAATCAAACCCCTTTTTTCAAACTAACGTTACTCTTCAAAAAATGAGGCGTAACATTAGTTCGAACCAAGGGGTTTGATTCGAACTAACGCGGCCCGGAGCGCACTTCCTGGTTCGAATCAGCTGGCGAGCAGAATAGCGTGCGGGCGAGATTATGCTAATGAAGCGTGGGCTATTTAAATCCCCACTTCATTAGCAATTTCGGTCGCCTACATTTGCATCCCTAGTTCAAACTAGGGAGCAAGTGTAGACGTACCCTAAGTCTCTGACACTCTCCTTAGCTAGCATTCATAATTTCTATGCTTTAATTTTCACTTTTGAATAAGGTTGAACTTGGATTTTAAAAATGAAGCTGTTTTGATAGTAGGTCATAAATTATAGTTGAAAGATCATATGGGAGTTTGAACCAAAACACAGACTACATGGGAAAATCTTTCCAGAAGAATAAGGCCAAAAGCAGAACTGCTTTCAAAATAAAGGGAAGCTCAAATTCTGCAGAAAGTGAGGGCCAGCAGCCCACAAGAAATATCTTCTTGGACTACAAGTGTGTACCCACAGGCTGTGGGCACATAAGGAAAACATCTATTGTTGGTTTACCCTGAAACTACTTCCCTTGCCTCAGTTAACTAGAATCTGATGAAAATCCAACTGTCTGGAGTTCATCCCAAGAGGCCAAATTCATCCTTACTGTAGGTTCATACAAATTTTAATTTTCTTGCACCAGAGATAAATTTTGGTCTAGTATCTTTTTGAAAACTGGCTTGATAGGGACTATCAGGAACATTCACCATTTATATCTATACTACATTGTTGTTTGATTAATTTTGACTTTTAAAGGAGCACAAAGAGCTATTACTTTGTGCCAGACAAGATGTTTCATTTATGTCCTAATCCCTCAATGCAAGGCAGGAGTTTAGTAAACAAACAGAAATATAGAACTGGAGCTCTTCTTTAGAAGCTTTGATCCATAACAGGATCAAAAAAGACAGATGGCTGAGGGGAAAAGGGAAGAAGAAAAGAAAACCTCAGCTTTTGAGCTAAGCAAACAGAGCAATAGGAATGTGAAATACACCAGAAGAGCTGACTACAAGATTCTGCCACCACAAACTCCTTTGAATGGTGATGGCTCAGTTTGCATTATGATTATAAACCTAGAAGAGAGATAGCTAGCTATCTGCACTAATGGGTATGTTTTTGTCATTTCCAAGGCTAATTGTTTTAATGAGAGTCCAATATTTCAAATATTTCAGGATGCTTCTAATTTGAAGTGGAAATACAGTTTAATAATGAATGAGGTATAAGTGATAATAAAAGCAAGTGATGCTGAAACAATACTACATGTTACAAAACAATTTTTAATGTTAATAGAGGAGGTATTTTCATGCCACAGAATTATCACAGTCTTGCCAGATATGGAGTAACTTTCAGGTGTTTTGCTGTGTTTCTATAAATAAGAATAGAAGAATAAAATTACTGGAATATAAAAAAGAGTAATTAAACATCTAAAGCTGCTATATTACAACGGCAATTTATTCCAGCCCGAAACCAGATCTGTATCAACCTTCTTATTTTTACCTTGAGAAGTTTCATGCAAAACCAGATATTTGCGGCAGATATTGTAACAAGTTGAGAATCTGGTCAGGACAAAATGTTACCATTTATGTAGTGAATAAAAAGTAAGATTTCACCTTTTGAATCTTGACTTCATAATTCCTTTCAGAGTCTTAATGGCATGCAGAGGACTGAGAATGTGGTAAAAAATGGCAAAATATAACTCATGGATCAAAATCCATTTGTGCCTTTGTGCATATAGGAAGAAAAAGATTAACCTACACACATGTTAACAAACATTCAGAGGTCTGATGTTCAGTGATGCTAAAGCTTTAGGTATGATAAAAAGTTCTGATTCTAGCATCAAACTTTTCTCAGTTTGCTATAAAAATACAATTTTCACTAAAATCAAAACCAGGCTATGATAGGTTGGCAAGTCTCCAAAAAGAACTTCCCATTTCCTTGCATTAGCCTACTGGTAGATAATTTTATTAAATAGTAAGTCACACGATCTCTTTTATCTTGGGTACCATTGGTTTAAGAATTCTGCACATACCGTGTATCTTCCAGGAGCTTTAGTTATGAAGAATTAAGCATGTAAGCATGGAAATTAAAAGAATTCCACTTTCAGTTAAGTAACATGTATGACAAGTATGAATGACTGGAGATATATATATATATATATTTATATATCTAGATATAGATATATATATAGATATAATATAAAAACACAGCATTGTGAGTACATTTTTGAAAAGGATTAGCTCTGGGAAAAGAAAGGGATTTTGATCCCTCACTTTTGCTACCTCAGCATGTAATAAGTAGCTGGTTAAGGTTATGGTCAAAACTGTTACTCCTTTTATAATCTCAAGTATAAAATCAGTTCGGGAAGCAATTATCTATTTTATTTTTCACACTTTTTATCTCTGGTGGGACATGTGTGGGTAGGGAAGTTTTAAGGAAGCCATTACCTTGACTGCATGGATGTACATGAGAATAAAGTGATACATATGAGGTTATCTGCACCATGGTTCACTGAGTTCCTTAATCCTCTTAAGTGCAGTTCGATATTCTTCAGACTTGAGGGAGAAATACCACTTACACCACTAGAAAACACAGATCTGACACGGATTTCAGTAGGTCTGTTCACTTCCTTAAAGTTTAGCATTTACTAAACTGTATTTTGGTCTTAAGCCTCAAGAAACATATAGTCAACTTATATAAATTCTGAAACTCCACTGAAGCTCAATGCCCCTAAAATATCCTGGCACAATAGTGTTATTGCTAAGAGTGTCAAAAGCACCAGAAGCAGAAAGCAACATTTGGAAGTTACAGGACAGTTTCTCTAATTAAACCAAATATCATGCTATTAATCATTTTTGTACTCTGGATCATTTTCTTGTAGCTCTACACAATTGTTTTTGAAATATCAGTGGTAACATATTAGTAAAAGCTGCTGAACTTTGAAAATATATTTTTACATTTTGAATATATTTAACAGTATATTTGGAATTTAATGTCCTTAGAATCAGGTCACTTTATAATGTGCTAAATTCCCTTCTGTTATGCATCAACATAAAGCTATACGAGTTATACAAAATGAAGAGTCCCCAAAAGTAATTGAATAAACCAAACCTGAATTAGACTTTTTTTTTAATCGATAAGCATATATGGATAACATTATGAGAGGTATTGGATTACTCTCAAGATTAAGGAGAAAGTGATGGAACAGCATAAGGGGAAGGAGAATATACTTCCCATAATATAAGAACTGGGGGTGGGGGGTGTCACCAAATGAAATTTATAGGTAGCAAGTTTAAAACAAACAAAAGGAAGTATTTCTTCATCACACACACACACACACACACACACACACACACACACACACTCACTCAACCTGTGCAACTTCTTGCCAGAGGATGTTGTCAAGAATCAGAACTTTAAGGGTACGTCTAGACTACAGGCTTTGGTCGACAGAGGCTTTGTCGACAGATACTATCAACAAAGCCTCTGTCGAAAAAGAGCATCTAGACTACAGCCAGTTCTGTTGACAAAGCAAGCCGCTTTTTCGACGGAGAGTCTAGACACTCTCTTTTGAAAAAGCACAGTGTGGATGCAATAGCGCCTTTTTTCGACATAACTCTGTCAAAAAAAAGGCGTTATTCCTCGTAGAATGAGGTTTACCACCGTCGACAAAACTGCTGTGTTCTGTCGACTTACTGTTGACAGAACTCGGCGGTAGTGTAGACGCAGGTATAGTTTTGTCGACAAAAGTCCACTTTTGTCGCCAAAACCCTGTAATCTAGACACACCCTAAAAGGGTTCAAAAAAGAACTAGATACATTCATGGAGGTTAGGTCCATCAGTGCTTATTAGCTAGATTGGGTAGGAATGGTATCCATAGCTTCTGTTTGTTAGAGACTGGGAATGGGTGACAAGGGAGGGATCACTTAATGATCGGTTTGTTCCCTCTGGGGCACCTGGTGCTAATCACTTTTGGAAGACAGGAAACTGGGCTACATAGACTTTTGGTCTGACCCAGTATGGCCATTCTTATGTTCCTACTTCATTTTTTTTTTTTTTTTTGCAAAAGTGGCTTTCTCTTTGCTGAACTATGATGCAGAAAGAGCCCCAGTGCATGCTTAAAAAATGGAATTGTATCTTGATTTACACCCAGAGCATACACAAAAGAGAGTCTATATATGTATGTTGTCCACAGATTTATGTGTGTCGCTTTATTGTCTTAGGAATTGCTTGTGAAGGCAGAGGGTTTTGTCAAGAGCAAGTGGACAAATTCTGTTCTCAGTTACACCTGCTATAAATCCAGATAAATTCTTCTCACTTGACTGAACTTTACTCTGGATTTACAATGGTGTAATTGCCAACAGAATTTGACCCTTTGTGCTTCTTTTTAGCCATGGAAACTACACTTCCATATTTTACAGAAGCAAGAAAACTCTCTTTTGAGTGAACTTAAGAAAAAGCATATAGTAGCTAACATCACACCATCTGAACAAACAATTGGACATGTGGCTCACCCTCAAAGATTTTTCTCAGACTTCACAGAAGAGAACAACTTTCCTTTTTTTCTTTTTAGCGCAGTTAAAGTAGTGGAGCACTGTGAAGATAGAACAAGGTCAAGGTTCAAAATGGGCTTACTATATCATTCAAAGAAGATTTTGGGAAAGAAAGGAGGTTGTGGGAGTAGCTGAAATCAACACAAGGAAATAGTTATTAAAATATACTATGAATAAATGGAAATACTAATATAACAGAATAATTTCAGAAACCTGGCTTTCAGCATTCCTAAGTGCCATGGCTCTATGAAGGTTCAGGAAATAGCAAATGAAATGCAGAAATCACTAACAAGCAGTCTAAATTAGAATTTAAATTTCTGGATTGAATGTGGGTTTTTGATCACCTCATCTGCATTCCACCCCATTGAGGAGTAAAGAGAGTCTCCCCTCTACTGTTGAAATGACCAATTTTTTCCCTCTTTTCAAAATTAGGTGACGCCTCTTCTTATATAGATACTTTGAATAGATTCTTTCAGTTCTGAAAATCAGAATAAAGGATTTTCTGACCACCTCCTGTGGGCCATTCAGCATCCTTACTCTTATGGAAAGGAGCAGCCTGAAAATGTCCCTCAAGGCAGAGAGGCCTGGAAGACATGAAAGTAATCCTCCTCTAATCTTTAATGTGACTGATCCTCATCTCCAGGTGACAACTCTATTTCACAGCTGTCAAATGGTTTTGGTGCTGTAGTTGAGAGAGGAGGGTTGTTGAGTCCCTTCACAGCTTAGCTTTTGACTGGCAGGCAGCCAGGAAGCTCCCATAGGCTAGATGAACCACTGATATTTCAAGAGTGACTGTTTCAGCATCGGGGAGCTGACAGTTTCCGTGGGCCCTTGGGCAAAGTCGGGGGGGGAGGATCTGTACTCCCCGAAGGGGCATAGTTTTGGGCATAAGGGTAGCCAGCCACCCACAATGCCTGGAGTACGGCACATCCTTACCCAGCCCTCAGAGCCACCTGGAGTGCGATGGGCAGCACTCCTGTGGTGCTTTAAAGGTCCCAGGCTCTAGTTGTTGCCGCTGCTGCATTAGCAGTGGCAGTGGCCATGAGCCCCTTTGAACTGTGTCCCCCTGAGGCCTGTTCACCATTTTCTCACCTCAGTGGCATGGCTCTCTGACTGCTGCCCTGGGGAACTCCATTTGCAGATGTGAGTAAAGCTCAAGCAACAATGACTCTGGCCAGACCACAGAGTTGTGGGAAAGCTCCATGCTTACCCAGTGCCAAACTGAGGGTTTGGCTGGCGTTTTGAACATTGCTATTCAGCTGTTCATTCCAAAGTACTTTAGCGATAGCTCCTCAAGCCAGAATACAGAGTGAAAGAGATATCACTGAAGTCCAGCCCCCTCAGGACTGAAACATGGCACAACAGGTCAGGACAGGAAGCAGAGGCAGAGAATGGAGAAGAACTGGTAGGATCATCATGGAAAGAAAGATACAAAAAGATATGGAATTATTTGATTTTTTTTTGACATTTCAAAAATGGGGGAAAGTATCCAACCAGCTCTAAAGTTGGCCAAATCTTCTAAAACATTTGACAATACTTATCTTCTGATTTTTTTTATTAGCTTCTCACCAAAAAAAAAGAATTCTTAATAAAAATATCTTTGAAAAAAATAATCAGTTGGGAAATTTTGGCAAGCAGAATGTAATTTTCCACATTAGGACTTGTGTGTTATGCCACAATTAAACACCTTTATCGTAAAAAGAAAGCCATAGCATGTTAATAGCCACTAGTTGTCAGGAATTTACTGACAGGAATGCCCATAAAACGAGTAAGTGTTCAAGCATGTATTACAGAATATACACCAGAAGCGAATATTGAATGCAGAAGAATGATTTTTTGCAGTGGAAACTTGAGCTTCATCCAATGAGTAAAGAGCATCATATTATGTGTGCTTTGTTTCCAGTCAAAATTAATCAATAAAGCTTGATTTCCAAATATTGAGTATTGCAAGGCCAATTATTTGCAAAAGTTACACTGACAATATTGAGAAAGTTAGAAGCTTTTCACACACACACACACACACACACACACAATCAGCACACAGAAAGAACCAGAACAAAGAGAATTTGTTATTTTCTTTGATTTCATGTTACACTTCTTCCTACAGAGAGAGAGATCAGTGCATGGTGTGAAGACATTTTGGTGGTTGCAGCAGATCTGAAAAATTCTATCAAATTCTTGAGTGTGCACCTGAAGTACTCCACAGAAATTCAGAGACAATGCTCCTAAATTAAACATACAAAGAAGGGGTTTTTTGGGGGTGGGGAGGAAGATATGTGGTTTTTTTTGGTGGATGCAGGAGAAACTATGAATGACCCTGGGAGCTTTGAGATCTCACATTATTGCAATATTGTCAAGAATGTAGTTCTTTGGGAAGCTGAGAGACTAAACAACACCTTATATGTCACATACTAAGCAAAAATATGCATTAGAACCCCATATATCATACAACAAAACTATATCAAGCAAGAGTTAGGTTATGTTGATGGGACAAAATGATTGGAGGCTGATCACCCAGGAAAACAGGACTGGCAAAAAGGCACTAGATTTTAAGGATGACTAGAACTTATCACCCCACAAAAATTTTCACGAAAATTATTAATTTTTTCTATTTCTGAAATTTCACTGTCTTTATAAAGATTGAAAATAATGTTAACAACTTTTTTTAGAGGTGTTCAAATGTGATTTTTTGACAAAAATATCAGTCTCCCTCCCCAATAACAATCGTATAATTAAGATGGGCAGTACAGTGTGATACAGGTGATGCAATATTATCAGGCAAAGACTGCCACAGTGGTTTTGCCCAGAGCCAGATTAAGTCATAGGCATAATAAGCACATGGCAAGGGCTCCAGGTGATAGTTCGGAATCTCTGCTTGCACGTTAAAAGAAGTTGCATTTCAAGTTCTCATGGTGGCAAAGAAATTACTGAAAACATGACCTGAGTGTAATTGATGACGTATCAGCCTGCATATGCTGACAACCTCTAGCAGAAAAAGAACACTGGAAGGCTCCTAGTTCCATATCCACCACTAGAGTAGACCAGCTCCTTGGGTGGGGAAGACACTCTGCTGCTGCCAAAACTCTGGAAGTGACATTGTCTCATTGCAACGTTCCTGCAACAGTTGGAAGGGGAAGGGGGAGCCCTGCTGAGCTGTGGGACCTCATGTAGAGGTCTGCCTATAGCCCCAGATTACTTCTAGGCCTGGCCTCACTCCCTGTGCCCATTTCAACTAAAAGGGTCTGCCAACAGAGATAAATGGGAATGCATCTGGTCCTGTACCGGAGCACTAAAGGGGAGAAAGGTTCTTTGTATAGTAATTTGGCATGTTTGAGGAATGGGGATGTGCTGATTTATGGAATATTCTGGCTAAGAGTTATACTTTACCAACGGAAAGCCAATTTTGAAAGAATTAGAATACAATAACATGAATACAGTACAAAATAGTATACAGGTTCTCACCAATCCAGCTGTAGTTCTGCCCTGCAGCGTGGTTGCTTTCTTGAAGCACAGAGATGTATACAGGTAACGTTTTCTGTACAGTAAGTTACCTTATGACACAACATATCACTATGGGCAGTGCATGGCATATACCCAGATCTCTAACACTAAAACTATACTGAACATAATTTAATCTTTCTTCGATGATTCAGAGGACACTTCAGGATCTTGCAGTGGCTCAGGGTCATCATTATCGACATCAATCATTGCTGATGTAGAAAGGGTAGGAGATAGGGTCATTACAGATTCAGCCCAGTGACACACCCTGAAAGTTGCTTTTTTCAATAAAGCACTGATTTCAGCTTGCTTACTTGTCTTCTGCCTTCTTTGCATAAAAGTAGAGCACAGAATATGCAACTGAATACTATACTGGGCAGTATGCTAGTCCCAGTCACTAGACTAAAGATTTGTATTGGGAGCTATCAGAAATGCCAGTTAATTGAGCTTTCTAGTTAATGGAGTACCAGATAACACAGCCTTTACTGTATCTCTTTCCCCTATTACAAATTGCTACAGAGCTTGGCCTGGTCCATAACCGCAAAAGCACACTGAGTCCATGTAATCACGGGAAGAGAAATGCACAGTAGATAACAAAGACTGCTGGGTTTGAATCTGAGTTCAGAAGGATACACAGTTTTCTCCTGTTTATTTGATTCCATGGATCTCCCTCAACAATAATCTGCCACTCCCCCAACAGGACACTTGTGACTTGTTAGGCAGGAAGGATAGAAACCAATGAATGTACTCTGGGCAGAGACAATCAGGAGGGGGCCTCTGCCAACTCCCAAGTCATCAATTTACCCTTCTTGTCAAGCAGCCACTCTTCTATTAAGCTCTGCTGAAAGCTTCCTTTTCAGATGGCACATGGAGCATTCATTGCTATTAATCAGGTGGCAGACCTTTTCAATGAAACAGAATAACGATACATGGCAGGGTTTACATACTGCCATCACCAAAATTTCCAGCTATTTCTTGCACTCCCCAGAAGTAATGAGTGGTCTATAAAATGGATTTCATTTTGTTTGGTTTAATTACCAAAGACATTTCAACCCGTCACACGCAGTAAAAGTACAGGCATTTCCAAGCTATTCACAGCTATGCCAAATATTTGAACGTGCTAAATAAGGTCCGCCGACCAAAGTACATAGAAGAATATCAACAGTAGCATTAACATTATCTTCAGTGCAATTATTGGTAGATATTGGCTGGTTTAATAAGTTCAGTCTGAATCATGTTCTTATCTTTGCCTCTGTTTATATTATGGGTCAGGACTAACTGCATTTTAAGATTAAACTTAATATTATCTATTCTGTATACAGTACTTAGAAACCAACTTAGTCCAGTGTCTCACCTATGCTCTGTTCCAGTTATTTCTATCTGATCAATGCCTCAGGAGCATGAAACTATTAGGAGATTGCTTTAGAGATTTAAAATTTTTATTTTACTTTTATTCTGATGGATTTTATCTGAAATAAGGGCTGAGTTGGTTTAATTCCACTGAACCATCCCATAGCAAAACCCCCAAATATACATTTTTATATATTTTTTAAAAAGGAAGGTATAATTTTTAAGGGATGTAGCGGGGAAGAAGAATTTGGGTTGTTGTTTTTTCTTTGGTATGCTTTGTTTTGGTGGTTTTTTAAAAATGTTGGTAGAAGAAAATAATTTTTCAAAAATAGATTTGTGTGGCTTTTTTGGCACTGATAATTTGTGTGGAAAAATAATGTTTTGGGTGTTTAATTCTATTCCAAAGCAGATGCTAGTGCAGTAGCTATCTGCAACAAATTAGAGGGCAGTTAAAGTGAGATTTTCCACAATCAAGAACAAAGCAGGACCAGTTAGCATGAGGACAGCTTGTTCTTGTTGCTAATGTGCTTAAAAACTTGCCGCACATAATTTGAAACAGCTTTTGTGTGAGGATGTCAGCTCTGGTTTCTGAGGTCTAGTGCTAAATCAAAACCAAATGGAAAAGGCTGAATAAGAAAATGTGACAAATTATACACTGACATCTCTTACTCTGGCTAAAGAGATGATTTTTTTCATCCTTGCTATTGATTTAAAAGTTAATTTCCTTCAATATTAAAATATTTAATGGATGACAGCTGGCTGAAATCTAGAGCTTGCAGCCAGCGATCTGCTAAAGGAAAGCTCTCAATAACTATATGGCAGATATAACACACTTACAAATTATTTAAAGATGTATTACCTTTACTATTAAGGAAATGGACGTTAAAAAGATTCAGTGCCTCATTAATGGCTAAGCAGAATCTCAAGAGCATTAATCAATGTAGCTTTCTATTTCAATGGCTTTGAATTAAATGTAGCTCCACAAGGTTAAATACATTGACTAGAATCTTTGGAATCCAAATAGGTTTTCAGCATATAGAATTAATTTTTTTCATTTGTAAATCAAACAGGTTATTGAAAATTAAGCCTAGAATCATAGAAATGTAGGATTTGAAGGGACTTTGTTAGGTCCATTAGTCTAGTCCCCTGCACAGAGGCAGGACTAAGTATTAGCAGACAATCAGTGACAGGTGTTTGTCTAACCTGTTCTTTAAAAACTCAAATGACAGAGATTCCACAACCTCCCTGGGCAATTTTTTCCAGTGCTTAACTATCCCTACAGTTAGGAAGTTATTCATAATGTCTAACCTAAATCTCCCTTTCTGCAATTGAAATCCATATCTTCTTGTCCTGGCCTCTGTGGTTAAGGAGAACAACTTATCACCCTTCTCTTTATAACCACCTTTTACATATTTGAATACTGTAATGATGTCCTTCCCTCAGGCTTCTCTTCTTCAGACTTGAAAAAAATGGGTTTATCTATCTTTTCTTGCAGAACATGTTTTTGAGACCTCCAGTAATTTCTATTGCTCTTCTCTGTGCTTTCTCCAATTTGTTCACATCTTTCCTGAGGTGCATTGCCCAGACTTAGACTAATTATTTCAGCAGGGACCTTATCAGTGTTGAGTAGAATAGAAGAATTCTCATGTTTTGCTTGCTTATGGCAATCCTGCTAATATATCCCAGAACAGAGCCGGCCCAAGGTATGGGCCAACCAGGCTACTGCCCGGGGTGCCCCATTGTAGGGGCATGTGCCGGGCACCCTGGGGTGGTGCACCTGGGGCGGGGCCACGCATGTATCCAGCACCTGGGGGTAGGGGGCACCGCGCGGCTGGGGGCTGAGCCACGCATGTGTCGCACTCCCGGGGGTGGCACCACGCTCCCGAGGCCCAGGGCGCACAAATGGCTCAGGCCAGCCCTGTCCCAGAATAATGTTAGCTTTTTTGCCCCAGTATTACATTGTTGGCTCTCATTTAGTTGTGATGCACCATACCCACCAGATCCTATTCTCCAATACTCTTTCTTAGGCAGTCATTTTGCATTTTGTATTTGTGTGATTGATTATTCCTTCCTAAATGGAGTATGTTGCATTTGTTCTTACTGAATTTAATTCTGTTTGATTCAGACCAGTTCTCCAGTCAATCAGTATTATTTTGAATTCTAATCCTGTTGTCCAAACCGCTTGCAATCCCTCACATCTTGGAACCACCCCCAAGCTTTATAAGTGTATGCTCTATGCTTTTATCCAATCATTTATGAAGATATTGAATAGAAGCTGACCCAGGGCAGACCCCCTGCAGGCTATACTCAATGCTCTTTTCTAGCTCATTGTGAAACAAGAGGGAACCCCAAAATCATTTTCTTTTTTGGTTTCCCAGCATAAATAAGAGATTTTACTTGAATTTTTGCAAGACAACTTTGCAGGAACCTGATCTGAATTATCAGAGAAGGCATGAACTCCTGTATCCATTGAAGTCAAGGCAAAACTCTTGCTGAATTCAGTGGGGCCAGCATTTCACCAAACCTGTGAATTAAAATGGTAACAAAAGATTCGCAGGAATGAAGAAAAACAGGAAGAATACCACACTAAAACAATTACATCTATTGTTTTGGAAGCCAGAATGTAAAGAACCTAGAGATTTCACCCCGCCCTTGATCTGAAGGGGAATGTTGCCTTTGATCATATTTTGCAGATTGTAAGATGCTTTTTCCTGCTAGTGAAATTCAGTCTAATGCAAAGGGTTCATATAAGGCTCTCCACAACAATGAAACCTTTAAAAGGCTCCTTGACTCCATCCTCTGCACAGGACTAAATTTCAACCACTGGAATAATACTGTGAGGATTTGGAAGTGCAGGTGTGGGAGGTTTTATTTTTGTCCAAGTCAACCAATCTTTTTTGAAATCTTAAAAATATTGTCTGTATGAAGAGGAAACACCTGATTATAGCTGACTTCATCATGAAGCCATATATGAAAAAATTCTGCTAGTGATGCTGTTTTCATTTAGACTAAGAAAGCAGTATATGTAATAAAATTGCTTTTTGTACCAATATTCTATGGTCTGTGGTATATAAGAAAGTAGTCTGAGATAGTATATTTTCTAAATACTGAGGTATAATGTGAACTTGAAGAGGGCCTATTCTTCAAGGACCCTCTGTTCTGAAGAAGTTACATTATAAAGGCACAAGGGAGTAAAGTTTAGTATAAAATTACATACACAGAGAGAAAGATGTAATCTTATATAACTGGAATGAATCATGGAACAGGTGGCTCTTCAGAGGTTTTGTCAAGGAGGGTGAGAGCCTTCCCAGAACATTAATTGTTGAGCTGTTCCAAGCATAAAAGGCAGACTGAAAAAAGGTGTGAAGATAAGGGTGTGTGAAGAAGACTGCAGTTAGAAGAGTGGTTTGAGATGAGCATGGAAACAAAGAGGAAGAATAAGAGTAAGGGACTCTAACTTGATTGGGAGGTGAGAAAATAATCAGTGAAAGGATTCAAAACAAGGCTAACAAGGCCACAATTTTGACTCATGGTGTATCTTTACAATTAAATTAGTACAACTCTTTTCAATGCAATATGGACTCTAGAGCTGAGTGCAAATAATCATGGAGTGTTTTTGCAATGTTTCCCAGCTCTGATTATCAGCAAAGAATAAAATGATGTAAAGGAAGGGAATAATGTATGAACAGAGGGAAATATATAGTCCTGTACAACCTTATCAGACAATAATCAAATGAAACATCTATATTTTGTACCTCACAAACAACCAGTTTATAATCCATTAAACTTCTGATTCTTTGGTCTTTATCTAAATATGAAAACTATTGTCTTAAAACAGCTGTGCACTTGGAACTCCAGTTCAGTTTGATGGGAATTATGAGAGTTTAGCATCTCTCAGAACCAGGTATAGATTATTTAAATGAATTAATTCCCCAGTAGAGAAAGTGGGGTTAAGCTTTATTGTACAAACCCTTCTCTATTTTTTTATGTGCTATTGTGGGAACAAAATACTGTATATTGGTTTTGAAATAAACTTTCTGAGTCAGCTCAACCAGTGCCTGATCACATCTCCTGGAGAGAGGTCTCATGAAAAGACAAAGCCCACTTGGAGCTGGCAGAGGAACCATGGCTTTCAAATAAAGGAGCTGCAACCTAGACAGCCAGGCTAAGAAAGGATGGACTGTGGATTTCCTCCACAAAGAAGGGAAGGAAATCAAGACTGTTATCTGAGGGATGCATTCAAGAGGGGCTGCAAAGCAACCTAGAATAGAGCTGTGTGGTGAAATATTTGGACAAATAGTTTAAAAAAACATAGCTTCAGGCTGACTGAATCCATTAGCAAATTTAGGTAAAATGCAGCAAGTAGTTTCAGCAAAAAAAAAAAAAAAAAAAAATCTGTTTTGACATTTTCAGAACAAAACATTTAATTTTCATGTTGAATGAGATGTTTTGTTCTATCCCAACAAATTTTTTATTTTTGGTCTTATTTCAATAAGAAAACAAAAAAACTTGTTGTTTTGAGCCAGAACAAAATTAGTTTTTCTTTTTTTTTCATTTGACCACCAACCCCCCAAATCAAATATTTAACAAACCCTTACCTGAAGTGCAGTGACCCATGCAACTGTGACACTCTTACATGTTTTACCACCATATCATATTACATGCTTTCCTTCTTCTCTATATATCTCCCTCTGTCCTGTTTTCCCCTCTTTTTTCCCTTCACTCCTATTCTGTCTCTCCCTATCGTTGTTCCCACCTAGTCAAGTACCATTCTTCTCTTACTCCAATTATGACAGGAAAACAAATCTAGTTAGAAGCAATATTTCTTTCTGCAGTTTGGTAGACAAAGTTTCCAAGATAATGATCCTCTTTGATGTCATGAGTAGCTAATTAATATAGGGCCTCTTTTGGACACCATTGTTGCCAGTGCAAATTATTATGGGGTCCTCTTTTGGGGCAGGGAGAAAGGTTGTGTGAACAAACCCCATTGTTATCCAAGTTTCAGTTATTTGATGGTAAGAGCCTTTGATGGTAAGGCTGGCTCTGTCTCTTACTACACATTCAGTGTTCAGCTAAATGAAGGTCTAATCAGATCAGAACTTCTACTTGCCATCATGTGAATGGCTCTTATATATTCCATAGGCTCATGTTTGCTTGCCCTTTCTTGCTGGCTGAATTTCAAAATATAAAATAAGTGCCATGCCCAGTTCTTTGAAATAATGTATATTCCAGCTCAGCTTTCCCCTTGATATTTT
Source organism: Pelochelys cantorii (assembly GCA_032595735.1). Lineage (NCBI taxonomy): Eukaryota > Metazoa > Chordata > Testudines > Trionychidae > Pelochelys > Pelochelys cantorii. The sequence goes on along the minus strand of CM064330.1, from coordinate 92,527,608 downwards.
TTACCCACTGCCTCTTCTTGTCCTCCCCAATTTTTTCCTTCTTCCATCCCCCCCTCCCTATTCGTCTATTTATTTGGTCCTGGACATCCAACACTCTGGTCATCTGAAGAAGTGGGCTGTGCCCTCGAAAGCTCATTATACTGTCTACATGTTTTGTTAGTCTTTAAAGTGTTACCAGACTATTTGTTGTTTTTTTAAGTTTATCCTGTACAGACTAACTCGGCTACCCCCTGAAGCTTTGTATAGCAAAAGTGTATTTTGCCAAATTCATCCCTGACGTAACTTGAAGTTGATGAAATGACACAAAATTTAAATTTGGCCCATTTGGCAAAAAAGCTATCAAGAGATTAGACCTTCATTTTTAGAATATTAGTTTTGTAGTTTAAAGTGACATTAACAACATTCCTTCCCTCCCACACAAGTCTTTTGATACACATAGCGTAATACATGTCTTGAAACTTAAATAGAACAGAAATAAATTACAAATGCATTACCTACATTTCCAGGTAAAGTTCTGAGTACTCTGACTGCCAATTTAAATAGATGACTAGATGCAACTGCAAGGATTTTTAAAAGGTTGTTTGTATAAATGACTCAATAGCAGATAATATGAAATGATCTTCCTTTTGTTATTCCATCTCCAAGGGCTTCATCATTAAACAACATTAAATTACTGCCAAAATAATGTTCTGTCTCTTCAAAATTAGGATAAATATTCTTTTCCCAGCCGAATTTAAAGGTCCTGCAGCACCAGATACACACAAAATATTTCCATTTTTGACTATCAAGATTTAAAACATTTTTTATTATATGCTTCACAATCTGTTCACAAATCTGTTTCCATGTGGCTTTCTCTGCATTGATTAATAACATAATCCTCATATATAGCACCTGAATGTGTACAGAAATACAATCAATCCCTGTTGCTTACTGGTTGTCACAAAGCGTGAAAAGTGTTTTTTCCAGTTCATAAAAAGTTTTGGTTATTTCCAAAGCTATTAAGCGAAGACTTCAGTGAGATTACATCCTTGGGGACAAAAAGAGTGAATGATAAGAGTGTATTAACCAATTAATGCCTTAATTCATAACTTCACATGCAAGAGTAGTTCAACTGAAGTTTATAGGAGAGCTTAAATGTAAAAGTCAACGTAAGCCTAAGCTGCACATGTCTTATGGCAGTGTATAGGTTACATACACAGTTAGTGCCTGTGCCACAATACAAATAGCAGCATAGATGGTGAAGCATTTCTTAGACAAGTAGACTAAAGACATGCCTGAAGCCTGTGAGTATGCACCCAGGTATGTATGCTGCATGTTTCTCAGTGCCTTCACCAAAGACACTGCTCTTTTAAGTAGTGTAGTGTCCCACTGCCAGAGCCTTTCCCTGCAACAGGGAAGGCATCAGGAAAAGGCTCAGTCAACTCCCTGCTGCTGGAGTCCTTCCTCTGCCAGAAGGAAAGATTCCGGCAGGGAGAGGAGACAGCAAGGAAGGGCTTCAGCAATTTCCCATTGCCTGCCACTGCAGGAGAAGGGCTTCAGCAATTTCCCATTGTCTGCCACTGCAGGAGCCTCGCCCCACTTCCAGAGTCTTTCCTTCTGGCAGGGAGAGGGTTCCAGCAGCAGGGAGCTGACTGTCTTTGTCTCCCTGCACTGCCTGAAACTTTCACCAACATGTGTGCTATACACCACACTGAGGATACAGCCTGCTTTTCTCTGTGATATGCAGCTATGCATAGTCTTACCAGCAACTGATACTGGCATGCAGTGTAGACATAGTTTAAGGGTAGAAGATTCTGCCCCTTAATGGTGACAAGCAAACTGAGCCACCATGATTTGTTTCTAATGGACTAAAAGAAATTCCTCCTTGCTCTCCGAACAGATAGCCTCTTTGTCCATTAGCATCCCAGACGATGAATATGCTTCCCCTCCCCTTCTGCATACTTTTCTAAGGTTTACATTACTATCTGTGGAGTATATAAGAAAGATGATTTTCCTCTGTATGCACTTTAGCAAATGCCACATTGGTCTCCTGTCCCCACACACGCTATAAATTTTAAAATAACTCCACTGTTAATTTAAAACTAAAAAGGGAGGGGAAACAGAAAAGTATGGCTTTAATTAATGATTTAATTAAATGAACAGGTGTAAAAACACAGGGTAGCTGCTCTCCAAAAGGGCAGTTCTTGGGAAGGTAGCACTCTGACATTGCTCTGAGGTTTCTGCTTCACTAAAAGAGACTGATGCTTATGACTCTGTTGGAAGCTACATGCTAGACTACTACGCCCATTATTTTCAAATAAGAAAGATAAAACCAAACTTTTCCTTCTTGTCTGAAATCTCTTAATACTATTAAGATTAAAATAATACTGGATCGATTGAGGATGTTCCCAATATGGGTGCCTTGACCACACTGCAGTTCTACCCTATTTAGAAAGCCCATAAGTCAAATGGATGCCACTCCTCAGATGTATTATGTTCTCTTTCTTAAAAATTCAAACACATGTAACATTCTTGCAGGGACATCTCCTGAGAGATGCCCTTACTACTGAAAAGTGAATCAGTTGACACACTGCTGGGTTAAACTCAACATACACATAGAAGAAACTGGCCCTACTTTTTATGTTTAACATTTTTCAAGTTTAATAAGAAAGAATAACATGAACAGTGGTGCTAGCAGTAAGGAACTTTTTTTTTCAATTGGAATCTTTTGAGGGTGAAAGTACTTTGAAAGTTATTTAAACTTTTGACATATCAAACAAGGAGAAAACATAAAGGTTTCATTTTATGCTACTGCCTGCTGCTTAACTAGACCCACAAGGTCACTATAGCACACTTCTTTGTGTGCATGGCTGTTAATAACCTAACGGGGGGGGGGGGTTCCACCTCAAACTTCCCCAAAGTATGGTCTTGTTGTTCGGTCTTCAGAGCTTTCAGTCCTTTCAATGGATGTACTTAAAAGCTTTCTTGATCCTAAACAGAGATATTTCCCCCTTTGTTTTTACAGTCTACTCTTGCTAAAATAAAGTATTTCAATACTATGTGCCAGATTTCAAAGGCAGGTAAGCCCCAAAATATCAGTGAGATTTTCAAAGCTACCTCATTATCCATCTTCACATTTCTCCTTAAAACTCTCCTTTGCTGTGATTAAAGTGTGACCACAGTTAGATAGCTCAAATGCAGAGACTATTGCCCCATCATGGTGACCAATATTGCCTTATTATTTCTTGGTACTCCCCAGTCAGTCAGTCTGTATTCATCCGTTGTCTCTTGTCTTGCTCTTAGACTATAAGTCCTTGTGGTAGGGCCTATTGTTTTAGTTCCATGTTTGTACAACAACAAGCACAGTGGGGTCTGTGACTAGAAACCATAGGTGCTACAAATAATTAATAATAACTGTAGGTGTAAGGTGAAGAATGTAGTGCAAAGGCTCGGGATACTCACAGAGAACACCCAGCCAGTAGTCCCTTCTCCTTTAAACAGAGATTTCCTGGAAGAATGGCTCCACAGGTCACAAATGCTGCAATGATGCAAGGAGCGAGATAGACTATTAATTAGGCAGATGCTTTCAATTCTCCCTCACACATGAAAACTTTCCTTTTACTGACTCTTTCCCCCTTACTTCAAATTTTCTCCGGCCCTCCCATTCTCCACCCATCTTTGTTTTCTTTCCTTCCTCTTCTGCCCTTCTTTCTGGTTGGTTGGTCTCTCTTCTCATTTTCTCTTTACTCCTCATTCTGGCCTTACCTTTTCACCTGTTTTTTTTTTTCTTTTTTTTTTGTTCTTCATTTCCCACTTCCCTTCAATATTTATGTTCACTTTTCATTTCTTTGTCTATGTACCAGAACAGGATTTCACCATAGGCTCACCTATAAATGGAAACACTTTCTCTTACTTACTAGTTATCTCTTCTCATTTTAAAAACAACACCCTTCTACTTTAAGCTATTTGATTTACACCAGATGTTTTTTTCATCACTTTCACCAGACTAGTGCTCTTGCATTCATCCCTTATCTCATCTTCTTGATGTACAAAGCCATTGGGGAAGTTACCATTAGCCACAGGGCTTCCTTTCTACTTGGTAATCAGTCATTGTGGCCAACAATGCACTTTTCTTGTTCTTTTTATAACTGTATCCTGTTTTCTAACTACAACTGTATCAGATAGTTCCTGTAGTTTTCCTAATGGACCGCTTTTTGTCAAGGAAGCATGTCATTTTCATGTGATTTTGTTCTTCCTCCCCTACAGTACTATTGTAGATGAACACATTCTGTCTCTATTCTTTCTACCAAACAATGTAATTATGTAGAAAGAAAGACCCTGATGCACAAAGGTATTTAGGAGTCTAAATACAATTGCAATCCACAAACCTCCCGCTGCTACAAATTTCCAAATTCCCTTAGCACCTAAACTTTCACAGTAAAAGTTCTCTAGATGCCAAAGTTTCTGGCTCTGGGCATGTGTACTGCTGTCTCATGCTAAGTCCTAAGTCCTAAATAACTAAGCCCCAGTGGGATTCTCATAACAAGGCATGATAGGTGAGCTAACTATCATATTGTACCTCATTCAAATTCCTGCTGGAGGAAGATGAGGTGGTGCAGGAAGACCAGACCGAGGGTCTTCTATCTCCCAACTGGGCACCCTAGTTCCAAGCTATAGAATAACATAGTCTCTCTCTGAATAAATACTTCATGAGTCATTGGGTCACAGGAGAGATTGAAGGAGCCTCTCATAACCTAGTGGCCAGTGCACTCTCCCGAGACATGGGAGGTGTCTAAAAGTTAGTTGTTGCAATGCATAAATCCATTTGTGGATCTAATTTCTTCCTCTTTTTGAAAACCCATCACTGAAATGGAGCACTTACTTTTATTTATTTTGGGATGTTGTGAGGCTTCATTAGTTAATGCTCGCAGAGCACTTTGAAGAGCACAGGTTCTATATTTGTTATTAATTTATTATTATTATTATTATTATTATATTGTGCAGCATTATGTTATTTCTGGTTCTGGTTCTAGACAAAATAATAGCAATACCTAGCTTTTACATAGCACTTTTCATCAGTAGATTTCCAAGGAGATCAGTACAAAAAAAGGAAGTTTGGTCATCCAGACTTGAAAGAGTCATTAATCGGACTACAAAGAAGCTCTAAAAAGGCTCAATTAGAATTTTGCTTGAGTGCTCAGGGTCTTACATTGTCCTCACTGGGTCTTCCCATATATATGGCACACTAGATATTGCCCTGCCATCCACTCATTTCTGTATGTTGTGCTGGTTTGTATTCTATGTACCTCCTGCATATATGTCATATATGCGAAAAATCATCAGAAGCACAGTGTTTGTGCCTTCCCTTTGTAAATTATGAAATGCATCTGAACAAACCAAGCTATGATGTGACACTGTTTAAAATTTATCTCCATTTCATGTATAGTTTTACATTTCTCATAACCCAAAATGGCTGCTCAGTCATGTAGGTTGATCTCAGCCACCCAGATGATTGGTGAGTACAATTGAATGTTGAGAGGATAGTGCCCCAATGACAATAAACTCAATATCTATTGGACACCATTAAGTCATCTTTGTTCTTTCCCAAAAGAAAGCTGTGGTGATAATGTTTTGCTTATTCTTTCCTCAAAAACAGCTATTAAAATTTCAGTGTAACACCCTCTCCTTATATGCTGCTGTTGAATTCAGTGAAAAATATGTTTTCCATTTGTTGTGAAAAATCCACCTCTGACATTGTGATGGAGACATCCTCCATGAATGAAGAGTATTTTATATCAAAGAGCAATGCTGTATTATGAATGCATACAAGATGCAGTCCTGCCTAAACAGAATAATAGATTCCCTAAAGAGGTGCACTTGGGCATAATGATCTGGAATGAAGCTTAAAAATAACTTTTTAATAAATAATTTTGCATTTAAAAATCTGGATAAGGCTAATAGGGTATTACCAGTCACGAGATACAATTAAAATTCTGCATAAAAACAGTTCTAGCCAGGAAGAGTGAATTTTCCAACAGCTGTTTTCTGTTACATACAAATTATATATCACAAGACTGTGGTTAACCATTTCCTCAAGTGAGGGCTCACTGGGGTCTTAAATGAGATTGAAGTACATTGAACAAAGTTGTGGAAGCAAAGGCACAGAAATTCCTCATCAAGTTCTAGTTCAGCTTTCAGGATGCTGAATGGATATAGTTTGCTACTGCCCCCCCCCCCCCACACTCTTTCTGAGATAAGAGTCCATCAGGACAAAAACAAACTACTATTGAAAACCTGCTAGTTAGAGTGTAGAAACCTTTTGAACTTTCAAGTAGCCTTGACAGAGTATCTACAGCACTGGGTCTTGTTCAGTCAGGGCTTTCATTAGGTTCCTTTGGTCATCATCGACATTCACTTAAAAAAACCAACACAATATAACTAAGAAGCACATATATAAGTATTTCAGCACAACATGAAAAAATGAAATGAACAGTACATTCTACTGCATATTGTTGCACAGTAAATTAAACGTGTGACGCTCAGCATCTGGAACCATGATGATGTTCTTGCTGTATGGAAAAATCACATGCTTTCAATTTGTTTTAAGTCTTTACAGATGACAGTAATAATAATAACTAAACCCCCTAAAGTCAGCATATGAAAGAGAACTTACTTGCTTCCTTCCTTCCTTTTAATAAGAAGTCTTCTCTTCACACCATGTGCAGAGGTATAACAATAGTTTGTCATAGGTTTCTGAAGGCACTTTTAAAAGAATCACTGCAACTTCCTACCTAGTGCGGCAGGAAGTGTTTCAAATACACTTTTAATTTGGATTTCATTATATAGGTGTAGAATGTTTAACACTAGCTGACTAGTAAAAATGTGTCTGGAGGATTTGCAAAAGATACAGTAAAAGATAAGAAGCTTCAGGGGGGTAAGCTCCGGTTATCTGAAGAAGTGGGCTGTGCCCACGAAAGCTCATGATACCATCTACATGTTTTGTTAGTCTAGAAAGTGCTACCAGACCATTTGTTGTTTTTTAAGGAAAAGATAAAACTACCTTACAAAGGTATGTGTGTTTTCTAAATACTCACTTGGTATATAATTAACCAATTGTTGTTGCAATTAAATGTATTTTGACACTCCATTCTCCCCTCCTTTCTTTTGTATAATTATTGTTATTCCTTTTCTCAAAAGGAAGTTAATATCCTCAGGGACGGAAAAATAAACTAGTAAGAGCATATAAAGCTAAGCCTTGTACTGCAGTTTTGTGAGCCCTCTTTCACGCAGGATAGTCAGGACTTTCAAATGCTTCTAAGAAAAATCCTCACTTGACTTATTAGGTTCTCACCTTAAACTGACATTGCAGCACCTTTTGGCATCACCAGCATTACAAGTTACAGCACCATCTGCAGTTGCACATCCAAGTAATACTGTAAATTCTCGGCACTCACACTTGTTTCTCAGTCACTGACAAAGGTTGCAGCTGCTCTGAAATTTTTCTCTAAATAACATGCTAGAAGGAAAGCAGTTCAACTACCTGTGAAATTAGTCAAAGCAGGTTAAAATTTTCCGAAATTGGTATGCAAGGGGGTCTTGAGGAGCTGTTGGTGTTTATCTGTCATTTAACTAGACTATCTTCACCATGGAATAAATTAGCAGTGCTAGACCAACAGACCTGGTCTGCCAAGTTTTTGTGACCAAAACAATAGTTAGCTCATTCATAACATAAACACAAGAACACTAAAAGGAGAGAGAAATGACTGAATGGATGAGCTAGTGAAACGGAGTGGTAAAAAATGGGAATTTTTGGTTCTGGCTAATCTCTCACTCAAATGAGAGTTTGTTTTTGTTCCTATGCTCAAACAACATCAATGCTCTGATTGGTTTCAATGACAGTGGGAATGCACCCTTTGCTTCTCGAGAGATCAGAAATGCACCTTAAAGACCTACATGCTAGCTGTATCTTTCAGGGCAAACTTATTTTGGAATGGGATCTCAGCTGAGAACACAGAATCATACAGAACTTGGACTTGTTTGGATGGCTAGAATGCAGTGGGAACAGAGAGTTAGTGTCTCCTTGCTGCAGCATATGTTTATGTTAGTGAAAGCTAAAATATTCATTTTGTGACCTTGTACATCCATTCATAAGGGGGCCTTTATTAAGCTTAATGTAATGTTGTCCAGGTATCAGAAATGTAGTACAAGCCCTTATATAAAACCATGGTGGCCAGAAGTTGTTTGAACCCCCTGTCATGCACCAGAGTGCAGCACAAGTATAACCACAAAACCACACTAGTAACGGCAACTGCTGGGATAATCTTTTGAGAGGTGCCATTTGTCTGTCTGCTCTAAAGTCTCCCTCAATGTTAATAGCTTGATTTTGCTTGGTTTGGCTGGTGTGGCTGTTACATTCATGCTGGCAAACTCAGTTTCACTCTGTGAGACATCTGACTCCTTAGTCCCCTCTCCCCCTTGGTGCTAGTAACACTGCCATCATTCAGCATTCATTCATACTCCTTATTTGAGGTAAAAAAATGCATAGCTTACTAACCAATTAATGTGTTCTGATGCACTAGTTGCAAAATAATTAAAGCACTTTTAGCAAATTTTAGTCCCAAGAAAAATCCAAAGGAGAGTATTAAATTGTTTCAAATATACTTAACAGTACATTAAATTAGGCTAAATAAGGGCCATCCTTAGGATTTATGGTGCCCTAGGCAGGATTATTAAACTGGTGCCCCTATGCCTGACTTGCTCTTCCACCCCTTCCCCTTTCCTTCCCAGAGACCCCAGCAGCCAATCCCCTCCCTCAGACTGTGCTGCAGGCAGCGCATTCAGCTCTCTCTAGGACCCAGCCCTGCTGTTACATGCTCCACTGCAGTGTTTCCCAATTTTATTTGGCCATGGAACCCAGCTTTTCAGAATTTCAAGGAACCCCTAGGGTTTTCGAGCAAAAAAAAAAGGAACCCACCAATACATTAAAATCACATTCCTTCCCCCAGACCCAAGACCCCCACCCCTTTGAGGTCCCATCCTCTCTGTTGCCCTCCTCTCCATCACTTCCTATCCCCAGCCATTATATGCTCTCACTGGGTTGAGAGAGGAGGTGCGGGCTCTGGGGTGGGAATGAGGGATTTGGGTGTGGGAAGGGGTGAGAAGTGCAAGCTCTGAGAGGGAATTTGGATGCAGGAGAAGGGGATGCTGGCTCGGGGAGGGGACTCCAGGCTGGGGAGTGTTGGGCTCAGGTAGAAGGTTGGGGTGCTGAGCAAGTCACAGGCTTGTGGATGTGAGGGTGCAGGAGTTTGTGTTGGATATGTGAGGGGCTCAGGGCAAGGAGGTTGTGAGTATGATGGGCTCAGAACACACATTTGCCATGTGTGGATGGTGCAGGAATGTTGTGGCAGAAGACTGAGGATGTGGGGATGCAGGAGTTTGGGGATGTAAGAGGCTCAGGACAGGGGGTTCCAGTGTATGAAAGGCTCACATTTGGGGTCAGGTGGTGCAGGAGTGTTATGATGCTGCAGTGAGATGGGGATTTGGCCCCAATTGGGGGCATGTTGGCCAGGCTTCATTTTTAAATAAAATATTATGTCAAACTCAAAAGGTTTTAGCATTGTCTTTATATATGAGAGGGGCAGGGACCCTGTTTTGAGTCAAGGGTCACTGACCCACAGAAAAGTCAGTTGGGGCCACACAAGTGAGATGCCAAAAAAAAACCCCAAAAACCCAGGCCTCACTAATGCGGTCCCAAGGATGCTGGCACAGCTGGCAGGGTGCTGGAGCCAGGGACAGGGTGGTGCTGGGTGGTACGGTGGGTGTCAGGGTGCTGGGTCCAGGGACAGGGTGGTGCTGGGTGCTATGGAGGGTGGCAGGGTGCTGGGTCCAGGGACAGGGTAGTGCTGGGTGCTACGATGGGTGGCAGGGTGCTGGGGACGGGGACAGGGTGGTGCTGGGTGCTGGTGACAGTGTCGGTGGGGGCAGGGTACTTGTGGGGGGTCTGGGCAAGGGACGGGGCAGCTGGGACCAGTACCTGGCAATCCTGCAGCACCTCTGGGAAGTGTGCGACTGCACTCCCCTTCGCCAAACAGCTGGCGTGCGCACTGCCTGAGCAGCAGGGGCTGTTGCACCCCAGCAACTTACCTTCGCGATGCCGTCCTGGGGGGGTGGGTGGGGGGAGGGCACAGCGAGTCCCAGGGCAGAGCGCGTTGCCTGCACAGTCGGAGCTGCACAGAACCAGGTCTCCTGACCTCCCCGCACCTCACAGAAAGGCCCCGGAACTAAGTTGCCAGGTGCCACAGTCCAAGCTGTTCAGGCAGCACGCGACGGCTCCTGTGGGGAGGGGAAGTGCTTCCCTCCCCACTGTGGGTCACGTGGAGTCACTCCTGTCCGGCATCCCCTGGTGTGCTGGCCGGGAGCAACTGTTCCCTCTGCCCCCACCTCCCTATGCCTCTGCATCGCCTGGGAGGAACAGGAAACAAGTCTGCTGCATTTTTAAGCAGCTGACTAGCCAGCACTTTCTCTTTCAGAGGGGGCGGGGGAGTGCTGGCTTTTCGCACTGCTCCACTGCTTCCCGACCGTCCCGGCAGAGTGGTGCCCCAGAAATACTGGTGCCCTATGCAACTGCATATTCTACCTATGCCTAAGGACGGCCCTGCTAAATATTGTATAGTAAATTAAATACAAGGTAATTATTCGAACATAGTAATGGAGTCACATCTCAAACAGTTATCTTCTCTAAATATCTTATAAACATATTAATTAGGAGCATGGTTCTGATCTTTTAAATATGGACCCCTTCTTGGAGGGAGCGGGACCATCAGGAAACATGGTATTAACTGAAATAAATAATTATACTTCATATGGTGCGCTGAGCTGGAATTCAGGGGATCCGGGTTCTATCTGTGGTTCTACCACTCACCTGCTGGGTGATCAACCTCTTAAACGGCCTATGCCTATGCCTCAGGTTCCCCATCTGTAAAATGTGAATTAGGACAGTGACCTCACTTATAAAGTGCAGTTAGATTTACTGGTGAAAAGCCTGGTATAAGAGATAAATGTTATTCTAAGTTCCCTGTAGGCTATGCAGCCACACAACAACCTACTAAATGTTGTGCAGGGAATCCTCCCAGCCCAGACTTACCATGACAGAGATGCCTCTCTCCTCAGCCTGAAACCAGCTCCAGCCCAGATCTGCCATAGATCGGGGAGGGGAACCTCTTCTCTGGCCCAAACCCAGCTCAAGTCCGTCCAAAGTCAGAGGAGGGGCACTTCTAACCCGAACCAAACCCAGCCCTGATGCATTCCTGCTGTGTCTGTGAAAGAGAGTGTGAGGAGAAAGACTTGGGGCGAGTCCTGTAGCCTCCCTGGGCAGCCTGCACCCCAAACTTTGATCCTCAGCTTCATCCCAGAAGCCTGCACCCCTAACTGGAGCCCTCACATCCTGTACCACAACACTCTACCCCAGGCTTGAGCCCCCAACCACACTCAAACCCTTCCACCCCACTGCCATCACATGAATTTTATGCGCACCTATATGGAGGTGATGTGTATTGGCACACAACAAAATTCATTTCATTGTAAATTTTCCTTTTTAGATTCAGCACATTAATTTTCATTCTTTAAAAAATCACTCTGAATATGGGCAAGCTAAATTTGGTGCCAGCCTTTGATTCTAAAGCCTGGTATATACAGAGATTTGTACCAATATATGTTGGTTAAGGGGTATGGTTTTTTAAAGCAAAGTAGTGATACTAGTACCTAGGGCGGGTGCAGTTATACATGTAACATACATTCTATACTGGAATAAATACATTGGCATAAAGCACCTTTATACCAATATAAGTGCATCCACAATGAAGGGTTTGTAGGCATACTTGAGCTTTAAATGTAGTGCTATAGCTAAAGCAGAAGGGTCCTTATGTGTTTGTAGGAGTATTTCATTTTTCTGCTGACTGTTCCTCTTGCAACTGATTTGCCCTTCTACCCAGTCTCGTGTCTTTGTTTGATTGAGTTCTTCTTCCAGTCCAGTTCACAGCCCTTATTACTGAGTTCCTATATCAACTCTTATATGTACTGTGAACTATATGAGTTGTGATTGTAAATAAGAACATAGTTCAACTGTTCTCTATGGGACACATCAAATACCCATTGAAATCAGTGGGTTGCTTTACAGTGATTTCAATGGGAGTTGGAATGGGCCTTATTTGTTTTCCCCATAGCCAGTTCTTAATTAACATTGGTTAAAACTATTTCCTGGAGAAAGTGATGGCACAATAATGCATATTACCACGCAGTTATTATTTCTAATAGAACTTCCCGGTAGATACAGTACAACAGTAAGATTTTTGTTTGTTTTAATTTCACAGTTATAAAATTACCTTATGTTTCTTCCATAACCACTATCGCTAATCTATCTAAAATTTTGGTATTGCTGAATTTTCAAGCTTGGACCTTTTCCTCCACCTCACACCTGGTAGAATTCCTACCAGAGTCATTTTTCTTGGTATCAGAGGGGGCAACTTTTTCCACATGCATTTTTTCCTCCGACTAATTTTGTTCAATGTTTTTACTGTCCCTTATTCAGGATTCTATTCCAATCTCTGTTCTTTCTATAAATGTATCAGAGATCCATTAGTCCCTTCTGAGATATCACTTCTGCAATTACTACAGGATCATAATTCTAAGGGGAACGATGGCCTGTGTACCAGAATTTACTTTCATTCTTCTTTCTTAAAGGCCTAAATTCCTTAAAGGAATTAAACAAAGATGAAACCAGTAGGGTTGAAAAGAAATGTCTTTAGAAAACTACAGCATATATGGAACTTGAGAGTGATAACTTCCACATAAATTTTGTGAGGTGGTTGAAAAATATAAGAGGGAATATCTTCTCCAATGATTTACAGATTTCAAGGCCAGAAGGAACCACTCTGGTCATCTGACCATAGAACTTACTCAAAATAATTCCTAAATCATGTCATATAGAAAAGCATTTCCTATAATTATGACCTACATTCTTTGTTTCTAGATGTATCTATAGAATCCCATAGATTCTATATATATTTAGATTTAGAAAGGATAACATTTTCCATTAAATTTTAATGGACTTTTCCATAAGAATTATGTAACATTAGCAGCCCCTTGGAGCATATATAACATATCATATCATAACTCGATCATGTTAAATTGTGTAGTGCACTCTGTTAACCTTTTCTTGGGATCTTGTATAATTCATAATCATCTCTCTCACATATGTTGACATCTATGTAGTAGTTTCTTTTCATTGTGTTCTTCACCATTCTTGACAGTTCATTTCATCATGACTTCTTTTATGATAGCGAAAAACTACCTCATTCCTTTCATGTTTATACATTTTCTTTCTTATACAGTTTGGAAGCTGGTACTGTCCTTTTGAACATGATTCTATGCATTGATTTTTTCCTCTTGTCACTTCAGTACTGATGTATTATAACAGATGCTAATATAACATCTTTGAACCTCCACTACACAACTATTGATACTAATACATATACAGTGTCACTTGTGTATGTATATTGTTTCATAACTGCAAATATTTGTATAGTGCATATTAATGTTTTATTTCATAACTCTATTATCACATTAAACCAACTAATCAAATCTCCCTTTTTTTGGGTGGGGCAGAGGAAAGGGAGAAAAGAAACTAATTAAAAATATAAGTAAAAGGTATTCTTATTTACTTGACATTTTGCTTTAAAATATTCCATTCATTGCTAATTCTAATCTACTAACTCCCAATTCACATCACACACTGTTTAACTACAAAGTCAGTTTGTAAAGCAGCCTGTTCAAATCTTATATTTTCATTTTTCAGATAAGGTATAAGAAAGAGTGAGTCGCTATAACTTGGGAGATTTTTCAGAAGTCCAGGCCAAAGATCAGCAGAGGAAAAGTGCATTCAGCCTACATGAATTTATTCCATGTTAATTTTCACAATTGCCTAAATTTACAGTGATTATTCATTATTATTATTGTATTAATATATTGTGCTGATAGTGCAAAATAATGAGTGTTTTCCATTCCTGGAAGCTGCTGCATTTAAGTGACTGGTGAGCACACTATCTTGAAAAACTGAGCATTTCCTCTAGAAGTACCATACCACAATAGATTGAGCTAATTGTAAGTATACAGAAGAGAAAAGCAATTACAAACACAAATGTGGTTTTAGTTGCCATGTGGCTTTTAAGTTATGTTAATTCCCGAACCCCATAGACCCTTGAGCCCAGATGTGAAACACAAGGTTATAGCTGCTGCAAATCAGCAAAACAGTGAGACAGAGGCTATGTCTATACTGGAAAGGTTTGGCAATGAAACTGCTGTCAACATGCAAAAGTTACCAAAACTGAAAACTCATCAAACCTGTTTTTCTGCCACCCATTGTTGACATATCATGGCCCCTTGTTAGCTCCCTTTTCAACAGAAAGAGCAGATAAATGTGGGTAAGCATTCCACAGGGCCTAGCATCATCTTCAGTTGCTAAGCACTGAGAGAATGTGCAACATAGTGCTAGACATTTTGGAAATGTGAAAAAAGTCCCATCAGCCACCTCTTCGCTTCCCAGTCCTCCCTGAGCTTCTGGCTTACTTTTGTGTCACTTGAATGACAGTCCTTGCTTCTAACTCCAGAATATGCTGTGAGAAATCATGGATCCCAGACTTCTCTCCTATGCTGTGTTCAGTGCGCTTAGGACATCATGCATTGCAGGAGAGCTACTTACAAAATTAATAGTAGAGGTCCAAGACTCAGATGCAGACAACAATGTGAGTGACAGGGACAGCAACGAAGGGACAGGGCATTGCATTGGGCTATCACAGAGCAGCTGTGCACAGTACAGCGTTACTTTTGGGCTAAGGAGGCCAGCATTGAGTGGTGGGATTGCATTGTCATGCAGGTGTGGAATGGAGACCAGTGCCTACAGAACTTTTGGATGAGTAAAGCAACCTTCTTGGAGCTCTGTGTTGAGCTGGGCCCTGAACTGCAGTGCAAGGACACCCAAATAAAGCACGTTGAGAAATGTGTTGCCATTGCTTTGTGGAAGATGGCGACACGCAATTGCTACCATTCAGTTGCACATCAGTTTGGAGTGAGGAAGTCTACTCTCGAAGCAGCACTTATGCAAATGTCAGGGAAATAAATCACATTTTGCTGCATAGGAATGTGTTTCTGGGAAATGTGGAGGACATAGTGTCTGGTTTTTGCTGACATGGGCTTTCCAATCTGCAGTGGACAATTGATGGCACATATATTCCCATTATAGCTCCACCACACCCTGCCTCAGACTACATCCATCATAACAGGTACTTCTCCATGGTGCTTCAGGTGCTTGTGGATCACTGTGGGCATTTCACAGACATAAATGTGGGGTGGTCTGGAAAGGTGCATCTTCAGGAACAATGGCCTGTACAGAAAGATGCATGCTGTCACTGTCATTTCCAGACTAGAAAATTATAGTCGGATATGTAGAAATACCATTTAGTGATCCTAGGAGATGCGGCTTACCCCTTTCAGCTCTGGCTCATGAAATCTTGCATGGGGCACTTTGACAGCATTAAGAAGTGGTTCAACAACAGGCTAAGCCAATGCTGCATGATTGTTGAATGTGCCTTTGGCAGATTGAAAGGGAAATGGAGGTGTTTCTATGGCAGGCTGGACCTGGAAGATCATATCCCTAAGGTGGTGGCTGCATGCTGTTGCTTACATAATTTCGGTGAGAGTAAAGGTGAAGTGCTTGGCTGTAGGTGGAACAATGAGGCACAGCATCTGGATTGGGGTGGGCAATAATTTTTGAATGAGGGCCACTTCAAAATTTTTTGAAGTGGTCATGGGCCGCACCGGAAGGGCGGGGGCCTCGGATAGAAAGGGTGGGGCCTTGGGCGGAAGGGGCGGGCCTTTGAATATCAGGAGTTGAAAGGGCTCGCTCCTCTCCGGTGGCTCCCAGGCATCACGTTAGCGGGGGATGGGTGCTGTGAACCCTTCCAATTCCTGCTATTTAAAGGGCTCACTGCTCCCGACCACACTGTTTGCGTGGTGTTTGGGAGCCAGGGATGCTAGAGCCTTTCAACTGCTTCTATTTAAAGGTCTCACACCTTCCCTAGGGCTGTTGCCTGCCTCTGGGCTGCCACACGTCCCTGGCTCCGGGCAATGGTCTAGCATAGGGCTGGGAACTGCAAGCCCTTTCAATTGCTTCTATTTAAAGGGCTTGTGCCTGTCAGGTAGCTATCAGGCAACGCAGCCGCTTGGCAGGCACGAGCCCTTTAAATAGAAGCAGTTGAAAGGGCTTGTGCGTCTCCGGCTCCCAGGCAACACACTACAGGGTGGCAGGGCTGGCCTTACCATGAGGTGAACTGAGGCAGCCGCCTCAGGTGCCAGACTGTGGGGCCACTAGGGCCCAGAGCGTAGAAAATTGTGTCTGCTGCTGGTGCAGCGAGGGGGCATGGGGGCGTCATTGAGCTCCCTGCCTCAGGTGCCAACATGTTGTGGGCTAGCCCTGGGGGGTGGGGCCTGAAACTGCCACGCAGGCCAAATCAAAGCCCTAGGTGGGCTGGATCCAGCCCACTGAGAGGCTTTTGCCCACCCCTGATCTGAATGCACAATTTGGTCAGCCAGATACTCATGCTGTCAGAGGAGCCCATAGGGTAGTCATGAATATGAGGGTGGCTCTGAGAAACCAATTTGACAATGAGGGGTGCTGACATTTCTGTGTGGTGGGGTTGCTTCCCTGCCTCATGCCACTTCTCATTTAGGTCACTCTCTGTGAAAGCAGTTGTGTCTTTGAGAGCTGGGCATTAACACAGTTGTGAGGCTTTTCCATATCTCTTACTGCCGATCATCCTAATGGACAGAATCAATAAAGACAAATGTAATGCAGGTTTCCATGAGTCTATTTTGTGTGATGCAATCCACACCAAACACTCTGGCCCCTTTGGAAGCCTGAAATATCCTTTGGGGTTCATGGTGATGAGCAGTGGCATGAGTCACAATTGCTTTCACGGAGAGTCACCTAAAAGGGTTTTTTGTTGACAAAACTTGCCAGTGTAGACAAGGCCAGAATCAGCTGTTTTGAAAGCTCTTGCCTTTTACTGTTGCAGCATTTGAGCTTTCTGCTCACAGCTTAATTTTGGGGGGTTTAGTAGAGTAAAACTGATTATTGTAATATTTAAATTTACAACTCAGGTTCCATATGCACATGTCGGCATTCATCTAAGTAAATGATCCTTTATTCATAAGGTTGCAACCTCACTGAAGACTTTTCATACTCAGTCTAGTCCATTAATCCAAATGCTAATTGACTCTTTAATGATGCTGTGAGAAAGCAAAGAAAATCTCAAATTTTGAAAGGGCACATTGAAATTATGTTAACTAAGTCATTCAATTTGTACCATGACAAAACACAGACCTGTATAATTAAAGAGTCTACACACAACTAGAGGAGAAGGAAGCTTCTTTGCAATATGCAGCCCTGGTGGGATCAGATCTCAGCCAGCTGTAATAGAGTAGGTGGTATATCAAATCTCTTATTTTTATCATATCTAGTTTTATCTTAAAAAACACTTTTTAAACATACATAATGTCAGTGGATAAAATGGCACTCACAAAGAATTTAATAAACATACTAATTTAGGCCACAGTGAATGTCTAAATACCAACTACAATGCTATATCATACATCAACTATTAAAAAACAATGAGTAGTGCCTATGGCACCTTAGAAATTAACCAAAATATCTAGAATCATGAGCTTTTGTGGGCAAAACCTACTTCACCAGATGATTCAGAGGGGTAGCCGAGTTAGTCTGTAACAGGAAAGACTTTAAAAACAACAAATAGACTAGTAGCACCTTAAAGACTGACAAAACATGTAGATGGTATCATGAGCTTTCGTGGGCACAGCCCACTTCTTCAGATCACCTGAAGAAGTGGGCTGTGCCCACAAAAGCTCATGATACCATCTACATGTTTTGTCAGTCTTTAAGGTGCTACTAGTCTATTTGTTGTTTAAGTTCATCAGCTGAATTGGACTATTAAGTGATGAA
>CM064330.1:91758598-91909459 GCA_032595735.1 Pelochelys cantorii | reverse complement strand
AAAAGGAGGCTGGTGCCACGCACCGTTGTTACACGGTTGTCACGCTGACTAGACTGCCAAGTGAGACCTGAGCCCTCATGACAGGGAGGTCACACTGCTCAGGGTTCCAAAGAGCTCCATGTCCCCCATAAGCCGTGGCCACGTGACTTGCACCCTCCTTACAGGGGAGTCGTTTCGCTCGTCAGCCACAAGCGCTTAATAGCAAGAGGCCAAAAGGGCCGACCAGAACCCTGCCTTACAGGGTGGTCAAACAGATCAAGCTAGCGGAAAGTTGAACGAGCCTCCGAACTCAGGGAGAAGCGACAGGCACCCTCCTTACAGGGCAGTCGCTCTCGCTTGCCAGCCGCAAGAGCGTCGTATTATGGAGGCCGAAAGGGCCGACCTGAACCCTGAGTACAGGGAGGCCACGCAGTTCAAAGATCCGTACCCCCGCAGAAGCAAGGGGATGGAGACGCGCTCTAGTTAGAGGCCGGTCACTGGGCCTAGCCCAATAAGAAAGCATTCTTGTACGAGACAAAAGGGGAGAGGCCCGAATCCTGCTTACAGGGGGCTCACCCAGGCCATGGCACAAACCTGGCTCTACGGCCTGATCATTGGCGACCTACACCCTACTTACAGGGGGGTCGCAGCGGCTGGACTACCAACAGCCCCCGGTGCCAAAAGGGCAAGAGGGCAGAGACCCGAACCCAAGTTACAGGCAGGTCAGAGGATCAATGGCACGAAGGTCGCCCTAATCCCTTCCAAAGCGGAGGGATTCCACCGTCACCTCAATTAGAGGGCGGCCCCTGGAGATCGGCTAGTTACTGGAGCCTAATGCCAAGGAGCTAAAGGGCAGAGACCTCATCCTGAATTACAGGTAGGCCCCGCTGCTTAAGAGTCCCAAGAGCTCAATCTGTGCCGTAAAAGAGAGAGGCTCGAGACACGAACCCTCCTTACAGGGCTGTCCAGCTGACTAGACTGCCAACGGGCCATAATGCCGAAAGGGCAAGCGGGCAGAGACCTTACCCTGAATTACAGGGAGGTCACGCGGCTCAGAGTTCGGAGGAGCTCCGTATCCCCCTGAAGCCCCAGGATCGGGACTTGCGCCCTCATTACAGGGGAGTCCCTCTCACTAGCCAATTAAAGGAGCATTACGCCAAGCGGCCAAGAGAGCACAGACCTGAAGCCCAGTTACAGGGCGGTCACACTGCTCAAGGTGTTAAAAAGCTCCATCGCCCCTGTGACCCGAGCCTGAATTAAGGGGCGAGGGCGGAGGCTCACTCTGTCCACAGTCCCTTTCCCTCTCCTCTGCCTTGGCTGACTTGCTTTCTTTGCTCCTATTTGCTTGCAGGTCCTTGGAGGCTTCCTTCTTCTTCTTGTCTGCCCTTCTTGGTTGCGCTGCAAGCGGAGGGAAAGAGATTATTGGCGATCTACACCCTAGTTACTTCATATCCCTCATTACAGGAACTTGTCTTTCAGAAGCCAGAAATGTTTATCCGTCTTACTGTGTTTTTTGAATTCTATTAGGAGTCCTGTTGGTTGTTAAATTTGTTAAACTAACAAATTTATTTCGTTATTAGCTTTCGTGGGTGATTAGCACTTGATCCTATGCATGGTGTTGGAATCACAAAAGTGAGGATATATTTATGTACTTAATATATTCATGTACTTTTTTTTTTTTTTTAGGGAAAAAAGGAATTACTCATCAAATATAAGGCCTATGTTAAAAAGGCCAAGTGGATCATGTTATGTGTGGCTTATTACCAGGGATTGATGGGGAGGTATGCATGGAGAGGGAAAATTGCCTTTGTTTTGATGTAACCATTATTCAGTTCAAATTTGATGATGTTAAACACTCACCAGTAATCTCATGCCACATCAGAGAAATGCTAAACCAGAATCCTATCCTTTCAACAAACCTTATTGCCAAGTCCATCCACATATCTTTACAAGTGTCACCATCACAGACCTAATCTCATCAGCCTAATCTCATCACGGGCTCTTTTACATGCACATCTACTAACATGGTATATGCCATCCTGTGCTATGCATATTGGCCTTCCCAGATATTCTCTGCACCAAAGGATAAATGGACAGAAATTAGACCTCCATAGAGGTAACCTACAAAAACCACTTGGATGACACTTTAGCCACCCTGGACACATTGCAATCTATTTAAAAGTACTCATCCTTTTTCAAAAAGAACTTGAAATCCAGACCTCAAAGAGAAATAGCTGAGCTGAAATTAATTTGCAAATTTAACATGATTAAATTAGGACTGAATAAGGACTTAGAATATTTTCTTCTCTATAGAGGCAATTTTCTCTCTCTTGTGATTCACATCTCCCCATCAACTGCTGGGAGTGAGCCACATCCACCCGGAGTGCGTTAGCCTCAAAAACAGCGGTACTATACTTAATAAGTAACGTGTGTGTTTGTGTGTGTGTGTACACACACACACACACACACACACACACACACGTAGAGAGATGGAGTAGAAACTTTACTCTAACTTATAGGATTGTGACTTGCACCCTAATTACAGGGGAGTCTCTCTCACTAGCCAATTAAAGGAGCATTATGCTAAGCCACCAAGGGAGCACCTTTCTGAACCCCTGTTACAGGGCTTTCAGACTGCTCAAGGTGATTAATATCCCCTGTGACCTGAGTGTTATATATGGGGCTCTCAGTCTGTCCACAGTTCCTTTCCTTCTCCTCTGCCTTCAGTGACTTGTTTTCTTTCCTCCTGTTTGCTTACTGTTTCTTAGTGCTTTTCTTCTTCTCTTTAGTTGGAGGCCTGCAAAGAGATAAAGAAGGAAGTTAAGACACCCTTTTGACAGAGATTACTCCACTCCATTTCCCCAGTGCAAACTTAGTACAAACAAGAGAGGCTCCTGTAATTCCACCCTCATTAAAATTCTGTTGTACCCTCTTACTCTTTATAGGGATTCTGCTTTGTGACAAAACTTTACAATGAAATCCTTTTTCAAAGAGAAAAATCTCTATTTCTTTCCTTGACAGCTGCTGTACTATGCTCATCCAAATTAATACAAATTGAATAGAATTCAGTTCATGGTCATCTGTCTGATCCCTGTCTCCTCTCCTTCAGTATATTCTATATTTTCCAGGTTCTTCATTCCTCTCCCATGTCAGCATTTTCCCTCCTCAGCCCTCTCTCCTCCATTTGCTTCCCACCTCAGCCTCAGATCCCACTTCAGCCTTCCCACCTCAATCTGAGCCTCCCTACTTCTGTCTCCCCAACTTCAGAATTTTCTACTTCAGCCTGGTTCCCATTTTCCACCTCGTCACTAAGCCTCAGCCCCTGAGGCCCCCACCTCAGCACTTCCTTCTTCCTGAGCCCCTCCAACCACATCATCCCTTCCTGTCACTTCAGCCTAAGCCTCTTGCCTCAGAACTTTCTGTCAATCTCCTTAACCTGAGCCCCCACCTCAGGCTGAGCACCTCTGGCTTACCACCATCTCAGGCTGAGCACCTCTGGCTCAGCACTTTCCACCTCAGCCCAAACCCTCCCACCTCCGCCTGAGTCTGCCCAACCCTCTGACCCCACCCACCTCAGCTCTTCCCACCACCTCAGCCTGAGCCCCTTGCCACAGTGTTTCCTGCCTCCTCAAACTGACCTCTGCCTCAGCACTTCCCCCACCTCAGCACTTCCCCCCTCATAATGCTGAGTGCTCCCTACCTCAACACTTCCCCCCATCTCAACCTGAGTCTCCCTCCACTTCCCTAATAAGCCTGAGCCCCGGGCTCAGGACATCTCACCACCTCAGGCTGAGCCCCATACTCCTACATCTCTCACCTCTCATCTCAGCACACCCCAAGACAACCTGAGCTCACTACCAATACTTGCCGCCTCAGCCTGAGCAGCCTCACCTCAGTGCTTCCCGCCAAAACAGCCTGACCCCCCCCCACCTCATCTCTTCCTGCCACCTCTACCTGAGCCCCCTACCTCAGCGTTTCCTGCCTCCTCAAACTGACCTCTCCCTCAGCATTTCCCTCCATCTCAGCCTGAGCCCTCACCTCAGCGCTTCCCCCACCTCGGTCTGAACCCTCTTCTCCTACCTCAGCATGAGCCCCCATCTCTCACCTCTCATCTCAGCTCAGCTCATCCCACTGCAACCTGAGCTCACTACCAGCACTCCCCACCTCACCTCAGTGCTTCCCGCCAAAACAGCCTGAGGCCCCCTCACCTCAGCTCTTACTACCACCTCAACCTGAGGCCCTCACCTCAGCATTTCCTGCCTCCTCAAACTGACCTCTGCCTTAGTGCTTCCCACCGCCTAAGACTGAACCCCCCCCCACAGCACTTCTTCCCCCACCTCAGCCTGAGCCCCTTACTCAGAAAGATCCCCATCTCTCACTGCTCATCTCAGCACATCCCTCCTCAACCTGAGCTCACTACCCACAATTCCCACCTCAGTCTGAGCCGCCTCACCTCAGCGCTTCCCGCCTCCGCTGCTATTTCTACCATCTGAGTCTGATTTCTGCTCTTTCCCCCATCTCAGCTGTTGCCTCTCAACACAGCTTTCCTGCCACCTCAGACTCAGGCCATCTCCCTCTCTGCTTCCCACTGCCAAAGCCTGAGCCCCCCGCCCCCCACCTCAGCACTTATCACCATCTCAGGCTGAGCACCTCTGCCTCAGCTCTTCCCCTCTCCTCAGCACTTCCCACCTCAGCCCAAACCCTCCCACCTCACCCTGAGTCTGCCCAACCCCCTGACCCCACCCACCTCATCCCCTTTCCTCAGTGCTTCCCACCTCGTCATCGTGAGGTCCCACCACCTCAGCACTTCCCCCCTCATAATGCTATGTACTGCCTGCCTCAACTCATCCCCCCAATCTCAACCTGAGCCTCCGTCCACTTCCCTCACAAGCCTGACCCCCCCCCCCACCTCACTCTTCCATCTTCCATCAGTACATCTTACCACCTCAGGCTGAGCCCCATACTCCTACATCTCTCACCTCTCATCTCAGCACACCCCACCACAACCTGAGCTCACTACCAGTACTTCCTGTCTCAGCCTGAGCAGCCTCACCTCAGCTATTCCTGCCACCTCAGCCTGAGCCCCCACCTCAGCCCTTCCCCCACCTTGGTCTGAGCCCCCTTCTCCTACCTCAGCATGAGCCCCCATCTCTCATCTCAGCACTTCCCACCTCAGCCTGAGCCACCTCACCTCAGTGCTTCCTGCCAAAACACCGACCCCCTCCCCACCTCAGCTCTTCCTGCCACCTTAACCTGAGGCCCTCACCTCAGCATTTCCTGCCTCCTCAAACTGACCTCTGCCTCAGTGCTTCCCTCCGCCTCAGACTGAACCCCCCCCCCACAGCACTTCTTCCCCCACCTCAGCCTGAGCCCCTTACTCAGAAAGCTCCCCATCTCTCACTGCTCATCTCAGCACATCCCTCCTCAACCTGAGCTCACCACCCGCACTTCCCACCTCAGCCTGAGCCGCCTCACCTCAGTGCTTCCCGCCAAAACAGCCTTCTCCCCCCCACCTCAGTTCTTCCCACCACCTCAGCCTGAGCCCCTTACCTCAGCATTTCCTGCCTCCTCAGCCCTTTCTACCATCTCAGGCTGAGCATGTCTGCCTCAGCTCTTCCCTTCTCCTCAGCGCTTTCCACCTCAGCCCAAACCCTCCCACCTCAATCTGAGTGTGCTCACCCCCTAACCCCTCCCACCTCAGCTGTTCCTGCCATTTCAGCCTGAGCCCCTGGCCACAGCGTTTCCTACCTCCTCATCCTGAGATCCCAGCACCTCATCACTTCCCTGTCATAATTCTGAGTGCCCCCTGCCTCGGCATTTCCCCCATCTCAACCTGAGTCCCCCACCTTACTCTTCCATCTTCCTCAGCCTGAGCCCACAGTCTCAGCACCTCAGTCTGAGCCTCATTCTCCTACATCTCTCACCTCAGCACATCCCACCACAACCTGAGCTCACTGCCCGCCTCAGCCTGAGCTGCCTCATCTCAGTGCTTCCCGCCAAAACAGCCTAACCCTCCCCACCTCAGTTCTTCCCGCCACCTCAGCCTGAGCCCCTTACCTCAGTGTTTCCTGCCTCCTCCTCAAACTGACCTCTCCCTCAGCATTTCCCTCCACCTCAACCTGAACCCCCAGCTCAGCGTTTCCCCCACCTTGGTCTGAGCCCCCTTCTCCTACCTCAGCTTGAGCCCCCATCTCTCACCTCTCATCTCAGCATTTCCCATCTCAGCCTGAGCTCACTATAGCAGCACTTTCCGCCAGAACAGCCTGCTCCCCCCCACCTCAGCTCTTCCTACCACCTCAACTTCAGCCCCTCACCTCAGCATTTCCTATCTCCTCAAACTGACCTCTGCCTCACTGCTTCCCTCCGCCTCAGACTGAGCCCCCCCCCGCAGCGCTTCCCCCTCCTCAGCCTGAACCTCTTACTCAGAAAGCTCCCCATCTCTTACTGCTCATCTCAGCACATCCCTTCTCAACCTGAGCTCACCACCCGCACTTCCCACCTCAGCCTGAGCCACCTCACCTCAGTGCTTCCCGCCTCCGCTGCTATTTCTACCATCTGAGTCTGATTTCTGCTCTTTCCCCCATCTCAGCTGTTGCCTCTCAACTCAGCTTTCCTGCCACCTCAGACTCAGGCCATCTCCCTCTCTGCTTCCCACTGCCAAAGCCTGAGCCCCCCGCCCCCCACCTCAGCACTTATCACCATCTCAGGCTGAGCACCTCTGCCTCAGCTCTTCCCCTCTCCTCAGCACTTCCCACCTCAGCCCAAACCCTCCCACCTCACCCTGAGTCTGCCCAACCCCCTGACCCCACCCACCTCATCCCCTTTCCTCAGTGCTTCCCACCTCGTCATCGTGAGGTCCCACCACCTCAGCACTTCCCCCCTCATAATGCTATGTACTGCCTGCCTCAACTCATCCCCCCAATCTCAACCTGAGCCTCCGTCCACTTCCCTCACAAGCCTGACCCCCCCCCACCTCACTCTTCCATCTTCCATCAGTACATCTTACCACCTCAGGCTGAGCCCCATACTCCTACATCTCTCACCTCTCATCTCAGCACACCCCACCACAACCTGAGCTCACTACCAGTACTTCCTGTCTCAGCCTGAGCAGCCTCACCTCAGCTATTCCTGCCACCTCAGCCTGAGCCCCCACCTCAGCCCTTCCCCCACCTTGGTCTGAGCCCCCTTCTCCTACCTCAGCATGAGCCCCCATCTCTCATCTCAGCACTTCCCACCTCAGCCTGAGCCACCTCACCTCAGTGCTTCCTGCCAAAACACCGACCCCCTCCCCACCTCAGCTCTTCCTGCCACCTTAACCTGAGGCCCTCACCTCAGCATTTCCTGCCTCTTCAAACTGACCTCTGCCTCAGTGCTTCCCTCTGCCTCAGACTGAACCCCCCCCCACAGCACTTCTTCCCCCACCTCAGCCTGAGCCCCTTACTCAGAAAGCTCCCCATCTCTCACTGCTCATCTCAGCACATCCCTCCTCAACCTGAGCTCACCACCCGCACTTCCCACCTCAGCCTGAGCCGCCTCACCTCAGCGCTTCGCGCCAAAACAGCCTACCCCCCCCACCTCAGTTCTTCCCACCACCTCAGCCTGAGCCCCTTACCTCAGCATTTCCTGCCTCCTCAGCCCTTTCTACCATCTCAGGCTGAGCATGTCTGCCTCAGCTCTTCCCTTCTCCTCAGCGCTTTCCACCTCAGCCCAAACCCTCCCACCTCAATCTGAGTGTGCTCACCCCCTAACCCCTCCCACCTCAGCTGTTCCTGCCATTTCAGCCTGAGCCCCTGGCCACAGCGTTTCCTACCTCCTCATCGTGAGATCCCAGCACCTCATCACTTCCCTGTCATAATTCTGAGTGCCCCCTGCCTCGGCATTTCCCCCATCTCAACCTGAGTCCCCCACCTTACTCTTCCATCTTCCTCAGCCTGAGCCCACAGTCTCAGCACCTCAGTCTGAGCCTCATTCTCCTACATCTCTCACCTCAGCACATCCCACCACAACCTGAGCTCACTGCCCGCCTCAGCCTGAGCTGCCTCATCTCAGTGCTTCCCGCCAAAACAGCCTAACCCTCCCCACCTCAGTTCTTCCCGCCACCTCAGCCTGAGCCCCTTACCTCAGCGTTTCCTGCCTCCTCCTCAAACTGACCTCTCCCTCAGCATTTCCCTCCACCTCAACCTGAACCCCCAGCTCAGCGTTTCCCCCACCTTGGTCTGAGCCCCCTTCTCCTACCTCAGCTTGAGCCCCCATCTCTCACCTCTCATCTCAGCATTTCCCATCTCAGCCTGAGCTCACTATAGCAGCACTTTCCGCCAGAACAGCCTGCTCCCCCCCACCTCAGCTCTTCCTACCACCTCAACTTCAGCCCCTCACCTCAGCATTTCCTATCTCCTCAAACTGACCTCTGCCTCACTGCTTCCCTCCGCCTCAGACTGAGCCCCTTACCTCAGCGTTTCCTGCCTCCTCCTCAAACTGACCTCTCCCTCAGCATTTCCCTTCACCTCAGCCTGAGCCCCCAGCTCAGCGCTTCCCCCACATTGGTCTGAGCCCCCTTCTCCTACCTCAGCATGAGCCCCCATCTCTCATCTCAGCACTTCCCACCTCAGCCTGAGCCACCTCACCTCAGTGCTTCCCGCCAAAACAGCCTACCCCCCCCCACCTCAGCTCTTCCTGCCACCTTAACCTGAGGCTCTCACCTCAATATTTCCTACCTTCTCAAACTGACCTCTGCCTCAGTGCTTCCCTCCGCCTCAGACTGAACCCCCCCCCCACGGCATTTCTTCCCCCACCTCAGCCTGAGCCCCTTACTCAGAAAGCTCCCCATCTCTCACTGCTCATCTCAGCACATCCCTCCTCAACCTGAGCTCACCACCCGCACTTCCCACCTCAGCGCTTCCCGCCTCCGCTGCTATTTCTACCATCTCAGGCTGAGCATGTCTGCCTCAGCTCTTCGCTTCTCCTCAGCGCTTTCCACCTCAGTCCAAACCCTCCCACCTCAGCCTGAGTCTGCCCAACCCCCTGACCCCTCCCACCTCAGCTCTTCCCGCCATTTCAGCCTGAGCCCCTTGCGTCAGTGCTTCCCACCTCCTTCTTATCCTGAGTTCCCACCACTTCCCTATCATAATGCTGAGTGCCCCCTGCCTCAACACTTTCCCTCATCTCAACCTGAGCCCCCACCTCAGTCTTCCATCTTCCTCAGCCTGAGCCCATTCTCCTACATCTCACTACCTCAGCCTGACCTCATTCTCCTATATGTCTCACCTCTCATCTCAGCACATTCCACCACAACCTGAGCTCACTACCAGCACTGCCCACCTCTGACTGAGCAGCCTCACCTCAGTGGTTCCCGCCAAAACAGCCTGAGCCACATGCCTGAACTTTTCCCACCACCTCAACCTTGTCCCTATCTCTCATCGTTAGCCTCAACCTGATTCCTCCTACCTCAGCATTGCCCACCTCAATGAATGGCCCCCCCACCTCAAACTGAGCCCACCTGCCTCAGCCTGAACTCCCCCCCACTGTTCAGTACTCATCTCAGCCTAAGCCTCCGTTTCCTGCCTTAGACCCTGTCTCTCACCCCATCTCAGCCTCACCCCCCCACACCACTCACTCCCTGCCTTAACCTGAGTCTCTTGCCGCTGACCACCTCAATCTCACCCAGCACTGCTCAGCCTCCCTTCTCTGCCTTATCCCCATCTTGCATCTCTTGCCTGAGCTCCCACATCTCTCATCTTCTCTTCTAGCACGTCTCCTCTCCTTTGACCTTCCTTATATTATTAGCTCCAAGAGACCAGTTGTTATGACTTGGACCCAAAAAAACCCCACAAGAATCTAAACAAAGACTCTTTATTTTCCTGAGCGACAATTAGTTTTGCCAGCATGCTCAGATTTACTGGGCAAAGATTTTTGACCCCCTGCTGTAGGAGCTCTCATCTGATCTCTACATCTGCCTGTTCCTCACTCAGCTATCATTCCCCCACCCACCCGCACTGCCCTCTTCCCCACTCAGCTCAGCCTTACTCAGCATCATCTCTGCTCCTCCTACAACTCTTCAGTTCCTTCACCCAGGCCTGAGGGGCTGCTGCAGGATCCCTTTCCCCCTGCCAGGCTGTCAGGGTGGCTTCAAGGGACTCTTGACCCCCTTCTAGGCTGAGTACTGCTGAGGAAGAGTGGAAAGGAGCCAGACTACACATAGGAGGAGAAGGGGAGCAGAAGACGAGTGTCTCTTAGTAGCAGGGCTCTTTAGCTCCCTCTGAACCCTGCCCATGTCACATGCCTTCTCATTGCTGCCTTCTGAACCCCATCCCACCATGTGCCTCCTCTTTGAGCCCTACTCTCTAATTGACAGGAGGAGATCAGAGAGCTGGAGAGGTATGGCTTTGCACACAGAGCTCTATTCTCCCCCTTGTGGGGATAGGTGATAGCTCCATGCCATGGCCCTGGGCTGGGTTAGCAGTGGGGACAGCACTGTGCATAGGTGTGAGGTCAGAGCTTACCCTGGCTACCCCACCTCTTCCTGCAGAGAACCAAGCTGTTCTTGGCTGCCCCTGTATTGCCCTCCCCACTACGGATGTGGAGGACGAGTTGACTAGTCGCTTCCCCCCTCTTTGCTGCCTCTATCAGAAAGAGGCAGCAAGGGGCGGGGGGAAGAGGAGAGAGTACTTCAAAGCAGCAATGCCGCTGGAAACCTGGTGCCAGATCTTGGGCTCCCTGCGGCGCTGTCGTTTTGAAACACCGTGTGCAGCCAGGAGCCAGCTGGGGTGTCTCCAGGCTGCACGTGGCATTTCAAAGTGGCAGCAGTGCATGCAGCCTGGGATCAGCTGGGGACTCCCTCACTGATCCTGGGCTGCATGCAGTGCTGCTGCTTTGAAACGCTGTGGGGAGGCTGGTGTCAATCTCGTCCTGGCATTTCAAAGCAGCAGCATCGTGTAGAACCCAAGATCAGCTTGAGTCCCCAGGTGATCCTGGGCTTCATGGGGCGCTTTTGCTTTTTGAAGTGTAGCAACAACCCTAGGGCAGTTGCTACACTTCAAAGGTGGAAACGCCCTATTGACTAATCAAATAGTCAATGCAAAATGCATTGACTATTCAATTAGTCAGTTACTCGATATTTAACATTCATATTCTCCACCTCTTCCTTCAGAGCCAGATGATCCTTGTTGTGCCCCAGCACTGACCCCACCCCCATCTCCTTCTCCAAGGCCAGGGCATCACCCGCCATACCCTATTGCCTACTTAAAAATATTTAAAATGGTGTAATTGTGGTCCTTGATTAGTTTGGACCATGATGATGATGATAGATTTTTTATATTGTCCTTTGTTGGCTGTCCTCTGAAGTCAAACATTGCAGCTATTGTATGAAATAGCCCTAAAAAATCAACATGCTTAGTGTTGTAGCCAAGGGTGAAAGGTATGAGCTATATTTAGGATATGGAGTTAAAACATAAGAATTAGTTAACTGTGAGATTTTAAGGCTGAGGCTTGTATATTATTTATCTTAGCCAAATTAGGCTTTCAGATAAATTAGCTGTATTAGAAATATAAATAAAATAGCAGGGCTGTCAATTGACGTGTTAACGCCTGCGATTAACGCAGTCCAGGATTAACACGTTACATTTTTTAACACGTTATACGCAGTCGTTAATGCTGCGCTGCCCCTTTGAAGCGCTACTGCACTCTCCAGCTGACCCCAGGCTCCACTGCCCATTTGAAATGCGCAGAGGCGGCGTTTCAAAGGGGTAGCCACCTCACAGCTGAGCCGGGGATCAGCTGTGCGGTGGATGCCCCTTAGAAATGCCACCTCCGCCTGTTTCAAAGGGGCAGTGGAGCCCGGGATCAGCTGGGAACTCCGCGTGGCATTTTCCAGAGACCAGGATCAACTGGAGAGTCCCCAGCTGACCCTGGGTTGTGGGGAAATGCCGTGCGGAACCCAGGATCAGCTGGAGACTCCCCAGCTGAGCCCAGGTACCAGGGCTGTTCCTTTGAAACATGCACAGAGGCGGCATTTTAAAGGGGCAGCCCTGGAGCCCGGGGTCAGCAGGAGAGTCCCCAGCTGATCTTGGGCTCCGCGTGGCAGCGGAACCCAGGGTCAGCTGGGCACTCCCCAGCTGATCCCGGGCTCTGCGCAGCATTTCCCCAGAACCCAGGGTTCTGCTCCCGCACAGAGACCAGGATCAGCTGGGCCATTCCCAGCTGACCCTGGGCTCCACGGCAGCTGTCCACAGCACTTCCCCAGCTGACCCCGGGTTGTGGGGAAATGTCGTGCAGAGTCCGGGATCAGCAGGGAAGTCCCCAGCTGACACAAGACTTCCACAGCTGCCCCTTTGAAATGCTGCCTTGAGGTTTCAAAGCAGCAGCACCACACAGCCGTGCGGTACTGCCACGTTGAAGTACCCCCTCCACCCCCTCTTGTTGCCTCTATGTGACAGAGGCAGCAAAGGGGGGGGATATCGACTAGTCCACTAGTTGACTGACTATCCGATAAGCATTTGGTTATCAGATAGTCAACTAGTCTTTATCTTCCCTACCCAGGATCAGCTGGAGTGCCCAGCTCATCCCCAGCTCTGCATTGTGCTGACCCTTTTAAGCGTCGCTCCGGCGCTTCAAAGGGGCAGTGCAATACGGAGCCGGGGATCAACTGGGCACTCCAGATGATCCCGGGCTCCTAAGGTGTTGCCTCTTTGAGGTGCCAGGGTGGCGTTTCCAAGGAGTTGCACAACATGGAACCCGGGATCAGCTGGGCACTCCAGCTGATCCTGGGCTCCATGTTGCACTGCCCCTTTCATGCACCACCACAACACTTCAACGGGGCAATATTCCATGGAGCCCAGGGTCAGCTGGGGACTCCAGCTCACCCTGGGCTCCTCCTTGCACTGCCCCATCGAAACACTTCCCTGGCGCTTCAAAGGGGTAGCGCTGCATGGAGCCCTGGGTCAATTGGCGTTTCAAAGGGCAGACATGTGTGATTAATCACGAGTAAATTTTTAAATTGCTTGACAGCCCTATAAAATAGTTAATCTGCTGAGTTTGTATCTGTTTGATGTAGAAATGCCTGTCTTTAATGTCTGCATTTCTGCATCAAAAGCTATGTATGGGACACATCCAGCCCACTTAATTAGTTTCATTTACATGGGTCCTACAATTTACAGGTAATTCTGCTCTTTTTATATATATAAACCCCTTTTTATCAGATGAATTGGAGTGGAAATAAGAGAAACCAAGATATAGATATACCTGTAGATATAGATATACACACACAGCAGAATTACCTGTAAATTGTAGGATCCATGGAGAAATGTCACGGGACAGCTCAGGATCTGTTGACTGAAACATATAAAAAGATGGGTGCAGAACTACAGAGTTGCATCTTTTAGTGCTGCTCTCATCCTCCAGGAGCATCGGTGCATATCAACATGATCCAGCTCCCCTCCTTGTTTCTACATCACCTGGCAGGTGGACTAGCATGAGCAACTGAGAACTGTGTGTAGAATGTGTGTATGTGTGGTGGATAATTTTAGTAGCTGGAGCAATAAATGAATTCTGAAGTCACAATAAATGTGATCGTTTTCATCTCCGTTTTTAATTAAAAACACACACACAAAAAAGAAATAAATTTGATCCATTCCAATAGTTACATGTGTTATTTCAAAAGATTCTGGACTTTAGCTACATTCCACCTCCCTTTTCATTACCAAAAATTACATGCTATACATGTATCAAACCACTAATACATATTTTCATTAACTTTAAAATATTAATTTACTTTGGTATATTGTAGGTACATCTTCCCTGTAGAATCTACAATACATTCAGTCTGAGAGATCTGGTCACATTTATTGGTTATTGATTCACAAAACTGGAGGGTGAATATCTTGAGGCATAGAAACCATCTTCTTGCCCAGATCAACTGAGACTGGTCTTTGAAAACACTGTGATCTAGATCAGGCACACTTCTTTATTTCCACTTGCCCATTATCAGAAGCTATTAACAGGTTATTTAATACTGTGGACTGACAAACGTAGTGAGTTGGTTTGACATCACAGTACCCGGTAAATGGAAGACAAGCAAACATATAACCGAAATATTGTTTTATTACCCTTTATTTAAATATATTATAATGCACTACATATGTGGATGCAATAAACATTTGGTAAGCTGCAGAGCTGCCTTAAAGAACATGTGTACGTGTGGTAATATAGTCTGTAATGTGAAGGGCAGGCTAGAGGATCATGGTGGTCCCCTCTGACTTCAAAGGCCTGTGTTCTCCCCAAGTACAAGTACACTAACTTTTTCTTTCTTTAGACTTATGCTTTTTTATAATGGGCTTACACCAGTTCTGAGGGAATAATTACTTTGGTGATTGCTTTCTTCAGATAATTATACTGGAGGTTTTATAAATCTCATTTTATTTCCCTTAAAAATAATATAAAAATAAATGAATTAAAATAAACTTTCAAAAGAAATGATGCTTTCAGTAATCTGGCCTCCAAAAGATGGACCTGACTGATCCTTTCAGGTAACCTAAGTGAATAAAGGGATTTGCCCATGTAGCCATAAGTAACTGTTGTATATCTTGACTAATGCAACATGCATAATTTAGCAAATATGAAAAATATCTTTGCCTATTGAAACTTGGTTTTTTTCCTGCTTTGTTTTATTATTCAACTCAAGAATATCCAAAAGTTTCACAAAACTACTTCTGAAAGTATATTCTCCTCCAGATGTCTCCTGTACTTCAAGTTGCCTGTTCTCTTGTTGTATGGCATCGACATTCAGGTTGCTAACAGAGCTTAGTTCAGAAGTTCCACAATCACTGTTAGTTTCTTCAGTCTCCTCTTGATCAACCACTTTACCCTCAAGATATTTTGTAATCTTTTCCTCTTTAGAGACTCCATTGAATTCTCAGGAGGATTTGGGATGAAGACATTTGGCATTGTTTAACTGATCCAAATAAATATAATATTTATCCAAAACACTAATATCATCGTCTGAATATAACAGTGATTTATCCTCCAAGCATATCTTTTGTCAACCATCACTTCTTTATCTATGTGCTTGTCTCCAACAGTCCATTTTCCATTACTACATGTCTTCCTCATGGAGGCAATACTACCTCCCAGCATAGCAGAAATATTTTACATTTTTTCTTTTAAATCAAAATATGTTTTGTGAAGTTTTTTGTGTTCCTTAATCTCAGCACCAGACTTATTTGATCTCTATCACACATTTCTTGCTATACATTTCTCATCTGAACTATGAACTAGGGGAGACCAATAATAAGTACCAGGATCTTCACATGGAGCCTTTGTGGTTTTAGTTGAATAAATGTCAGTGTCACACAGAAACTGAAGTTGTTGCTGGACAAGATGTATTTCTGACCTTGGAATGGTAACGTGTACCCATGTGCATGGTTACATGCACACTCCCCCTCCCCCTGCACTGCTGCCTCTGTATATATTAGGAATAAGAGACAAAGAAGAGACCCTAACAGGGTGTTCTGGGGCCAGTTGCACTTGCTGATGAAATCTGTAACAGCAAAGAAAAATCAACATTTAAAAATATAGGTGAGAAAGATACGTGGTCAGACTAGGGATGTTAAAATGCATGTATTTTTTGTAAATGTGTAACCGCTGAAAA
Source organism: Pelochelys cantorii (assembly GCA_032595735.1). Taxonomy (NCBI): domain Eukaryota; kingdom Metazoa; phylum Chordata; order Testudines; family Trionychidae; genus Pelochelys; species Pelochelys cantorii. The sequence continues at coordinate 91,893,840 of CM064330.1, read as the reverse complement.
TATTCAGTGATTACTTGTTCACATGAGGGGGGCAGGCAGGAGCTGATGCTTGCCGGGGAGCTGGCACCAGCTTCTGCCTGCCCCTACCCCATACTGCTTCCTCTGTATCAGAGGCAGCAGGAGGGGGCAGGAGATGGTGTTCATAACGTGCCACCTTAAAAGCTGGCTCCCCACAAGCACCAGCTCTTGTGGAGCCTCCTGACGCCTGTCCCACCTGCGCTGCTGCCTCTGATACAGAGGCAGCAGCACGGGAGGGAGGGAAGGCAAGAGGTGTTGGTTCTCACCTGCCCCCCTGCCACATGTAGATATGTAACCACTGAAAATTTCCAGTAGTTACATGTTTACAAAAATAAATGCATTTTAACATCCCCATTCTGAGCACATATTTTTCTCACCTATATTTTGAATTTCTGATTTTTCTTTCCTGTTGCATGTTTCATCAGCAAGTGCAAGTTTCCCGCAAAATACTCCTAGAGATTTGAGGGTCTCTTCTTTGTCTCTTGTTCCTAATTACTCTCTTTTGCTGGACATTTTGTAAGCCTTAATGTTATAGAAACATTCATTTTCAGGAGCTAATGTCATCTCTCAAATGACCAAGAAAAAAGCATCTCTGTGTAGGCTATAGGTTAAATTTCAGAGATTAAAGAAAGGCTGCAAATATTAGCATGTGCATTAAGGTTAAAATCGTCTACTGATTGTGATAGAGAACCATATGAATTTCCAGTTTCTTTCTTCTTACCGCCTCGTGCCTTTTCGCTTTGTCTTGAGACAAAAACAAGCCCTTGAGGTAACTGTAAAAATTTCAACTATATGAGCTGCTTGCTGAGATTTACAGAGGAATAATTGTACCCAAATAATAACATGCTGGAGTTTGTGTGTCTCTGGAACAGTCCAATCCTCAAGTAGTCTATGATCTAATTCTGAAAAACAGGATTGGCTCATAAGAACATAAGAATGGCCCTACTGGGTCAGACCAAAGGTCCATCTAGCCCAGTAGCCTGTCTGCCGATAGTGGCCAGAGCCAGGTGCCCCAGAGGGGGTGGACCGAAGACAACGATCAAGCGATTTGTCTCGTGCCATCCATCTCCAGCCTCTGACAAACAGAGGCCAGGGACACCATTTCTATCCCCTGGCTAATAGCGTTTTATGGACCTAACCTCCATGAAATTATCTAGCTTCTCTTTAAACTCTGTTATAGTCCTAGCCTTCACAGCCTCCTCTGGCAAGGAGTTCCACGGGTTGACTACGCGCTGTGTGAAGAATAACTTTCTTTTCTTAGTTTTAAACCTGCTACCAGTTAATTTCATTTGGTGTCCTCTAGTTCTTCCATTATGGGAACTAATAAATAACTTTTCTTTATTCACTGTCTCCACACCACTCATGATTTTATATACCTCTAACATATCCCTCCTTAGTCTCCTCTTTTCTAAACTGAAAAGTCCCAGTCGCTTTAGCCTCTCTTCATATGGGACCCATTCCAAACCTCTAATCATTTTAGTTGCCCTTTTCTGAACCCTTTCCAAGGCCAAAATATCTTTTTTGAAGTGAGGAGACCACATCTGTACACAGTATTCAAGATGTGGGCGTACCATAGTTTTATACAGGGGCAGTAAGATATTCTGGGTCTTATTTTCTATCCTTTTCTTAATAATTCCTAACATCCTATTTGCCTGTTTGACTGCCGCTGCACACTGTGTGGAAGTTTTCAGAGAACTATCCACGATAACTCCAAGATCTCTTTCCTGATTTGTTGTAGCCAAATTAGCCCCCATCATACTGTACGTATAGTTGGGGTTATTTTTTCCAACGTGCATTACTTTACACTTATTCACATTAAATTTCATTTGCCATTTTGTTGCCCAATCATTCAGTTTGGTGAGATCTTTTTGAAGTTCTTCACAGTCTGCTTCTGTCTTGACTATCTTAAACAGTTTAGTATCATCCACAAACTTTACCACCTCACTGCTTACCCCTTTCTCCAGTTCATTTATGAATAAGTTGAATAGGATTGGTCCCAGGACTGACCCTTGGGGGTCACCACTAGTTACCCCTCTCCATTCTAATGCTCATACGTTATCAGTGTGGTTTTGTGATAATTTTTTCTTCTTCTTTTTCTTGATGATTTCCTCCAGATTAGGGATGCAAAATCTCATTTAATTGGTTAAATATTCCATCTGAAAAAAACATATGTACATAAAAATGAAAATTTTCAGCAAGATCAGAACTACAAATATCACTCTTACAGATGAAAGTGAAGTCTTCTATGAGCATATTCAATGCAGCATTAGAGGACTGAAACAACTAATGGAAAAAAAGTTAAGAATGTGTATCAGTTTGGATGAACTAATTAAAACAAGATGCAATTTTACTTTTCCATTCTAAGATTAAAGACTTGATTCTGCATGCCATTGCAAAATTCCATTAACTTGTGTGAGTGCAGACTAAGGCTGTAGGAAGCTCTAGACTAGTGGTTCCCAATACTGCGGACTGGCAAACTCATTCAAAAAATTTTGGCGGACCGATACAGAAATATTTGCATATTTTATGGTAATTAAGTTGTTTGCATATGCATTGTGGTAGTTAATTATAAGTGGTCACGTGTTATTTTGCATTGCATCTGTATGCACGCAATACATGTCATTGTAGGAAATAGGGTTTATCAAAATGTTAGTTGTTTACATAAGAACATAAGAATGGCCATACTGGGTCAGACCAAAGGTCCATCGAGCCCAGCATCCCATCTGCCGACGGTGGCCAATGCCAGGTGCCCCAGAGAAGGAGAACAGAAGACAATGATCAAGTGATTTATCTCCTGCCATCCATCTCCTGCCCTTGTTATGAAGGCTAGGGCACCATACTTTATCCCTGGCTAATAGCCATTTATGGACCTAACCTGCAAAAATTTATCAAGCTCTTTTTTAAACCCTAATAGAGTCCTGGCCTTCACAGCCTCCTCGGGCAAGGAGTTCCACAGGTTGACTGTGCGCTGTGTGAAGAAAAATTTCCTTTTATTAGTTTTGAACCTACTACCCATAAATTTCATTTGGTGTCCCCTAGTTCTTGTATTATGGGAAATGGTAAATAATTTTTCTATAATCACTTTCTCCACACCATTCATGATTTTATATACCTCTATCATATCGCCCCTCAATCGCCTTTTTTCCAAACTGAAAAGTCCCAGTCTCTCTAGCCTCTCCCCATATGGGACCCTTTCCAAGCCCCTAATCATCTTAGTCGCCCTTTTCTGAACCTTTTCTAATGCCAATATATCTTTTTTGAGGTGAGGAGACCACATCTGCACGCAGTACTCGAGATGTGGGCGTACCATAGTTTTATATAGGGGAAGTATGATATCTTTTGTCTTATTATCTATCCCTTTTTTAATAATTCCTAACATCCTATTTGCCTTACTAACTGCCGCTGCACACTGCGTGGATGTCTTCATAGAACTATCCACTATAACTCCAAGATCCCTTTCCTGATCTGTCGTAGCTAAATTTGACCCCATCATGTAGTACGTGTAATTTGGGTTATTTTTTCCAACATGCATTACCTTACACTTACCCACATTAAATTTCATTTGCCATTTTGCTGCCCAATCACTCAGTTTGCTGAGATCTTTTTGTAGTTCTTCACAATCCCTTTTGCTTTTGACTGTCCTGAACAACTTTGTGTCATCTGCAAACTTGGCCACCTCACTGCTTACCTCATTTTCTAGATCATTGATGAACAAGTTGAACAGGATTGGTCCCAGTACTGACCCCTGGGGAACACCACTAGTTACCCTCCTCCATTGTGAAAATTTACCATTTATTCCTACCCTTTGTTTTCTGTCTTTTAACCAATTCTTGATCCATGAAAGGACCTTTCCTCCTATCCCATGACCACCTAATTTACGTAAAAGCCTTTGGTGTGGGACCGTGTCAAAGGCTTTCTGGAAATCTAGGTATATTATATCCACTGGGTGCCCCTTGTCCGCATGTTTATTAACCCCTTCAAAGAATTCTAACAGATTAGTTAGACACGACTTCCCTCTGCAGAAACCATGCTGACTTTTGCCCAACAATTCGTGCTCTTCTATGTGCCTTGCAATTTTACTCTTTACTAGTGTTTCTACTAATTTGCCTGGTACTGATGTTAAACTTATCGGTCTATAATTGCCAGGATCTCCTCTAGAGCCTTTTTTAAATATTGGTGTTATATTGGCCATCTTCCAGTCATTTGGTACCAAAGTGGATTTAAAGGATAGGTTACAAACCACTGTTAATAACTCCGCAATTTCACATTTGAGTTCTTTCAGAACCCTTGGGTGAATGCCGTCTGGTCCCGGAGACTTGTTACTATTCAGCTTATCAATTAATTCCATAACCTCCTCTAATGTCACTTCAATCTGAGTGAGTTCCTCAGATTTGTCACCTAAAAAGGCTGGCTCAGATTTAGGAACCTCTGTAACATCCTCAGCCGTGAAGACTGAAGCAAAGAAATCATTTAATCGCTCCGCAATGGCACTGTCTTCCTTGATCGCTCCTTTTATATCTTTATCATCCAAGGGCCCCACTGCTTTTTTAGCGGGCTTCCTGCTTCTAATGTATTTAAAAAACATTTTACTATCATTTTTTGAATTTTTGGCTAGCTGTTCCTCAAACTCTTTTTTGGCTTTTCTTACTACATTATGACACTTAATTTGGGAGTGTTTATGTTCCTTTCTATTTTCCTCACTAGGATTTGACTTCCACTTTTTAAAAGCTGCCCTTTTCTCTCTCACTGCCTTTTTAACATGGCTGTTTAGCCATGGTGGTTCTTTGTTAGGTCTCTTACTGTGTTTTTTTATTTGGGGTATACATTTAAGTTGGGCCTCTAGTATGGTGTCTTTAAACAGTTCCCATGCAGCTTCCAGGGATTTTAGTTTAATTACTCTCCCTTTTAGTTTCTGTTTAACTAGCTTCCTCATTTTAGTGTAATTCCCCTTTTTGAAATTAAATGCCAGAGTGTTTGACCGCTGCGGTGTTCTTCCCAACACAGGAATATTAAAAGTTATTATATTGTGGTCACTATTTCCAAGCGGTCCAGTAACAGTTACCTCTTGGACCAGATCCTGCGTTCCAGTCAAGACTAGGTCGAGAATCGACTCTCCCCTTGTGGGTTCCTGTACTAGCTGTTCCAAGAAGCAGTCATTTAAGGCATCAAGAAATTTAATCTCTGAATCCCGTCCTGAGGTGACATGCACCCAATCAATATGGGGATAATTGAAATCTCCTATTATTACTGTGTTTTTTATTTTGGTAGCCTCTCTAATCTCCCTTATCATTTCAGCATCACTATCACTGTCCTGGTTAGGTGGTCGGTAATATATTCCTAATGCCATATTCATATTAGAGGAATGAATTGTTATCCATAATGATTCTATGGAACATTTTGATTCCTTTAGGATTTTTACTTCATTTGATTCTATATTATCCTTCACATATAGTACCACTCCGCCACCCGCACGACCTGTTCTGTCTTTCCGATATAATTTATATCCCGGTATGATAGTGTCCCACTGATTGTCCTCATTCCACCATGTTTCTGAGATGCCTATTATGTCAACTTCCTCCTTTGATATGAGGTACTCCAGTTCACCCATCTTATTAGACAGACTCCTAGCATTAGTGTAAAAGCATGTTAGAAAACTACCACTATTTATATGTCCGCCTTTCACAGACACATTGGATTTTTTTATGCACGATTGTTTCACATCTGATCTTGCCCATATATTATTTCCCACGTTCCCTATCTGACTAACTTCTAGGGAATCCCTACCTATGGAGCCTCGTGTAAGAGAAGTCTCCGTCCGATCCAGGTGCTCCCCCGCACCAATCGGCTTTCCCCCACCTCTTAGTTTAAAAACTGCTCTACGACCTTTTTAATGTTTAATGCCAGCAGTCTGGATCCACCTTGATTTAGGTGGAGCCCATCATTCCTGTATAGGCTCCCCCTACCCCAAAAGTGTCCCCAGTTCCTAATAAATCTAAACCCCTCTTCCCTGCACCATCGTCTCATCCACGCATTGAGACTCTGGAGTTCTGCCTGTCTATCTGGCCCTGCGCGTGGAACTGGAAGCATTTCAGAGAATGCCACCAAAGATGTTCTGGATTTCAGTCTCTTTCCTAGTAACCTAAATTTGGCCTCCAGAACATCTCTTCTACCCTTCCCTATGTCATTGGTACCAACATGTACCACGACGACCGGCTCCTCCCCAGCACTGCCCATAAGTCTGTCTAGATGCCTCGAGAGATCCGCAACCTTCGCACCAGGCAGGCAAGTAACCATACGGTTCTCCCGGTCATCACAAACCCAACTATCTATATTTCTAATGATCGAATCCCCCACTACTAAAACCTGCTTCTTCCTAACAGCTGGAGCTCCCTCCCCCGGAGAAGTATCCTCGGCACGAGAGGATACAACATCACCCTCTGGAAGGAGGGTCCCAACTATGGGATGGTTTCCCTCTGCTCCCATTGACTGCTCTCCTTCCCTGAGCCTTTCATCCTCCGTAACAGCATCAGGACTGTCAGATTGGAGGTGGGACAGCCCTACTATGTCCCGGAAAGTCTCATCCACAAACACCTCTGCCTTCCTTAGCTCCTCCAGTTCAGCCACCCTGGCCTCCAAAGCACGCACTCGGTCTCTGAGGGCCAGGAGCTCCTTGCATCGAGCGCACACATACGCCACCTACCCACAGGGTAGGTAGTCATACATACTGCACTCGACACAATAAACAGGATAGCCCCCACTCTGCTGCTGGGCTTCTGCCTCCATTTCCTACTCTAATTATATATGAGGGTTAATTAAATGTTTCAGATAGAGGTTGTTATAAAGGATTTAGTTTAAGGGCAATAGAAGTCACTGGCTCCCCCCAAGCTCCCCTCTCAAAACTCCCTCCTGTTAGCACTCACCCTGTTCGCGAGCACCCGGTCGCAAAGCTCCCTGGTCGCTTACCAGCAGGGTTTAAGTGCTCGGCCTCCCTGATAGCTCCTCCCTCTGCCTACAGCTCAGCCAATCAGCACACGGTGTTTCAATTCAAACCTAATCAGCTTCCAACTGCCTGCCTGCCTGCCTGAGCACACGGCCTTTCAAACAAACAAACAAACACACTCAGCTCAGCACTCCAAACGCTCCAAACAAACAAACTCCAAACAAACACACACAAGCCCAAAACCTCCAAATATAAGCAGCCACTTACCCCAAGGTGCTTTAGTTTGCTCCTTCCTTCTCCTCCTCCAGGAGAGCCTCTCAAAACTCCCTCCTGTTAGCACTCACCCTGTTCGCGAGCACCCGGTCGCAAAGCTCCCTGGTCGCTTACCAGCCAAAAATCATATCAAAAATCTTTAATTCTTCAAAGCTGGTATAATTCACCTCTATGGAAAGATTGAGGAATGAAATCCTTCTGCATATTTTATTCATTTATTTTTACTTCTGCACAGAAGCAGTGTCTGAATCACATGAGTGGATAGCAAGCTTCAACATTGTAGCACCAAATTAGCACAGTGTCATTCTTATATCTGGATTGCTCTCTCTTATGAGTGCTTCCTGCCTTTACCTGAAGGAAAAGGGGAGCCTTTTTTAAAGCAACCCAGCAAAACATGAGGCTGCTGTTGGGAAGAGGAAGGCGGCAAGGAATGGAGGGCTGCCAGCTGCCCAGGCTTCTTCTTCTTCTTCTTTTTTTTTTAAGTAGCCCAACAAAACATGAGACAGCCGCTGGAGAGAAGGGAGGAGGGGGCAACCCCTCTGTACAGGCCTTCTCTGGCCCTCTTCCATCCCAGGCACATCCTTATTTCCTCCTTCCCTCTCTCCTTCTTCCTTATGACCCCTTCCCTACCAGCACACTCTTGTCTGGAGTAGGTATGTTAAATATTGATTAATTAATCGAATAATCAATGGGATTTCCATTGACTATTTGATTAGTCGATGAGGACTAGCACATGTTCTGCCTTGAAACGTACAAGAGCCCCAGCAGGAGCTCTTGTACATTTCAAAAATTGAATCACTGCATGGAGCCCAGGGCCAGCGGGGAGTCCCCTCTGGGGCTCTTGTACATTTCAAAGCGGAAGCATCGCATGGAGCCTGGGGTCAACAGGGGACTCCCTGCTGGCCCCGGACTCCATGTGGCATTTCCAAGAAGAAGCACTGCCGCTGCACCCCTGCCCTGTCCCACGGAGCTGTAGCTAGGGGAACCGGGTTATAAGCCGGCTCCACCCCGCACCCCATCCTCTTCTCCCCCTTGCTGCCTCTTTGTGATAGAGGTAGCAAGGGAGGGAAGCAACTAGTCGACTAATGTGTGGATTATCCAATAAGCTTATGCTTGTCATATAGCTGACTAGTCAATTAGTTGCTTACATCCTTAGTCTGGACTCCAAGCATGGGGCTTCTGCTGCTGAGGGAGTGCCCCTCCCGAGCTGGGAATCTCTCTACCGGTGTGGCATCAATTAGTAGCTGCTTGGCCACACTGCCACACAACTTACAGGGAACGCTGCTGAGCCAGTCATCAAGCCATGGGGGTGTGGCCTGGCCCGGCAGCGAGCAGTTCACGGCCCAGCACCCGTTCGCAGACCAGCAGTTGGGAACCACTGCTCTAGGCCCCAACTCAGCCTCTTAGTCAGGAGTGGGTAATAATTTTTTACCAGGGGGCCACTTCAGAAATTTTTCAAGTGGTCCCGGACCGCATTGGAAGGGCAGAGCCTCAGGCGGACGGGGTGGGGCCAGGATACTTCCCTGCTTCCCCACCCACAGACCATGATTGATCTGGTGGTGGGGGAGTGCATTAAGTCTTTGGCCCCACTCTCAAGGTTCTCCATAGATGCCCATGCTCCTAGTGGTGGAAGGAGACTTTGCACACTTGCCCTTCCCCCCCCCACCCGACCCATCAGGGCACTTCTAAGCGCCATGTGCTCCTGGTAGGGTGGGGGCAGGGCTGGGGAAACTTGGTGCACTTTCTCCTGCCCCTAGGCCCTGATTGGCCTGGGAGCAGGGGAGCAGCAGGGCCTCTCTGGGCCGGCTCAACCCACTTGGTGGGCCAGATCCGGCCCGCAGAGGCTCAGTTGCCCACTCCTGCTGTTAATCATGCATTTAACTTTAAGCATGTGAGGAGATCCACTAACTTCAATGGAACAACTCATGAGCTTAAAATTAGGGATGTTAAAAAGTGGTTATTTTTGCAAATGTGCAACCACTTAAATTTACAGCGGTTACAGTTTACACGCAGGCGGGGGGAGAAGGAAGGCAGGATCCCATGCTTGTGGGAGCTGGCTTTTTAAGGCACAGCCCGGGGGTGGGCGGGAGCAGAAACCAGCATGCTGCTGCCTCTGTGAGTTGTAGTAGCATGGTGAGGGGGACAAGTGATTCAGCAGGAGCCAATATGCATTGGGAGCCAGCTTGAAAGATGACTTCCTGCATGTACCAGCTCCTACCTGCCCCCCTCACCTGCCACACTGCTGCCTCTTAAAAGACAGCTTTCCATGGGCACTGGCTTCCACCTCCCCACCTTGCTGCCTCTAATACAGAGGCAGTTGGGGGGGAGGGTATGCGTATAGTCGTTATGATTAACCAATAAGTCCAGGCTTATCAGTTCATCATGTAAACGACTACATGCTAACATCCCTAGTGTCTACAGCTTTAGAGCTCCCTTTCTAGCACCAAAAACTAAACAAATGAAAAAACACCCTGGCTGAGATCAACCTCTCACTTCACTTCTAATAGCTTAACCTATCTCCAGCCCCCTTCCCATCCAAAAGGAATGACCAGAGGGAGTTACCATAGAAACTCAAATATTTTTAGGACGTTAGAGATATATCACACCAACAAACAATTCTGTGTCTTCACTAGAGTGGCCAGATAAGGCTGCTCAAATTGCAATACTGCATACCAAGACAGGTAGTCTGCACGAACCACTTAAGGATGTTAAATTGTGGTTAATTTACTAGTCGATGGAATTTCCATTGACTAATCGATGGGCACTTCCGCATTCCTCCTTTGAAATGTACAAGAGTCCCCATTGGGGCTCTTGTACATTTCAAACAAGGAATGTGAAACACTGCATGCAGCCTGGGACCAGGTGGAAGTCCAGCTGACTGTGGTCTGTATGCAGGTGTGCCAGCTTTGAAATGTACAAGAGTCCCCAATGGGCTTCAAAGTGGAAGCGCACTCATGGAGCCTGGGGTCAGCGGGGGACTCCGGGCTCCATGTTGTGCTGCCATTTTGAAATGCCACGCAGCGCCCAGGGTCAGCTGGGGACTCCCCAGCTGATCCTGGGTTCCATGGAAATGCTGTACAAATTCCGGGATCAGCTGGGGAGCCCCCAGCTGACCCCCGGCTCCAGGCGGTTTTGCCACTTTGAAAAGCCGCCTCGGCATTTCAAAGGGGCAGCACCGCACAGCTGTGCCGGGCTCAGCTGTGCAGCTCTGCCCTTTTAAGTACCCTCTCTCCTCCCACTTTGCTGCCTCTGTCTCATAGATGCAGCAAGGGGAGGGGGGAAATCGACTAGTCGAGTAGTCAACTGACTATCCGATAAGCATTTGCTTATCAGATAGTCGTCTATCTTTAATATCTTTAGAACCTCTATTCTAGCTCCTCCTTGATTGTTACCCTCGTGTATTCCACCACTCCCTGCTTCTGAGTCCTTGTACACATTAAACAGTGTTCCCGATAATCTTTTCCATCCATGTGCGGAATACATTTTTATGTGCACAGAGGTATGTGTGAATGTATACCGCAGCTAGAAACAAACAAACAAAAAACATCTGCTCATCAGCCTGGTGGCACTTGAATATATCTTGAGCAGCTGCTTCCAAGTTCCGAGTCCTGCATGCTTGCTTCCGTGTCATACAATATACTGCTGATTATTATACTGTTCTGACTCGGTCTCATCTAAGTCATTAGCTCTGTACCTATAATGCAGGCAGTTCCTTCGGGCCTGGGAGCATGCTCCATGGAGATAGACTATTTAGAGATTTTAGCAGCAGGCCTCTAACAAATTCCAGTGCATATGTGGAAATTGTGATTTTCAGTGGCCGATGACTTGGTGACATCTGTGTACATTTTCACAGGAGCTGCAAACGTCTCTCTTACCCTAAAAATACTCTCTTGCCAAATTTCCATGTTCCAGTTCTGAAGTCTGAGGGTGCTAGGACTCCTCTTAGAAACAGAAATAAGTATTTTTAACATTTGCAGAACTACACTTCCTTCCAATCCCATTCTCAGAAACAGCTGAACCATTTTGGCTAAACTTAAAAAAACATCAGAGCATAACAGAAAAGCACCATGGAAAATGGGGATGTTAAGGACTAGTCGACTATCCAATAATGGACCCTGGGCTCCATGCGGCACTGATGCTTTGAAACATCACAGGGAGCCTGGCCTCGGGCTACTATCAGCATTTCAAAGTGTCAGCATGGCGTGGAGCCTGGGATCAGCTGGGGACTCCCCTGCTAACCCCGGGCTCCATGCACCACTGCCACTTTGAAACGCTGTGGGGAGCCCAGCATCAGTCTCCTTGCGGCATTTCAAGCATAGCAATGACAGCAAATGAACTGTGAAACATATTTAGAATGAGATGTATATATTAATGATTTGTGGGTAGAAATACACCCAACCGAACAAGTGACAATGTATTTGCTCTGTAGCAGTGAAAAGCCAATGAACAAATATTAAACTTATATAACAGGTTTTGAGGAGAACCCAGGAGAAAAGCAATTCTAAGCTGATTCCCCTCCAAAGAGGCAACAAAAAACAGTAGTCAGGAATTTTTACCATGCAGGAGAATGACTCAAAAGTATTATTGACTGCCCTTGGTTTGTGGCTTGCGTGTTTAACTGGAACCTCAGAAGACAAAATTGAATTTGACCCCAGGGCATTTCAAAGAATTATGAATAAACCTGTTCATTTCTGATTTCAACCATGTTCCCAAGTATTTCATTGCTTAGAGTAAGACTTTCACATCGTCTTAATCATCCCCAAAGCATCTAAATCTGGCAGATTTGAAATATCTTGGTCCATGTTAAGGGGTAGATGGACCTCTGAAAAATTACTGTGAAGTGTCACTGGAGGGCAGTCTTTCACTCTTTATTTTATGAACAATTCTTTTAAGTAATTTCTTTCATAGAAGAAGTGAAAGAGATGAGGGCAAAGTTATTTGAACTTACCAAAAGAAAAGATCATCTAACATATCTCAAGATCAGAGTTCAAATGGTAAATATTTTTAGAAGTATTTACCATTTTGATTTCTGCATATGTATCTGTTGAATTAATTATTTTAGCTGCTAGAACTGTGAACCTCATCCAAGTGAGAACTGGAAACTCTGTCCTTTGTTTCAAATTCTGTCAGATTCAATTCTTCTTTCCTTAAATACATATTTAGCCACTGCCATGGCTCTTGCCTCTAAGTTTTTTTCTCAAAGGACACTTCTGCAGAGCGGGGCAAAAGTCAAATTAAGCTACACAACTTCAGCTACATCAGTTGTGAAGCTCAAGTTGAAATAACTTAATTTGACCTTTGGCACTGTCTACACAGCAGGAAGTCAAAGGAAGAACACTGTTCCTTTGACTTCCCTTATTCCCCGTGAAATGAAGGTTACAGGAGTCTGAGTAAGAAGTGTTACAGCTCGCCATTATTTCGAAATGATGGCTTGCAGTGTAGAAGCACTATTTGTTATTTTGAAATAACGTCAGTTATTCCAAAATAATGCTGCTGTGTAGATGTACCCAAACTGTAGGTTTTTCCTTTCTTATTTCAATGACGTTATTCAGTCTCTACTAAGAATTGCTCTTAGGCATTTAGGGAAAAAACTTACTAGCAGGATCCAAACAAGAAATTCACAGACATAACTAAAGCACATACTTGGAGAATTTGAATGAATGTAACCCAATAATCAGTGAGAAAGAATGGAAATACATATAAATACATATATAAAAGAGGTCTTGTTCCTTTACAGTGAAAGTTGACGTAGAGGTGGATGCTTTCAGTTATTTTTAACAATTTTTAATGGCTTTCATGGCCTAGCCTATACAAGAAAATGACATCTTTCAAAATAAAATTACTGAACAGGATATGAAACACCTTTTAGTTACATTTAACAGTGTAATTCAGCAAAATCACAGAATAGATGAGAAGTGGGGTAGTCCTCAGAGCATCAGACATTAATCCTGGCTGCTTGTTGAGTCTCCCACCTTAGCCCCCACACTGACAAATTATTGGACTTAGTAGTTTGGGGTCATGTGGGTGCAGATGAAGGATGTTCTCCTCAGTTTGATTGTTATGGACAGCTCTGATGTGTTTCTGCCAAATCTGACCTGCCAATAGCTAATGAACAGTGTTCCCTGTAAGCTATGCACTTGTGCAGCCACACAGAAGAATCAGATGCCGACTAACTGATTCCCAGAAAGCCCACCATTAGGTTTTTTTGTTTCAACTAGCAGTGCACATTCACACATGCCTCTGTACGCATAAAAATTATTTTTCACATAGATGGAAAAATCTGCACACAGATGGAAAAGATAGAGAACATTACTGATGAGGATTGTTTTGTCTACTGATGCTAGCTGTATCTGATCTAGTACTGTCTGACTAGGTCTTCTGTGGCCCACGGTTGCAGATCCTGTCTGGTGTGCTGCTGTCACTCCACTAGGCCAACTGTTCTCACCAGGGATACACGGAGGTCATCCATCTCATCTATATAATGGTATAGCTTTACAACAGGATGCATCAAAAGCACTAGCAAAACCAATACAAACTAAAATTTCATTCCATGACTCATTTATACGGCTTTATATACTATACATTCCAATTGATTAATTTTATAATTGTGTGGTAAGGAGAAAGTAAGCAATTTTTCAGTAATAGTGTGCTGTGATACTTTTGTATTATCTGATTTTGTAAGCAAGTAGTTTTTAAGTGAGGTAAAACTTAGGGGTATGCAAGACAAATCGGAGTGACGAAAGGGATACAGTAGTCTGGAAAAGATGAGAGCCACGGTACTAGGATAATTCTGATCTGTTGTCACCATTCAACTAGTTTGGCTTCAACTCACCACAGTGGCTCCAAGGGGATGCTGGAGTTCAAGACTCTGGATTGGAACCTCTCTCCAGAACAAAGCGAGACATCAGAGTCCTCACTTACATTTGATGCTTCCACATGCTATATGTGCATTCACACACAACATTTTTAACCTTGGTGCAGTAACGATGGTTCTTCGAGATGTGTCCCTGTGGGTGCTCCACTCTAGTTTCTCTAGGTGTCGGGCTCATCCCGGCGCCGCTGGTCAGAGGATTTTACAGCTGTCATCAGCCGGACCGTGCATGCGTGGTTAGTGTCTCGCGCTGTTCACACCTTTCTACTGTCACGCGGTCTAGCTCCCACCAGTTCCTCTCACTGCTCAGTATCTGAAACGAGACAAAAACAAACCCCGGAGCAGGGAGGAGGGCAGGATGTGGAGCACCCATGGGGACACATCTTGAAGAACCATCGTTACTGCACCAAGGAGAGTAAATTCTTCTTCTTCTTCTTCTTTGAGTGGTCCCCGTGGGTGCTCCACTCTAGGTGACTGTACAGCAGTAGCCAGTGTGGGCTCCGGATCAATGAGTTTCTGCAACCGGTAACACTGCCGATGCAACCGCCGAGTCTGCCGCTAGGCATCGTACTATAGCATAATGACGCATGAAAGAGGTGCTGGAAGCCCAGGTGGCTGCTCGGCCAATATCACTCAGTGGGATTCCTTGGGTGAAGGCCGCTACCGCTGTAGTAGAATGTGCCTTTGGATCGTGAAAGAAGAGGTTTATCCCTTAACGAATGGCAAGTAGTGATGCATATGCCTATAAGTCTAGCTATACATTGGCTAGAGAGTGCATTGCCTTTGGAGCACTGTGCAATTGACACTAGAAGCCTGTCTGTGTGGCGCCACTGTCGAGTTCTGTCTATGTAAAAGGAAAGTGCCTGGCGTACGTTGAGTGTATGTACTAATGCATCTCTCTGTGATGAATGAGGCTTGGGATAAAAAGATGGAAGGACAATAAGTTTGTTAATATGGAAGGATGAAGACACCTTGGGAGTAAATGCTGGGTGAAAGCGTAACGTGACCGAATCCTTTGAGAAAAAGGTAAAGGGTGGAGTTGCCATCAGTGCCGCTAGCTCGCTGACTCCGCGTGCTGATGTGATTGCAAGTAGAAAGACTACTTTCATAGTGAGCATTTGTAATGATATGGTAGCTAGCAGTTCGAAAGGAGGGTACATGATGGTATCGAGTACCAGATCCAGATTCCAGGAGGGGGGTGGTGGCCTACGAAGAGGATGTAAGTTCATTAGGCCTTTTAGAAACCTTTTGGTAGTTTGATGCGCGAACACTGATACCCCCTCAATGGGAGAATGAAAAGCACTGATAGCTGCCAAATGTACTTTTAGAGACGAAAGAGAAAGTCTGGAGCTCTGCAGGTGGACGATGTAGTCAAGGATATGGTATAGAGGAGTGCCCTGAGGCTCGAAGTTGCTGTGAGAGCACCATTGCGAATATCTACACCATTTTGCAAGGTAAGTACTCTGAGTGGATGATTTTCTACTGTGTGTCAATATCGTTTTGACTTGATCTGAACAGATGTCCTCTCCTGGCCTGAGCCAGTTAGGAGCCATGCCGTCAGGTGTAGGGAGTCTGGTCGGGGCTGAAGGAGAGAACCATGTTCTTGTGAGAGAAGATCTGGGAGGGGAGGGAGTGGCCAAGGTGGCACTACTGACATGCTGTGTAGGAGCGGGTACCACGGCTGTCTCGGCCAAGCTGGAGCTAAGAGGATTACAGTTGCCAATTCTGCTTTGATTTTTTCCAGCATTCTGGGAATGAGGACCACTGGGGGGAAAAGCGTAAAGAAGTGCTTTCCTCCAATTGATTAGAAGAGCATCCCCAAGTGAGCCCTTGCCGATAGCTGCTCTGAAGCAAAAGAGGCGACACTTCGCGTTGCTGGAAGTGGCGAACAGCTCTAGCACAGGTGTTCCCCACATGCAAAAGATGTGTTGCAGAATATCCATCCTTATTTCCCATTCATGATCCATGGGAAATCTCCTGCTGAGAGTGTCTGTGATGACATTGCTGGTGCCAGGTAAGTAAGACGCTGTGACGGTGATGTTGTTTCGTATGCACCAATTTCAAAAACGCACCGCTTCTGCACATAGGGAGCGTGACCTTGCTCCTCCTTGTCTGTTTATGTAATACATTGCAGCTACATTGTCCATCAGCACTCTGACGGTAGTGCCCTTTATGTGCGAGTGAAAGTTTCTGCATGCATGGAAGATGGCCCTCAGCTCCAAGAGGTTTATATGTAGACACCTTTCGGTAAGCGACCATTTGCCCTGTATGCGTTTTCCACTCGTGTGTGCCCCACCCGATGAGGGAAGCATCCGTTGTTATCTGAATGGATGGTTGTGGACGGTGGAATGGAACTCCTGTCAAAAGGTTGTCTGACTTCATCCACCAGCAGAGGGATATGCAAACATGATTTTGAGGAGCCACTATTTTGTGAATGCTGTGCTTTGAGGGTGTGTACACAGTTGCCAGTCAGTGTTGTAGACACCGTAAGTGAAGACGTGCATGAGGGACAACAAATGTGGTCATGGCCATATGACCGAGCAGCCTCAGGCAAGTGTGTACTGAAATTGTTGGAGCCTGCGCGACTATGTGTACCAGATCTTGAATTGCCTGGAATCTTTCCAGTGATAGATATGCCTTCACGGCGAGGGAGTCAAGCATGGCTCCTATAAACTTTATGCTTTGGGTTGGATTGAGGGTGGACTTTTGCTCATTCACTATGAGGCCCAGAGATTTGAACGTTTGCTTGACTAGCGTCACCATGTGAGAGGTCTCCTGCCTTGTTGTGCCCTTGATTAGGGAATCGTCAAGATACAGGAAGATGACGACCTTTAGTGGCGGAGGTGGGCCGCAACAACAGCTAGGGTTTTTGAAAAGACCCTGGGGGCTGATGCCAGACCGAAGGGCAACACCGGATATTGGAAGTGCTCGTTGCCTATTACAAAACGAAGGAATCGCCTGTGCGCAGGGTGTATGGCGACGTGAAAATAAGCATGCTGCAAACTAATCGTTGTTGTCAAGAGAAGGGATTATCATGGTAAGCGTCACCATCTTGAAACGCTGATTTTGAAGGTAACGATTCAACCAGCGTAAATCAAGGCTGGGTCTCCAATCCCCTGTCTTCTTCTGCGTTAGGAAGTAATGTGAATAGAACCCTCTTCCTCTGAATTGACTTGGGACCCTCTCTATCGCCCCTATGGTAAGAAGGTGGTGTGTCTCGAGGTATTAGAGCTCTTCGTGAGATGGGTCCCTGAAGAGGGACTGGGTTGGTGAGAGGAAGGGAGGTGAAGGGAATCGTGAATCCTGATTGTACAATCTCCAATACCCATCTGTCGGATGTTATCTTGGCCCATTGATGGTAAAAGGGCCGTAGATGATGGTGAAAAAGGGGGCCTGTGGCGGTGGTGGTTGTGACAATGATTGGTGCATGCAAGCCCTCGACCGAGGAGTCAAACTTGCTGCTTTGAGGAAGGTGAGTTGGTCACACAAGGTGGTTGGGGTCGCCTTCGTTGCGGTCATTGTTTAGGACGCGCCTAATCAAATGAGCGCTGCTGTTGCCTATGAAATTGGTAGTCATATCTCCTTTGATAAGGATAGTACTGCTTGCGCCGGAAAGGAGGAGTGTACATACCAAGCATCCGCAAGGTAGTACGAGAATCCTTTCCCATGTGCAGGACTTAATCTGTCTTATCTGCAAACAGTTTAAGTTTGTCGAAGGGCAGATCCTCGACTTTATTCTGCAGTTCTTTAGGAACTCCCGCTGTTGCTAACCATGATGCCCTTCTCATGGATATTGCGGTGGCAACCGATCATGCTGCCATATCAGCCACATCCATGGGAATTTACAGTCCTGCCCTAGAACACGCTTAACCCTCCTGAACCACCTCTCTCAAGAGTGCCTTACTGGCCTCTGGCAGGTGTTGCACGAGATCTGTTAACTTTGCGTAGTTATCAAAACTATGGTTTGAAAGTAGGGCAGCGTAATTCGCAATCCAGAGCAGAAGCATGGAAGAATACATTTTTCTACCGAAAGCTTCTTTGCATCTTTATCGGCTCCTGACCCTCTGACCTGTGGCGTCTTGGTTCTTTGTAGGGCTGCATCCACCACCAGGGAGTTGGCTTGGGGATGGGTGAACAGAAATTCTAGACCTTTTGACGGCACAAAGTACTTTTTATCGGCTCGCTTCGACATTGGTGTGATCGAGGCTAGAGTCTGCCAGATCTCTTCAGCCGACTCCATAATTGCCTCATCTATAGACAGTGCAATCCTAGAACATTGTTGAGGATGTAAGTTTTTTAGGAGATGATATTGCTTGGCTTGCACTTCAGTCAGCTGTACCTCCTGGAAGTCCTCCACCCTTTTAAAAAGATCTCGGAATTGCCTCATATCATCCGGAGGCGAGGCATCCCCCGGAAATACAGCCTCGTCTGGAGAAGATGATGAGAGATCTGTGGGAGAGGCTTTCTGAGGTTGGTCATCCTTCGATATCTGCCCCTCTTCTGGCTCTGACTGATGCGTAACCACCGGAGGGACCTCAGAAGGTGGGACTGGTGATTGTTTCCTTTGTTGGATGTGCACCGGAGGCAAATAATGACCGTGTGATGAAGAATGACAACAGCATGAGGAATGGGCGTATGAGTGAGATCTGTGATGCCCATAGGAACTATGACGTTGCTCGTAGAAGCGATCTGAATATGCTGGAGATGATCTTCTAGAGGAATAGACACTCCCATGCCTGCTATGGTTTGTTGCACATGGGGAGCGGCTCCAAGAATGGGAGCTGCAAGGTGAGTACCTGCATCATGGAGAGGATCATCTGCACACGTGAGCAGTGTGGTAAGGCACGGAGTGCAACTGAGGCAATTGAGAGGGATCGCCATGAGTGGGACCCTGAGACGACATGGGGCGACCTCTGAGGGGATCTACGCACCGGCGGTGATGGGGACGGTGCAGGGGAGAATACTGGAGATGGAGAAAGTGAAGGGAGACATGTCATGGACTTCCTAGCTGCCTTTGTAGGAACCCGGGCAATCCCGGTATCAGAATCCTCATCTGGTTGTCTTAGTTCTGAAGTCTGCGCTTGCTCCTCAGTCTGCAGTGTGGAGGAGTGCGATGTATATGAGCATGGAGAACCGTGCCCGGTGCCATCTTTTGCACCCTCTGCAGTGCCATCCCTGGCGCCATCTCTCGCATCCTCTGCGGTGCCGTCTTTGGCGCCGTCTCATGCTCCCTCTGCGGTGCCTGCTTTGTTGGTGCCAAATGGCGTTCCGACGGTGCCAAAGTTTGTCTGTGTACGATTTCCGGTCCAGATGATGGCACCGGTGCTGATGCGGCATGCACCGACAACGCAACTGGTCTTTTGGGACTGGCTGGTACCACGGGCTTAAGAGGCTGTGGGGCAACTCCCAAAGTGCCCGGCTTATCTCCTCAGCTGAGTCTTGACATGGGAGCGGCAGGCAACGAGCAGGTGGGGGAGGCCCGTTTTTTCTTTGAAGCCATCGCCCCAGGGGATGACACTCTCCGCTTCTGCGCCGCAGCCGAGTCCGAAGGGCTAGCCTCTGAAGGCTGTAAAGCTGTGGTCTCCAACCTTTTTACACCCAAGATCACTTTTTAAAGGACAGAACAAGCCAAGATCTACCACACCGCCCCGCCCCTTCCTTGAAGCCCCGCCCTCTCTATTCTCCTCGTCTCCATCACTTGCTATCCCCAACCCTTATACTGCTGCTTTTTTTCCCAATTCTTCTGTAGGAAGAGGTTTTTCCAAAATTTGGCCTGTCTAGACTGGACCAAATGTCAGAAAAACCCCTTCCTTTGGAAGCCCCCTTATTTCTCGTGGAAAGAGGAATATAGGGGTGACTGAAAGATCATGTTTTCTCTTCCACTAAAAGAAGTGGAAGAACAAATGCATCCCTGGATGCAGAAGAGTTTTTCTGGGATATCTCCGGAGTCCTGAAAAACTCCTGCATTCTAGCTGTATCCTCACTGGGTTGAGACAGGATGTGTAGGCTCCGGGGCAGGAATGAGGGATTTGGGTGTGGGAAAGGGTGAGAGGTGCAAGCTCTGGGAGGAAATCTGGATGCAAGAGGAGGTGGATAAGGGGACGCTGGCTCGAGGAGGGGGCTTCAGGCTGGGCAGTGTTAGGGTCAGATGTAGGGTTAGGGTACTAAGCAAGCCACAGACTTCTGGATGTGAGGGTTCAGGAATTTGGGTTGGGGTATGTGAGGGGCTCAGAGCAGGAGGTTCCAGTGTATGATAGGCTCAGATGTAGGGTCTGGGGGAAAGGGGAGTGCAGGAGTGTTATGATGCTGTGGCCAGATGTGGGGTTTGTTGGCCAGGCTTCATTTTTAAATAAAATACTATGTCAGACACAAACAGTTTCTGCATTGTCTTTATTTCTGAGAAGGGCAGGGAACCTGTTTTGAGTCAGGGGTCACTGACCCACAGAAAAGTCAGTTGGGGCCACACAAGTGAGATGCAAAAAAACCCCTCCTCCAACCCCTCCCCCCCCCAAGCTTCACTAATGTGGCCCCAACTATGTTGGTGGGAGCAGGGTACATAGTAGTGGGGAAGGGTGCTAGTGGGTACTTCGGCAGGGGACAGGGTGCCAGTGGGGACAGAGGAGAGGGGACAGGGTGCCGGGAGGGGAGGGGACAGGTTTCTGTGGAGTGGGAAGAGGAAACAGGGGAGAAGGGAGAGGGTGCCAGGAGGGCAGGGGACAGGGTGCCAGTGGGGACAGGTTTCTGCGGCTGGGGGCAGGGTGCCGCTGGGGACAGGTTTCTGAGGCTGGGGAGAGGGGAGAGGGAACAGGGGAGAAGTGGGGGCAGAGAGTCCCCTGCACCCACCTCCTCCCAGGATTCTTCCCCGCCCAGAGGGAAGCCAGCACGTGCCTCCCGCAGCACAGCCAAACCCCCGCGCGTGCCAGCCCCCATGGCCAGCCCCCGCTCCCCCGGCACAGGAAAACTCCTGCACTCGACTCACCCCTCCTATGGTGCAGGGAAGCTGCCACACTCCTCCTCCGGGGCCGACGCCCCCTCCCGCAGCGTGCCCAGCACACCACAGAGCTATGGGAGGGGAGCAGCCAGCGCACTTCCGGAACCCCCGGAAGTAGCATGAAGCTGCAGGCAGGACTTCCATCCACCCCGCGGGAAGCCGGCACTACGCTGGAGGTAGGTAGCGGGGCTTCTCGGGGGTCGGGGGAAAACGGGGGGGGCCCCTAACGCCTCGCGATCGACTGGTTGAGGCCTTGCGATCAACCAGTCAATCGCGATCGACCAGTTGGTGACCACGGCTGTAAAGCCTTATCGAAGAGTATCATTTTTAAATGCATTTCCCGGTCCCTATGTGCTCTCGCAGTCAGTTTTGAGCAGTGGGTACACTTCTGGGGAATATGCGACTCTCTGAGGCAGCGAATACAGGCGGCATGGTCGTCTGAAGCAGACATCGTGTCCCGACACAGGGAACATTTTTTAAAACCTGGCGAGCCAGGCATAATGGGTCTGGGATGTAAAAAGGACCCTGAATTAATATGACTAAGAGACTAACACACACTAACTAAGCTAACAACTGAGTAAAAAAAAATTTTTTTTAAATTAACCAGAACAGTATAACAGGAACAACTATAAAACTCTAAGCTGTATTTTTTTTCCCCATGGGGACCACTCGAAGAAGAATATAAAATTAACCAGGCATATATGCTAAGAACACACTGAAATTTCCCTTTTAATTATGACGGAACCAAAAAGCCCATGAACTCCCAGCCTGGATCCCCTTTGTAGTGTAAAAACCACATGTAAAAAGTGCTTTGTAAATGCTGAGTAAAAATTATTAATTTGCAAAATTGTACAGCCATTTTTATCTCATTAGCCTTTACTAGTTCCCATGTTTGGAGAAATGTGTTTGGCTTTTGGAATTTCTGATTGATTTTGTTGATCATTCTACTCAGATGACGAGGCCAGAGAGGGGTCTGATGATTCTGCAATGACACATTTCTATGCAAAGCAACAGAACCAACAAAAATTCAGCAATGTAAAGTAGTTCCAGTCGTTATTCACAAGCAGGAAAGAAGCTACATCAGCAGACACAAATAGCTGAAGATAAAAGTTCCTATCCTTTCTTTCTGCCAACCCTTGTGGGTACTAGATGGACAAGGTAAGTTAAACATGCACAATTATCTAACCGTAGATAAGCTTTACAAATGAGCCAGTTATAATCTAGAAGATAATGTTTGCTATAATTGGGCATTTCTAAAGTGTTCATAGGAATGGGGAGTATAAACAGAAGGAGATTTATGGAAAATAACTTTTTATATCATACCAATGACACACAGGAGGAATTGGTTGAACATGTTTTACTAACCTGGTATGATTTACTAGTTCAGTAAGAGTAGCTCAGACAAAAGGCTTTGGAGATAGTTAATTTTAATGCAGTGTGCTTTGAGAATTGGCTGTTAACATAACGGCTGCTTTTCAGTAAGGGACAAAAGAGGTATAAATGCATTTCACTGTGTATGTGTTAGCAAGCACTTAACCTGCCTCTGCTAGGGAACTGCAACATCAGAGCTGCACAAAAAGTAAGTAATATGTATCTGTGGCTCTTTAAAAGGACCATTTCAAAAGAGGAAGGTAATTGTGAGCTCAATTGGTTGGGCAGAAAATTTAAAAAACAGAAACGCTGACTGATGATTGGGAATAATTTTAAGAACTCTTTATTAGGTAACAAAAATGTGTAATTTGGCCATCATGAAAGATTGCTACACCCATTAAAAACCATCCTGGTGAAGAAGAGGGGAAGAAAAAGCATTTACAAAAATAATATAAAACCACATCTATAATAGACAGGGCTGTTAGTGCCACCTGTAGATAAGGTTGCCTAATACCCTGTTACGGCTGCTCCAGATTGCTATGAACCTAGGCACCAGAACAGAGTAGGAAGACTGTCTCTCTTGTGCTCTCAGGCTGTCTACACTACAAGAGGTTTTTGCACAAAAACATGCAGTGTGGACGTTTCCGTTTTGCGCAAAACCCCCTTTTTGCACAAGATCTTTATGCCTCTCCAGGCAAAAACCTCTTGTGCAAAAACGGATCTGAAGAGACCTTGCAAATGGTATAAAAAAACCCCCATAGTGTAGACATAGCCTCACTGTACTCTCCTGCTGGCACTTACACATCCTGGAAGAGGAGAAGGAATCCTCCTCATCTGAATATACAGAGGATGAGGAGCACAGGGAGAAGATTGCAGGGGGCAGTGGAGAACAGAGAGGGAGGAATATAGGATTAGCGGGGATTGGTGGGTATATAAACTTACAGAGAAGGGGGCACAAAACAGGGACAGGGAGGTTGTATAGGTGCAGACAGGGAAGGAAGCAGGGCCAGGGTCTAGGAAGATTGGACCTATACCAAGGCTAAGAGGGGAAAGAGTTGGGCTGGGAGTGGAGATTGATTGGAACAGAAGACGAGGGAGACATGATCTGGAGAATCATAGAACACTAGAACTGGAAGGGACCTCGAGAGGTCATTGAGTCCAGTCCCCTGCCCTCACAGCAGGACCCAGTACCGTCTAGGCCATCCCTGATAGATATCTATCTAACCTGCTCTTAAATATCTATAGAGATGGAGATTCCACAGCCTCCCTAGGCAGTTTATTCCAGTGTTTAACCACCCTGACAGTTAGGAAGTTTTTCCTAACATCCAACCTAAACCTCCTTTGCTGCAGTTTAAGCCCATTGGCTTCTTGTCTATCCTTAGAGGCCAAGGAGAACAATTTTTCTCCTTCCTCCTAGTGACACCCTTTTAGATACCTGAAAACTGCTATCATGTCCCTTCTCAGTTTTCTCCTTTCCAAACTAAACAAGCCCAGTTCTTTCACTCTTCCCTCATAGGTCATGTTTTCTAGACCTTTAATCATTCTTGTTGCTGTTCTCTGGACCCTCTCCAATTTCTCCATATCTTTCCTGAAATGTGTTGCCCAGAACTGGACACAATACTCCAACTGAGGCCTAATCAGCACAGAGTAGAGCGGAAGAATGACTTCTCATGTCTTCCTCACAACACTCCTGTTAATGCATCGCAGAATCACGTTTGCTTTTTTTGCAAAAGCGTCACACTGTTGACTCCTATTTAGCTTGTGGTCCACTATGGGTATGTCTAGACTACATGCCTCTGGCAACAGAGGCATGTAGATTAGGCTACCTGGCATAGGAAAATGGAGCAGCGATTTAAATAATCGCCACTTCATTTACATTAAAATGGCTGCCGCACTGTGCCGATCAGCTGTTTGTCGGCTCAGCGCGGTAGTCTGGATGCTCCGCGGTTGACATCAAAGGCATTTGTCGACCTCCCTGGTAAACCTCATCCCACGAGGCATACCGGGGAGGTCGACAAATGCCTTTGATGTCGACCATGGAGCGTCCAGACTACCGCGCTGAGCCGACAAACAGCTGATCGGCACAGCGCAGCAGCCATTTTAATTTAAATGAAGTGGCGATTATTTAAATCGCCGCTTCATCTTCCTATGCCGGGTAGCCTAATCTACATGCCACTGTCGCCAGAGGCATGTAGTCTAGACACACCCTATGGCCCCCTAGATCCCTTTCTGCAGTACGCCTTCCTAGATAGTCGCTTCCCATTCTGTATGTGTGAAATGGATTGTTCCTTCCTAAGTGGAGTACTTTGCATTTGTCCTTATTAAACTTCATCCTATTTACCTCAGACCATTTCTCCAGTTTGTCTACATCGTTTTGAATTATGACCCTATCCTCGAAAGCAATTGCAACCCCTCCCAGCTTGGTATCATCTGCAAACTTAATAAGCATACTCTCTATGCCAATATCTAAATAGTTGATGAAAACACTGAACAGAACCGGTCCCAAAACAGACCCCTGTGGAACCCCACTTATTATGCCCTTCCAGCAGGATTGTGAACCATTAATAACTACTCTCTGAAAATGGTTATCCAGCCAGTTATGCACCCACCTTATAGTAGTCCCATCTAAGTTGTATTTGCTCAGTTTATTGATAAGATCATGTGAGACTGTATCATATACCTTACTAAAGTCTAGGTATATCACGTCCACCGCTTCTCCCTTATCCACAAGACTCCTTATCATATCAAAAAAAGCATCAGATTGGTTTGACATGATTTGCTCTTTACAAATCCAAGCTGGCTGTTACCTATCACCCTATTATCTTCCAGGTGTTTACAGATAAATTCCTTAATTACTTGCTCCATTATCTCTCCTGGCACATAAGTTAAACTGACTGGCCTGTAGTTTCTTGAGTTGTTCTTATTTCCCTTTTTATAGATGGGCACTATATTTGCCCTTTTCCAGTCTTCTGGAATCTCTCCCGTCTTCCATGATTTTTCAAAGATGATAGCTAAAGGCTCAGATACCTCTTCTATCAGCTCCTTGAACTTCATAATATTTTATCCCTTTATTGCTTTGATGAGTAGTAAACAATTTCAAAATAAAGTACTGTACCTTCATTGTCACCTGAATTAGTACCTATTACTAATGGGGCAATGCACCTAGAACCTATTAGGAATGGGGCAATGCACAACTCAGAACAATTGTTTGACTTTCTGCAAACTTATTTTTAAATGAAACTAAGAAATATTTCTCAATTAGCTTCCAGGAAAATTAATTCAGCATTGACAATGAAATCAATAATTTTGAGGAGGATACACTGTATTCATACTTGGGGGGTAATGCAATTTACATTGACTATTCAATAAGGGCACCTCCGCCTCTGAAGTGTAGCAACAGCCTTAAGGGTGTTGCTATACTTCAAAAGGCGAAAGCACTGCAGGGAGCACAGGACCAGCAGGAGACTCAAGTAGTCCCCCGTTGGCCCTGTGCTCCCTGTGGCGTTTCAAAGCGGCAGTGCCACGTGGAACTCAGGGTCAGCTGGGGTGTCTCCAGCT
This sequence comes from Pelochelys cantorii, assembly GCA_032595735.1. NCBI lineage: Eukaryota > Metazoa > Chordata > Testudines > Trionychidae > Pelochelys > Pelochelys cantorii. The sequence continues at coordinate 91,867,818 of CM064330.1, read as the reverse complement.
GATCACCACTTCTACATGGTGCTGCCACTTTGAAACGCTGCATGCAGCCTAGGACCAGCTGGGGATAGTCGACTAGTCATTCACATCCCTACTTCATACATTACAAGAAAGTTAAGTTCCTGCTTTTAAGAGAATAACTCTACCTTAGCTATGGAGTTACAATTAGTATCTTCATAACTGGGTATGCAATGGCTTTTTGTATAGAATACAAACATACATATAGACAAATACAGTATAAATTAATCAAACATCATTGAGTTTAGAGTGCAGATGCTGGGTGTTGTTGGCCTGTGATCTAGAGGAACTCAAACTAGATGAGCTGCTATCCCCTTAAGTTGTGTGACTTCATGACACTCTGAAATTCACCAGAGTTCAAACAAGATTTTTTTTATGAAAAAAACCCCCCTATTTTCAAGACTGACACACTTACTGTATCCAACAGTTAAAACATATATAGAAAACATCCACTTGCAACAGTCCCACAAACTTTACCATTTAATAGGACAACACAGTCCCCAAAAAAAGCATATTGTGAAAACGATATTTGTTTGTACAGGATTAATATGACATTAGGTTAACATCAAACATTAAGTAATAGTCCTTTATCATAAAAAGTGGCATCACTGCAAAGTGCTTTTTTCCAGTGTATTTTTATTAGGTATTCCTGCCATCATATCAATATACAAAACAATCAGGATGTTGACAGAGAAATGTGAAACTCACTGTACAAAGATAAGGCTTGAGTTACAGGTACACTTCCGCCCAGGTTTTTTGTTTTTCAATTAAATAAACCCATTTCTAATTCTTCCCAGAGTAGTGTTTATAAATATTAGACAAACCACAAAATAGAGTTCAAGTACATAACATTTTACAATATATCCAAGCACAAACAAGTACACAATACTGTACCTATGCATTCTTCATATTCCAACTCTCATCTTCAGCACTAACTACAAGATTGTTTCTACATGTGTGGGTATGTATATGCCATACAATGTATGTTTGTATAATATACACAAATAGTGTGTGTATTACACAAAGTTCCAGCCCTTTAAACTCCCAATATTGTAAAAAAGTATGTTACAGGAACTCCATTTTTCTTGGTGGAATTCATCTTATAGACACAAAAAAAAAAAAAAAAAAAAAAAATCTCCTGCATGGTGGTAGAGAATTTAAAAGGCCAGGGCTGTATACATATACAGTAAAACACACATTCTCTCTCTTTCCTGCATTTGATCCTACATATCTCCTTATTGCACCATCAATTCTCTGAGGTAATCTTTTCCCCATGCAACGTTACCATTTTCTGATAGAGTTAAATCAAACAAAACAAATGCTCCTTTTTCTGGAGCTCAATGACTTTACATAGACAAAACTACACTTTAAAACACAGCACCTAACTTTTTATAATTAAAGGACTTAATAAATAGGCTCCAGCATGGAACCCTGTCCCTGTATTCTAGCAAGCTGCCAACCTTCATAACCATCACCACCTAGAACCCCTCAGCTGACACATTTGTTTAGGAAACCATTTGTATGAATCATGTCCTGTTAAGGGAAAATGTCTACTTTAGCTCATTGTCAAAAATTCTATTAGGCTGGATGATTCATGTCTAAGGGGAATGGATTGCTTAGCTGGACATTATGCAAGATGAAATACATACAACAGTGATTGTCATTGGAACCAAGCTAGTGACAAAAGATAGACGAAAGAAAACTAAATGGTTCTATGTAGTCTCTGTTCTTTGGGAAATGGGGAAACAACCCAACTGGTCACAATGGAGAAGAGCAATTACTAAGAGCTATGATTGTTTTATCCTTGAAAGATGTTATAAAAGAAAAGGAGAAAACAAATTATCCCGTGGGAAATTTCAAATTTATTATTTGCAAAGGTTTAGAGGAAACAGAGTTGGAATCCCCTCTGTCAAGCATAAATGATTCTGAAGTGTATGAATTAGTTAGTTACAATACATATGTACAATATGAAAGACTCAAATATATCTCTAATTTTAAATATATCTTTATAAAGCACGCAAACATTATGAGGTGAAGTTGCAGTCAGTACACAGCCAAACTTCCATTGGCTTTAATAAGAGTTTTAGCTATGTTAAGGCTGAAGGATCAAGCCTAAGGCTTTTGATTTAAAAAAACCCACAAAACAATCCTATATGATGGTACACCAGTTTACAAAATTCTACTTCCTTGCTATAACATACCATAGATTGGTATGGGGGCTCCTGCTGATTTTTCTAAATGTTAATGTTTTGTGTATATTCTCTGAATAATATTGGGAGCAAATCCTCAGCACATTAAAATTACAATTAACCTCAACGACTGTAGTCCTATCAATAGGGAAATAGTATGAGTACAATGCCACACATACATGGTAAGACAGTCAGCAGTACAGGAAGCAAAGATATTAAATGCTGATCCTCTGAGATGTGTTTCACGGAATAATGACAAAAGGAATAAAGAACCAAGATATTTCTCTTAAAATATTTGTCCTTTTATTATGATTCAGTCGACTATCTGCATGTCAGCTATACAATCTAATGCCTTGATTTTTAAAGTATTGTATGTTTTATGCTCTAGCCATTTTTAAAAAGTAGGTTACTTATCTACCAATATAGCTAGATATTTCTGATTCAACTATCTCTTCATCTTTCCATGTTATGTACAATAATCCATATTTACTCGAAGGTCCACCACCTTCTGGCAAAACTTACTTACACTATCTTGAAAATACTTAGCACTGATTGAAATGTAAGATGACAGGACACAGATGAAGGTGGATTATTTTCTCAATAAAATTCACCCCCTTTAGCTTTAGAACTGCGCCATTAAAAACTTTAGGATTCTGTGTCATTTCATCTCCCCTCACCAGCATCTCCCCACAACACTTAAATAAACTTCCTGTATTTTTTCCAAACTGTAGGCCATCTTTTATATAGTTATAATAAACTCAATTGTCCAGCCAAAATATTTTTTAAAAATGATTGGTAAAACTTTAAAAAATCCCCTACATGCCCTTGTGCATTAATTTTACCAATCTGTACATTTAAATAATGTCAGAAGTCATATTTTGCTAAAAATTTACCAAAATATTTTAAACACAAAATATAAAAACAAAAAACCAACAAAAACCCAGCATAAACATTGCTGATATAGGCATTGGTTAGAAAAAACTGTTACACCACTAAGGAGTATATTCAAAAACATTTCTTCTCGGCTCTGCTATCACTAAGATTCAGAACATCATGGCTTGTAATGTTACAAATAAACCCTAGTACCACCCAGTCTTGTCTGATACAATAGATGAGCAGGAAGTCAACAATGCAATAAAAATAAGACCTCTTTTTGGTTATTTAAAGGCCACCAGATAGGCCTGTAACTAAAGCAACTATTTAAGTATGAAAAGCAAATGTTAAATCTTGAACAGTCGATAATGGTTTGAAAATGAAGGTAGCTACCATTATGAGAAGCTAGTGCTAACTGAAATTTTGAATATAGCCCTTAGTTGTATCATATTTCTTCAACATTTAAGAATTTCCCAGCATGTCACGAATGAAGTTTATTTTGCAAGCCACCCACTGCCTAAGAGGACAGTAATATTCAATGTGAAACTGCTGGAACTCTGGCGTCTGACGGATTTCATGAAGAAAGGAGATATCAAGGTCCGACTCCAGGAGGACAAGGAGGAGTGGGAACACAAACAACAATAGTCCAAGGCCGACAAAAAGAAGCCTGGAGAAACTCTTCACAAAGGCGTTTACCTGTATGTTGCTCATTAGAAATTCATAACTACACCTAAGTGCTCTACGAGCTTCTTTCAGTTCCTCTTCCTCAGCAACCAAAAATGCATTTTCATCCACTTCCAGTTCCTCGAATGAATCTGTATCTTCTCTCTCATTCTCTGCTCTTGATGGGGTGTCAAAGAGCTTGTCTATCTCATTATCATCAACTGGAGTGGGCAGCAAGCTGGCACTTGGGTTGTACACCAGTTCTGAGATGGTTAAAGGTTCCTCTTTGATCTTCTCTTCCTCTTCAATGGTGAGATCCTCACTCTCTCCAGCATCCTTAGATGGGGAATCAGATATCATGGGTACAGAGATTTCATCTTCCTTAGGCAGCTGGATACCTAAAGAAGGGATATTAAAAAAAAAAAGACTCAACTTCCAATGTAAAAGACAAATTCATCCTTTCAGTAGGATCTTGTATAAGAGATTGTACAAATGAAATGTACTTTCAGAACACAGCAGTGGAAACAGGATTCCACAATAATCTGCTTATAATTTGACTGAAATCAATAAAGTTTCAGTCAAGTTTAGTAGAAGAGGAGCATCTTTCACAGGAACTTAATCCTCTGAAATTTGAGGTCTTTTGATCTTAGCATACATAAATTAAGACCATTAATAGTTGTGATTAACTGCAGCACATAGAAATCAGAAGGAAGTAATTTCTTTTCTGTCAGAAGACAGACTTCTAGTAATCCATATAAACAGGTGTTACTGGGATGCATTTAGGAAAATGTAGCTCCACCCTTCGTTTGAAGAGAGACAAGAAAGAGATAGGGCAACACCTAGAAGTTGAAAAATGCAATCACTATAATTCAACTACAAATGTCATAGCATCAAGACAGGTTATTATGATAACATCTTGTAAATGAGACATCATAGAAGGGGAAGACAGATACACCGCAATGCTGTGTCCAAAGAACGCATCTGCTTTTCCAAAAAAAAATTCTGAAAAGCAGACGCCCTCTTTCGCCATCCCTATAAACCTTGTTCTACAAGGTATAAGGGATGTGTCGAAGCACCAAATTTCAGAAAAGCCTCTTTCAAAAGAACGTATCTTTTTCCGATTTAACTCTGCAGTCTAGACGTATGGATAAAAATGAATGGATGCCCTGTGTCTTCATAGAAATAATTCTCTCCCATGTCTGTCTGCTTCCTTCCTCACCCCTCGCTCGCCTCCATTCACTCTTAGTTCTTGTCTTATCCCCCCTTCCTTGATGCTTCTCTCTTTTCCATCCCTCCTCCCTCACACAGTCTCTTATTCTTACCACTGTCCCTTTTTCTTCCTTTCTTGAGTTTTCCCATCTCCCCAATCCTCTGAAGTCTCTCCCCTCACAACCCACTGTTTCCTCCTATAATGCCACTATATTGAGTTGGCACTGACAGCAGCAAAGTGAAAGTAATTTAAGAATCCCAATTTCATAAGTGCTCTGAGTCCTAATTATTACATGAGTGCTTCAAAAATCCCAGTATTTTAAATCTCTTCAGTCTACTATTAGTAGCAGGAGGGTGAGCAGTGGAAAGAAGGGGAATCAAACAGCAAGTGGGAATCTTGAAGGAGTCAATAGAGATGTGATAAACATGGAAATAAATTTGAAATTGTTCTAACTGCTCTTTTACAGATGGATGACATTAACTGCTGCTAATAGAACAGCCCGCAAACTATGATACACCAGAATGTGTGGTAATCTATCAAGCTATACACACACACACACGCACGTGTGTGTGTGTGAGTGAGAGAGAGAGAGTCTGTTCAAGAACTCCTCCTACACAGGAAGAGCGAGGACCACCAAATTTGGTATGCAGCTTTCTCTTGCTCCAAACTTAAAGCAAGGTCAGCATTTAGTTGTGCCAGGAAAACGGGAAGTGCCTAGAATTTGAAAAGGGAAGGGCAAAGAGGAGACACGATACTGAGAGTGGCCACTGGGAGCAGAGAGTCCACAGGGGAGAGCTATACTGCAGAGGACTACTGGGGGCAGACACACCAGCAAGAAACTGGCCAGATGTACACAAGGCTCTGCAACTGAGCAGGTAAGTGCCCCTTGCTCCAAAACAGTGGCCATCCCATGGCCCTACCCAGGAGGGTTCCTCCCCCTCAACAGAAGCTAGGAACTATGGCCCAGCCGCAGACAGCCTGCAGGCTGTGTTTGTGAGGGAGGGAGTTGCTGCAAAGGGGAAGCCCCCACAACCTGCCCGACCCTACAGGAGGGGGGGGCAGCCCAGAGCCTGCTCCCCCCACAGATACTCCTCCATCTTCTCTATCCTGCCCTGACTCCTGTACCTCACACCCTTTTAGAACATAAGAATGACTATACTAGGTCAGAGGAAAGGTCCATCTAGCCCAGTACCCTATCTTTTGATGGTGGCCAATGCCAGATGCCCCAGAGGTAGCGAACAGAACAAATAACCATCTCCTGTCATCCATTTCCAGCCCCTGACAGAAGCTAGGGACACCATTCCTACCCATTTTGGCTAAGAAGTATTGATGGACTTAACCTCTATACATTCATCTAGTTCTTTCTTGAACTCTGTTAAAGTCCTGGTCTTTTCTGAGCCCCTCCACCCACCCCAAATCCTGTACTCTGAACCCCTTTCTGCACCCCACCTCTTGCACTGAGCCTTCCCCCCCACCCCCCCACCTTCCAGTTCCCTTACAGTTTCTTTTTAAACTATTAGTATTTGGATAAAAAATCCTGACTCTTGCACCCCCACCCAACCATGTGCCCTGAGACCCATCATTTAAATAAAACATGTACATTTTCTTTTTAATTAAAAAAAAACATTATAATAACTAAGGATCCAAGCAACACCGGGTATATTAGCTAGCAATAAAACAAAAACACTTCCACAGTATAGTTTCAGCTAATTTGCCTGGCACTGAAATTAGACTTATCAATCTATAATTGCCAGGACTGCATCTGGAGCCTTTTAAAAAAATAAAATAGGTGCTATTTTAGCTATCCTCTAGCCATCTGGTACAGATGCTGATTTACATGATCAGTTACATACCATAGTTAGTAGTTCTCTAGTTTCATATAAGTTCCTAAAATGGTCTTCAAAGAATACTTTTGATACCTTGAGGTTGTAAGTGAAAAGGGGGTTATATTTTCCATTTCTTTGCATATCATGTTCTTCTTATAGTGTAAAAGCCTATTAAATCAGAATGGTAGTGTTTTATAGCTGCTTGGGACAGCACTTACTCATTTGTGGACTCAACCATTCTGGAAACTTGCATTGTCCACTTACTTCAAGTTAAAATTCCAATCCTATTAAAGTATACTAGTACTGCATGTATTTGGGGGCTCATTACAGTTTAACAGTAATGTCTTATGGCAGAACATGATTTAAAATGTTGAGTTTTTTATAAATGATATGAGAACACACTGTCAAGATATAGAAATGCAAACATTATGACATTATGCCACAACAAGATTTCCAGCAGATTTTACATCATCTTAGAAGTTGGCCCCTTTGTTAATGTTTGAATACATTGGATCTGAATGGAAGGTTAACTAAAACGGTAAGTCCTGTTAAGAGAAAATCCCTAACAAACTTTGAGATTCTGGTGAAAGAGATGGAAAAAAACCAAAAGTGATCTTGGAGCCAATTTTATGTAATTTAGTCTCAGTCACACGAGGGAATTTTTTGCACTTCCTCATGTACGAACCCTATTTTATCTTCAATTGTATTCAGCCAGGGACAATATATTATTAAATAATTATATTAAAAGTTTTCTGGGAGGTTTTACAGTCCACTGCTTTTTCAGTACTAATAGGTTTTTTTTAAACTATTAGTATTTGGATTAAAAAACCCCTCTAGGTTGATTATTATATTACATCCTGAGAGTGCTGCTTCTTTCGTTTATGTTTTGTCTACTTTAAAGACTCTTATATTTAGAGTCCTATGCAGATATAAAATTTGTATCCACATTTGCATCTACAAAAATGAGCCACAGATACCTGCATTGACAGCCGCGGATGTGGATACCCGCAGATATAAAGTGGATATCTACACATTTTCAGGGTTCTAGATACGAAATGCGTATCCACATCAATATTTGCAAAAATGAACTGTGGTTATCCACATCCACATCTGCAGATGTGATACCCATAGATATAAAGTGGATGCCCATGGATTTGCAGGGCTCTACTTATTTGCTATAGATAAAGATCCTTACATACATGTTACTGGCATCAGATCACTTCAAAATGATATCACTTTTATCTGCTATATTATGCATATACAGTATACCAAAGATTTGCAACATTTTGGGCCAACTGCACTAGCTTTATAGAATAAAATCTTATTGTACCAGCCAGGACCCAATTCCTCCCTGCAGCTATTTATTTTATACTCAAAAACAAGTTGGGATGGCTTTAAACGTCATTTCCACAATTGCAGATTAAAACATGAACAGTTGACTAAGAGGCAAGCAAACACTACAGCAGTAGTACACTGTGCACCTGGACCACTTGTACAAGCTTACAATAGCACTTAAACCTCAATGCAATGCTGTGCTAGTGAATAGAATTATGACCTTGTTATGGGTGACCTGGGCAACAAGGATGCAGGATTACTTAACACAAACTTCCTTTACAGTCGGCTCAAGTAGAATAGCTGCTACATGAGAACTCCACTACTGCCCCAGTGTTGTGGTCTCAGGGTTGAAAGTGAGTGGATTTCATCTCAAGCCTGCATAAATTTTGTTCAGTCTTTCATATCTACCGCACATAATTAGCCAGCTGCCTGCTTTCCTGTTGGTAATTCCAGGGTTTTTGTTTTGGTTGTACTGTAAAGCTAAATACCATTGCAGTGACCAACTCTCCTAATATTTTGGTGAGTGCTGAAATTGTGCAAACAAGCTTCTCACAAGAAGCACAGGTAGGCCAAAATTTCTGCCTGAACTGTAACTGATGCTGCAGTTCTCATTGCAGCCACTGAAGGCTGCTGCAGCCTTTGGACTGCAAGTGCCATGCCTAGTGATCTGTTTTCTATGCCCTGCAGAAAGATCACTTTGCTCCACTGATGGTGCTGCCTGAGACTATGAGGCAATCAAAGAAACAGGGAGTTTTGTCTGGGTCAGCAGAGGCAGCTCTCATGTGTCCTCTCCCTCGGTCCAGCATTAAGTGGAGTGAGGGAAGCAAAGCAGACCATACTGTAGAAAAGGCAGCCCAGGACTCCAGAGCTACATCTACACTACAATCCTCTTCTGCAGGAGGAAATGCAAATGGAGCACTCATTTGCATATGTTGCGCTCTCATTTGCATTTCCACCTCGGATCCTTTTTGCGCAAGAGGTTTTTGCGCAAAAAAGCACTGTGTAGACGGCTCCTTTTTGTGCAAAAACCCCCTTTTGCGCAAGAGGGGTTCTTCCTCATTTTTGAGGTCTCTTCCAGTCCTATAATTCTATGTCTTCACACATCAGCCCTGACCTCTCTCCTGTAACCCATGCCCCCTCAACCCTGCCCACACCCCCCAGCCAGAGCCCTCACCTCCACACCCCAGGCTAATGCCCCAGCCTGGAGTCCTGTCCCATATCTTGAACCCCTAACTTCTGGCCCCAGCCAGAGCCCATACCTCCCACATCCAAACCCTCTTACGCCAGCCCAGAGCCCCCTATCATGCCCCAAATCCCTCATCCATTTTTTGAGGAAGAACAGCTCTTGCGCAAAAGGGGGTTTTGAGCAAAAAGGAGCAGTCTACACAGTGCTTTTTTGTGCAAAAATCTCTTGCGCAAAAGGGATCCGAGGAGGAAATGCAAATGAGAGCACGACATATGCAAATGAGCGCTCCATTTGCATTTCCTCTTGCAGAAGAGGACTGTAGTATAGACGTAGCCCAGGAGTATGTTTCTCCCCTCCCTCCAGCCTCTAGGGACCCAGCTCTCACTCAGCTGCCCTGTCCCAGAAGTGGGCATAGGCTGGAGGTGGTAAGGCAGGTGAGACAGAGGCAGTGTCCTAGGAGGAGTTACATAGCATAGAGTAGACAGTGCACTTGGCAGAGCCAGTATCCAGGGAGTCAGGCTGACTGGAGCAGGGGGCTGTCTCCGGCATTAGAAGCTGGACAGGAGCAGTGTCCTGCAGAAGTAGCAAGAGAAGACAGGAGGCTGCAAAGAGCAGGGCACAGATGTGAGAGCAGAGATCAGTGCCTGGGGAAAGGGGCATGTGGGACACCATCAACAAAAGTAAAAGGAATAAGAGCAGCCAGGTCAAACATGAGTGGGGCTGTGACCCTGTACACCAGGCTGCAATGGCCAAGTGAAGAGCCAGGCCCAGCACGGTAAGACAGGGGCCACCACTGTAAGGTGAGTGCTGGGCTGGTTCATTCACCAGCCTTCTGAGCCTCTCTGTACCCAGCCAACATTAGGCTACCAGCACCATCTGCCCCAGCACTGCAATGAGTGGTTGGTGCCCTCAGTAGCTAAGTATAGTGCATCCATTGCATCAGGCGGCCATATCCACCTGTTCCCGCTAAGGATGTAAAATCCAGTTTAATTGGTTAACCAGTTAAATGTGATGTTTAACTAGTTAACCGACTAAAGGGGGGGCAGGCTGCAGCACCGCCCTACATACTGCAAGCAGGAGCCACTCTGGCTGTCTGGAGCAGCTCCTAACCTGCAACACACCCAGGCTGCTGCGGACAGGGTCTACTCCGGACAGGCTGGAGTGCTGCTGTTCACGTGGGCCCCATGGTGGTCAAGCAGCCCCCTACCCGTGGCAGGCCCTGTTCCAGCCCCACTGATTAACTGGAACTGGTAAGCATCACCCACTAAGGGTGATGCTTACTGGTTAACCTTTCACATCCCTAGTTCCCACTTCTATATTTAATCGATACAGGGATTTTGTGGAACTTTACCAATAAGGATGAATGCCATACAAGCTGTACTGTTTTAAATCTACATTGTCAGAAACTAGTTTATACCACATGTTCCAGCTTAATGACTGCACTGGCCACAGGTCCAGCAAGAGAGGTGATTTGCACACACTCAGGCTGCATATAGGCTGCTAAACTGCTGCTGAATTTTTTGAATGTACCACGACCCAGGCCATTCACTCCCCTTGCCATCCACCTTGGAATGTTCCCAGTATTAGGGCATCCTGTTGGGAAAAGTGGAGGTGGGGCATGCCACAAAAGCCTGTTGGACTGGGGGCCTTATGGTCTCTTTATAACCTCCATGTACTTACTACAGCAGCACCAAGGCATGGTGTGATTCAATTAATTCTTTTGAAAATTTAGGTTTTGGTGGGATGGAGAAAGCTTTTAAAAATTCATATTAATAGAAATATAGCTTAAAAGAAAATCAAACAAAAATACATTGTTCTAAGCAATTGAAAACCAAAAAATTAAACTGACTGAAGAGAAAGTGAAAATGACCAGTCAATTTACATAGACCTTGCTATCTGAAGTGCAATAAGTAAACAGCATCACAAAAAGTGATATTATATAAAATTGGACTTGATTCTGACTGCATCTCTCTTTCACATTTAAAATTTGCCATTTCCAGGAAGTTAGTCCTGAGGTACATTAAAATGAAGCCCATTAATCAACTGTACCCCATTAATACATTGAATAAAACCTTCAATTACTGAAAAATAAACCCAAAATACATTGGATTCAATTACAAGAAAAATGACATGAACAGGAAGTCAAACTTGGTCAATCATAATTAGTGAAATATCAGCAATAAGCTAAGAATAGTCATTGCTGTACTTAACAGCTATCATTCAAAAGGTTCCTAACTACTCATTTCAGGACTGTTTTATTGTTTCTAAACTTATCATTGGTTTATATCTTTTTTCTTTCCTGAAAGGCTACAGGAATAAAAAAAACTCCACTTACTCATTTTTACTAGCAATTCGCACTTAAAATATATAACTTATTAAATAATTTATCCAGTGAATTGCATTAATCTTTTGATCTTTTCCTTTTTTAGCTTTAAGTAGTTCTTCCGTCTTTCTGCCCCATTAAAAGTAGCATTCTGGCATTAACAATACATTTTGCTTCTCTCAAAATGATCTATGTTTAGTATGACAAGCTACAAAGAAAATCTGGAAACCAGACTTCTCTGAGGGGTCCTAAAAGTAGCTAAATATATATGAATGAAACTTACCAGCACTTCTAGCTGTGATCCTTGACCCATGTCTCAGCAAGCGAATACACACATCTTTGCTACAGTGGTTAACCATACGCAAATGAATACTTTTCCTGGTTTGGATTTTTACCAGACATTTCACCATACTGACTATTATATTTTCTATTACAGCCTTGTAAAACTACCACCCATACTGTCTTTGACCTTTCACTAAGTTTCCACCGTGTTTTAAAGGACTAAGGCCTGTCGCTCTGAATGAATCAAATGACAGGCTTCTAACATGACCAATAAAAATAACCCATTAGGGATCAGAAGGGGAGGCTATTTTTAAACATTTCCAACTGTCTTGTAACATACAATGGAATATCTTCAATTGCAGCTTTCACACTTAACAGTTGTTAATAAAACAGCTGAATTAAACACAAAAATAAAAATATGTAATGCACTAAAACATAGTAAGATGAAACCACAGACCATAAAAGACACACAAAGTATCTGTGCAAAATGACACTATGACCCCTTTAAAAAAAACTAATTCAATTCAGCCATCAGAGTTGCAATCAATGTAATCTGTGGATGCATCTGTCATCATCTAGGGCTAGAGCCCTAGCCCCTGCATGGGACTCAAAGTTGCTCTCACTAGGAATCTGAGTATTCCTCCTGCAGAGGAGGAAGGTTATAAAAGTATTCTTCATTTCAAGTTGTGCAAATTAAGATTCCTCAACTAAAGTCCTATGCCTTGGAATAAGTGGAAGAACAGAAAAGTGCAATTGAACAAGTGTTTCTCCCTTTAGAGATGTGCACCAGTTCTCAATGATGGACAAAACCAGAGAATGTTCACCTCCACCAGAAAGAGGTGTTGCTCCAGAAAGCACATTGCATTCACTGGTTAGCCAAGGATATGCTGGGTCACTCAATAGACTTAATCCATATGTATCTACAGTACATACCTAATTTCAACTAGAAAAATTTAATAAAACAGCATATATAATGTCATCCTGGCAGTGGTACTGGCAGATCTTGCTGGTGCCAATGAAGCCATCTGGGGAAGGAACAGAGCGTCTCACACCCCTATAATACTCATTCTGGATGTTCAAAGACTTATGGTGCTACCAGAGCCTCCACAGCAGAAGCTCTTGCTCTCCCTGCACCATATAGGAGAATGAAGCATACCAACATATCGTCAATTCATCCCCCTAGTTTGTTTCATATAAGACATCTATTTTAACTCAGCCAGATATTCCTGCAGCTGCATTTTGGCTAAACATTGTTATATATAAAACATACATTTTGGGCTCCATATAAATGAGAATTGGCCCAGTGCCCCAGGATTCCTTTTACTGCTCCCCAAAGTAACTATGTGGAACAAAGACTGCCACTGATGCTTCCACTGCACCTGTTTTCCTTTTCACGAGTAAATTCCTTATGGGGAAGAGAATGGACTAACTGGGCTCTTCTCTGTTTTGCCCCATTTTGCTACCTCTTCAGAAGTGGTATTGCTACATGATTCTATTAAATTCCATCATCATCACACTTACTAGGATATAAAACACAAATCCTGGCTATCAAGTAGTACAGCAGCTGTACTATTTATAGATTTACAAAATCAAGTAGAGCCTGTTCTTAAAAAAAAAACACAAATGTGTTCTTAACTCAAAGGAAAGCTGACAGTTAGCAAATGTCCCTTGGCCAGGACTGTGAATTGTATTCAAGGGTAATGAATATATTTATGCAAAAAATAACCCCTCCTGGGTTACTCAGAACCAGCCCATTGACTGTGTCTAAGGATTTGTGCTGAAACGTTTAGAATTTACAACTGTGTTCTGAGAGAATCCTGGCACAGCTGTTGATTGCCTCTGAAGGACATTAATTATTATACCTGTAGGTTTTTCCTAGGGAATGGGGGAGGTGGGAAACATTTGTTATTTTTGCATTGACAAAACAAGTTATGCTTGCAGAACTGGATGTTTGTCATGTGTGGTTAAATCTACAATTGTTTGATTTGATCATGAAGTTGGAGGACTGTAATTCTGAATAGTTCCTGAAACATTTAAATTATGCATTTCTGTTGCACTTGGATCTACTAAGAGACGCCAGAAAGAAATGTTCAAGATTAAATACCAAGATGAGTAAAGGCAGACACTTCAAGTTGCATACTGGATTTTGCTCCATAAATGAAATAGAGATCAGACCATTAAGAATAACTGAGTAATTAGTAAACAATTAAGCTACAGGTAAATTGAATAAAAAATGCCCATTATGTTTACAAAGGTTTGGAAGAAAATTAGAAAAGCTGCCTCCAGTCTGTAGCAAGCTCAAAATGTTATTTAATTTAGAAAGCCACAAAGCTTTGTGATGTCCTGCTGTCTTCTAGAGACTGTTTTGTAGAGCAGATATAGTCAGCATTCAGAAGTACTATTTCTGCTAATTTTAAGATCAAGGCAGTTTGTTTCTACAGTGCAAGATATTTAATATTTTCTCACCATGTGATATAATCTGTTGTATTTTATATAGTCAACTAACAGAATTTTAAGAATGCAAATGCATAGTTTTACAAATGTTCAATAGCTGAAGTGCTGTTCTAACCTAAAGTAACGATATAGAAGTACAAATATTTTTTTAAAAAATTGAATGATAACTCTATTCTATGCTCTGAAAACAAAAAAGTGGACTAGGTTAGAAGTAGTACAGAACCCTTTCTGAACTTGTTGCCTCATTCTAAACTTTAAAGATTACCTTAAACCGCCACGCTAAAGACCACAGATTGTTATTTTGTGTTTAAAAATAACGAATAGTCCTCTGGCACCTTAGAGACTAACAAAAATATATATGGTATCATGAGCTTTCATGGGCAAAATCCACTTCTTCAGATGAGCTGGAAGCTGGATTGGAAATAACAGGAACCCAGAATTTATAACAGAAAAAGATGGGGAAAGAAAAAAAAAGTTACCTGTCAATAGCAGTACTGGTGCCAATGAGGTTAACTGAGTGGGCTGGAAGTGTCCCAGACTTAGCTTTTGATGCAAAATGAGATGTTAAATGCATTGAAGGGATGGCTTTATAATGCAACATCCAGTTAATGTCTTTGTTCAAGCCCAAGGAAACAGTATTAAAATTGCATATGATGGTCATTTCCACGTGCCCTCTCTATAATTGGCTTGTGAGATTCCTTTGTAGAAGAATGGTTACTTTTAAATCCATTAATGAGTGCCCAGGCAGGTTAAAATATTCCCCTACAGGTTTGTGTGTGTTACCATTCCTGATGTCTGACTTGTGTCCATTTATCCTTTGTTGTAGAGACTGTCCAATTTGGCCAATATACATGGCAGAGGGGCACTGCTGGCATATATCATATTAGAGGATGTGCAGTTGTATGAGTCCCTGATGTTGTGGCTTATGTGGTTAGGTCTTGTGGTGGTGGTGCTTGTATAGATGTGTGGACAGAGCTGGCAACAGGGTTTATTGTAGGGGTAGGTTCCTGGGTGAGTGTGTCTGAGGTGTGATATGTAGCAGCTGAAAATAATTTACTTCAGGTTAGGGGGTTGTCTGTAGGCAAGGACTATCCTATCTCCCGAGGTCTGTAAGAGTGAGGGATTGTTTTCCAGGATAGGATGTAGATCGTCAGTGATGCATAAAGGAGTTTAGGCTGGGGATGACGACTAGTGGTATTCTGTTATTTTCCTTGTTGGGCCTGTCTTGAAGAAGCAGATTCCTGTACTCATCCGACTCTATCAATCTGTTTCTTCACTTCTGCAGGTGGGTATTCAAGTTTTAAGAATGTGTGTTTAAAACATCAAGATTGTGCTGCAAAAATGGCCAAATATTTCAAGTTGTGTGACTAAGTTGCATGCATAAGATTTCCATGTGTACCTGCTGCATACATGAAGATCATACTTTGACGTACAAATTTGGATTGGCAAATGTAAAAGCTGAGTGGTATATGCAGCTACATATATTGGTGTGCAAGTGCAAGGTTCAAGTGAAACATCAACAAAGAATGAATTACAGGTATTGCATACCATCTGTACAGGTTTCATACCCAAATACTGAGCTTCTTGAGGGAGCTGTAAAAAAAACAAAACCAAAAACAAAAACCAGTAACACTGCAAAAGACAAATCTAGACCAATGCTCAGTGTTACTAAGTATAAATGTATATCCAAGTCTATACCCATTATATATCTATCTTTTCATTAGACAGGTAAATGTACCTGTAGAGGATGATAAAATGTAGGTTGAACCTCTCTAGTCCAAGCACCCTGGACCTGACTGGTTCTAAACCAGAGAATTTTCCAGACGACACGAGGTCAATATTGTCTAGCAGCATTACCAACACTTCGACTGCTTGTTCGGCTGTTAAAGGACATTTAGGGGTAATTTAGGGGTAAATTAGGGCTAAATAACAGCACAGAAAACTGAGAGCTAGGACTGGTGGCTGTAAACAAATTTTATGGGACTATAGGAAAATTGGTCACATCCATGCAAAGTAGACATATGGCTAACTAAAATAATTCCGGACCATGGATGTTTCCGGACCAGCGAGATCTGGACTAGAAAGGTTCAATCTGCATTTCCAAATACAAAAAGAGGCACAAACACACAGCATCTCAGAAGATACATCTGTAGAAAAAAATACGTCCAAAATATGGACATTTCAAATAGAATAGAGGTTGTTAAGAGCTGAACTCAATGTGGATGAAGAGCTAATCTCAACACTAAGGCTCCAGGAAAGAGCCCTTTTGGTTCTTTGCACTTGCAGTGTTCTTTGCTTAGCACCAAGTACAAGTATGGAGAGAGATTAATGCATAAATCTTCAATTGAAAAAGACCTGGAGCTAACAATTAAAGCTACTCTACTTCAGACTGTTGTTTGACATATGATCCACAGCCCCTCACAGGTCACAGCAGTAATTAATGCAGTGTCTTAAAATAGCCCCACAGTCATTTAGACATGAATTTTTTAAACAGGGACTACTGAATTAGTGTCAATTAAAACAAAAAGTTTTAAGCCTTGGACTGCTCTAAAGAAAGTAAGAAGGATGTCGGGCTTGTGGAAAAGGACTTCAAAGGGATATGCATGAGAGTAAGAAAATGTTCAAAAGTGACAGACTGAAGTGGAGATCCATTATCAACTTTAGAAGGAATTTAGGGTGAGACTAGAGCACCACTCTTTTCTTTGTAAAACTTGACATAGGATAAAAAGTCACTATAAGCCTCAAGGTTGCTCACTCAGTGAACTAAAGTCACTGCTACCACCAGAATAACCTTCCATATAAGAAATTTGACCTCACATGTATCAAGTGGCTTAAATGGCACTTTCATCAGTTTGTCAGAATCACATTCATATCCCATGACTCAGGGGGCTTTTTAATAGAGGATTGTAAATGTGACAAGCCCTGTTTGAACCTGGTGACTAAAGGATCCAAAGATACTGGTCTACTTTTACAAGTTCCTGATAGGCAATATAACAGCTGAATAAACAGAAAGAGAATTACACTTTATTACAGGCACAGAGAACAACTCCTGCAGCAGATTTTTGGGGGAACTGTGATGGGATTCACTTGGCCCCAGCAAGCCTAGAGAACACACATATCTCAACAGTCTTTCATAATATTGGGATGGCTTGTAGAGAGACTCTCTCAAAATCACCATTT
The DNA here is from genome assembly GCA_032595735.1 of Pelochelys cantorii. Taxonomy (NCBI): domain Eukaryota; kingdom Metazoa; phylum Chordata; order Testudines; family Trionychidae; genus Pelochelys; species Pelochelys cantorii. The sequence goes on along the minus strand of CM064330.1, from coordinate 91,850,282 downwards.
TGTTTATGTTGTGGTTTGGTTTTTGGGTAAAACAGGAAAGATGGCATCATGTGACCTGTGTAATCTACTCAGCCACAGGAAGGGCATGTGTGCAAAGCACCAGGCGCTGTCCATCCTAGTGGCAGTCCATAGTTAATGGTGTCCTAGCCGAGAGTACTTGTCAACAAGAGGAGAGAATCTGCCTCTCATTTGCTCCGGAGTATCTCTGCTCCTGATCCCTTATGCTGTGTTGTCCTGTGTCTTCATCTTCTGGTTTGTCAGAGATTCTGCCATGTTCCTGAATCTGGGTGTGTTCCCTTTCAGTGACAGCCTTTGATTCAGTGATGTACTGACTTACATGATTTATCTGTACACTTATCTTACATTCTCCAAGGTCCTTGGCTTCAGGCCAATGTGTGAGATTAACAACCACGTGCTTTATGTTACCTTTTAGTTGAACTGTTATTTAGTTGGCAGTCCTGTTTAATACATTTGATTTGTTGTATATATCTTGCCAACTCAGTATCTTTCCTATGAACATCATCCCAGTGACAGATCTGGGAGGGAGTGTGAATCTGTAGGGTAGGGACTGGTGGTTAATTTCAGTAAGCTCCCTGTTGAATACCCTTATTGGGTTAAGAGACCCTACCAGGCAATTTGAGGGACTGGTGGCCGAGTTGGAATCCACCATCCCCTGGTGCTTCCTGGGTTCCTCCAGTTGGCCAGGGGAGGATAGAAATGAGTCCCAACTACCTTTCCAACTGATCCTTTGCACCAGTCTCAACTCAGGGCCAAATGGGGAAAGATGAGGAAAGTCTCAGTCCCCTGTTGTTGGTACAAAAGACCAGCCTCACCTGGCCACTTCTTACCTCCCCAATTCTCTCTTCATTTTGGGGGAAATCCCAGCATTTGTTTTCCCTCCCAGCTTCAGTAATTCAAACAGGCTTCTACCAGGTCACTGTCCAGTTGTTCTTCCTTGTCAGGAAGAACAGGGGTAGAAATGAGACCCAGAAACTTGGCCTCCCAGTTGGGTCTTATCCATAGTCCAGATCCTTCCCCTGTAGATCCTTCTGTTCCAGAAACTACTGTCTGCAGGAAGGCAGCTAGACTGTCTCAGAGTCCTCTTTTAAGCCAGTCCTCCATTTGGAACCTGCTCTGCTGCTGCTGATGGGCAGGCCTTCTTGGCCTAATAGTGCCCCCCACTTCCTTTAGCTTCAGAGTGCACCTGAAAACTCCATCACAGGCATCTAAAGAGAGCCACATGTGCCCATTGCACCACATTGTTCCTGGTGCACAACTCAGGCTTCTGCTTTAAGGATGAATCCTTTGAAGTACTCCAAATCAGATTATTGTTGGAATAGGAATTTCTGAGGAATGCCTCTAGAAATGTCCTTGAGCACTCTTCTCAGAGTCGGATGACTGGATGACATCTCCAAGCATATTTGACACTCACACTTGTAATGCTTATCTCCACAGAGCAGTCACACTCATCTGTAAGGGATATTTTTTACCTATATTCATGCTTTTTGGAATTACTGTGCTTCCTTCCTCCTTCTGGGTCACAGCCAGGGAGAACAGCTTTCTAAAAATGAAATATATAGCAAAACAAGACTGGATTCATATTAAGATCTGTACAAATGTAAAGGTGCTTTAGACAAGAGTTGTCAGAAGACTGATCGATCTGGAAAGCCTGGAGCTTGTCAAGTACTGAGTATTCAGTAAAATACTCTTAACACTGGGACTGATTTTTTTTTGCAAAGTTCCTAACACACTGGGATCTTGAGACCATAGATCACTAACGCTTTGTGTACACCACCACTTTTGTTGGTAAAACTGTCAGTCAGGATGTGAAAAAATCTCCCTTAACCAACGTAAGTTTCACTGACAAAAGAATGGCTTACATAGGTGACATTACCAGAGTGCAGCTGTAGTGGTACAGCTCTGCTGCTGTGAGGGCCTAAGAAATCCACTGAAGTATAATATAATTTAGGACAAAGACTCAAATCATTAAGGCTACAATGCTAAGACATTAAAAAGGTGCTCTGGGGACACCAATGAAGCAGACCAGATCAGCACAGAGGCAGTAGGAGGTCATGGATTTCAAAAAGGCTGCTACCTGTGTGACTGCTAAGCCAATGGTGCAGAAGAACAGACAGACCAGCAAAAACTGAAAAGGTATTCAAGCAAAGATACCTGAGATGCTGTCAGGTAAGGACCTACAGAGAGCTCTTCCCTAACTATGGCTCAAAGAGAACTTGCTAGAAGGTTCCAGAAACTGAGGCAGAAGTTGGAGTGAGTCTGGGAGTGTGTGAAAGGTTCAATTGTCTCATGTTTAACCACCATGGCCTCATGGAATAAAAACTTGAGAGTTAAAGGAATTCTGCCCTGTCTTGCAGTGGAAGCTAGAGACGCAACAGTGAGAATCCTGAGAGGACAATATCTTTACAGAAAAGTGTTTTCTATTAACTGTAAATAGAAAGACATTAACCTTCATTTCTATCATATTGCCAGAGAAATTGTCTTGATAATTAATGCTATCTCCCAGCACATCTCTTAAAGAAATCCACTCATTCCTCTAGGGTTTTGTACATCCCTTTCTCTCTTTGAAAAGTCTGACAAGACTATCCAAGTTGCTCAGCCATATAAAAGAATAGACACCAGATACTAGCTTGAAAAACGCAGGAGTACTGTAATTTTTAAAACTTGTTGGGGAGATGGGAGATCTTTAATGTTGAAATGTGACTGTAGTCTGCCCAGGATATATTGGGATAGATTGAGTGGGAGAGATTTTGACATGCCTCTCAAAGCAGTGGTACTGTGAAGTCCAGGCCAGATTTTAAAGCTGCCCTCTCTCAACCGTGAAATTGACCTATTAGTTAATATTTTAATAGTATGAAGACAAAGATATAGCGCTTCAGAAAAGTATGTTTCACACTCTTCCTCCTTCCAGAATCACTGCTTTTAATTCGACTTGTTGACCACTTGGACTGTGTCTGTGTTAAGCAGTGCTCTGTCTAGTGGTTCTCTCTCACTCACTGTTGCAAAGCATTGATTGAGAATGATCTTTTGAATGTTCAAGTCTCATGGAGTGCAAAGTCTGCAACAGCTTGCGCATGGAGGGCTAAGGGGGTCCTTGCCAACATAAAACATTAAACGAACTATTAGTGATACATTTCCATCTCAATTCTGTTGCTCAGAGGCAGAGTTTTGTCATGTTCCCTGAAGTCATTCTAGTCAATGCCACTGAAAATGAACATTATTATCCATATACTTTTAGCTCTTCCAGTATTGGTCTGGTAATCCATCTACAAGAATATAATTTTGAAACTCTGGGGCTGAAGTTAAAGCAACCAGTTCTGCCTCTGAGTTTTCAAACTAGCAACCAGTAATCATAACCTGATATTTGAGTAATAACTTGCAAATTTAAGAGTCCACATGAAGAACTGGGCATAGAACTTAGAAAATGTGGATCTGCTTGGTTATTGTTCTAAACAGAGATGCTTTTTTTTTTATAAATTCGCTTTTAAAACTTCTCTGACAACAGTAATTTTTTATGCCATCACCAAAATCTATGGCTTTACCCACACTGCAGTGGACTGCCATGATGTCTTGTCTAGTCAGAACATGCTTCCTTCTGTATTAATTCATGCTTTGGCTTAGAGAAAACTAGCAATACCGCACAGCACAACTGGAAAACTTCATGGAAGAGAATTTCATTTTATAGGCAAGTCTACACAATGTGCTTAGATATCTAAATATCAGATATGTTAGAATGACTGCAATTTATTTTTAGTTTCTACATTCTGTTTGTTTTCCCTTCTGAAACAATTCTCCGAAGCACAGACAGGTCTGAAGTTGTTCCAAATTCCCTACAGACAGGATCTATGCAGCTGGAGTTCATTCTGTTGTTACCTAGCAACTTTCAAATAAATGGCATGAAATCTTCCTTGTTGCTTAGCAGTTTTTGGTCAAGTAATTTAGTTTCATATCTCTCCACTTGGACAATTTGGGAATTAATCTTGCAGGCAATTTTATGAAGCAAAGGGACATTTTCAAGGGGCACAGGAAACCACCAAGCCACTGCATACTGGACAACTCATTCAATTCATTTAATGCATATAAGTTTGATTGAAATTCAGGGACAAGCAAGAGGTGCTAGGCCAAAAGGTAAAATATTGGTAGTGCTGATATTCGTCTGGGAATCAATAAGGGTGTGTCTAGAGTGTAGGGTTTTGTCGACAAAACTATACCTGTGTCTACACTAGCGCCAAGTTCTGTCGACATAACGTCGACAGAACTCGGCAGTTTTGTCGACAGCGGTAAACCTCATTCTACGAGGAATAACGCCTTTTGTCGACAGAGCTCTGTTGACAGAAGGCGTTATTGCATCTACACTGTCCTTTGCGTCTACACTCTCATATCGACAAAGTGGCTTGCTTTGTCGACAGAACTGGATGTAGTCTAGATGCTCTTTGTTGACAGAAGCTTTGTCAATAGTATCTGTCGACAAAAGCCTGTAGTCTAGACGTACCCTAAATGTGGTTTCTACCGCTAGGTCTGCCACCAGTTAACCATGGAACCTTAGACAAGTCATTTAACTGATCTGGGACTCATTTCCCAATGTATGTAAAGACACTATTAATCCTTACCCATGTTTGTAAGACTGACACAAGCACCTCTGTAGTCACAGCCTACACACTACTGTAATAATCTTTGTACAGAATATACCTTGTGAGATATTTGAAAACTAATAACTCACAGATATTTCATATTTTTGCATGATTAAGCACAGAGTGTGTATTAAGAGTTATGAATATATGCTAAAATTATGACCTATAGTGTGTTTAAAGTAGGCACTTGGGGGAGTTGGTGAATAGAGCTGCCTTAGACAAAGAAACATGTATTTGGTTCTCTGACCATCTCAGTCTTCAGATACAGACAATGAAGATCCATTTTTACATATTAAGCAAACAAAGCTATTATGCTAACCAGTGGAGGAAGAAAGAGCATGGAGTTTCCTTCTCCATCAGAATTCACGTTGAGAACTTAAGAATAGCCATATTAGTTTAGACCAAAGGTATATTTAGCCCAGTATCCTGCTTTCTTACAATGGCCAATGCCAGGTATCCCAGGGGCAATGAACATAACAGATAAATCATCAACTGATCCATCCCCAGTCACCTATTCTTGTATTCCGGCAAACAGAGGCCAGGGACACCACCTGCCTGTCTTGGCTAACAGCCATAGACCTAGTCTCCATGAACTTATATAGTTCTTTTTTGAACCCTATTGTAGTCTTGGCCTTTACAACATCCTCTGGCAAAGAGTTCTATAGGTTGACTACACATTGTATGAAGAAATACTTCCTTTTGTTTTAAACTTGCTGCCTATTAGTTTTATTTGGTGGCCTCCAGTTCTTGTATTATGAGAAGGAGTAAACAACATTTCCTTCTTTGCTTTCTCCACACCCATCTTGATTTTGTAGACCGTTATCATATCCACACTTAGTCATCTCTTTTCCAAGCTGAAAACTCCCAATCTTATTCATCTCTTCTCCTGAGGTTGCCCTCCTCATTGCTTGAATGAAATTTACTTTAAGGGTAACTCTCAGAAGATTCCATTCCAAAGGTTTATTGGTCTATAACTGGCTGAATCTCAAGCGGATTGAACTGAATATATACACAATATCAACTCAATTGATTATATACTATCGTATTATAAAAATGTACTGAATGGGATCTTTTCTGAATGCTGATGGCACCTTGTTGATTAATATCATTGTGAAGTATCTGTATTAACACTACATGATAAATAAATTATACTATTTATTAAAGTATGTGGACAAACAGGGATAAACAGGATCTCTGCCAGATAGGAGAGAAGACACATAGGAGATAGGTACCTATCTAAGTTAAGCATGGCACAGTCAGAGAAACATAGATTAGTGTTGAAAGAGACCTCAGGAGGTCATCTAATCCAAACCCCTGCTCAAAGCAGGACCACCCCCAACTAAATCATCATTAAAACAATAAAAGCCCCATTTACACAGACATCAGCAAGGGACCGTAAAGTTCACAGAAAGAACAGAAGACCAGTTATACTGGGTCAGACCAACGGTCCATCCAGCCCAGTATTCTGTCTGCTGCCAGCAGCCAATACCAGATGCCCCTGAGGGAGGGAACACAATCAGTAATCCTCACGTGATCCCTCTCCTGTCACATATTTCCAGACAAACAGAGGCTAGGGACACCATTCCTACCTATCCTGGCTAATAGCCATTGATGGACCTAACCTCCATTAATCCATCTTGCTCTTTCCTGAACCCTATTAAAGTCCTAGTCTTGGCAAGGCGTTCCAGAGGTTGACTATGCACTGAAGGTACGGCTAGACTGCGAGGATCTTTTTCCGATACTTTTGTCAGAAGAGGCTTTTCCAAAATTTGGCCCATCTAGACTGGGCCAAATTTTGGAAAAAAAACCTCTTTCAAAAGCCCCCTTCTTCCTCGTGGAACGAGGAATACCCGGGCTTCCAAAAGAGCGCGTTTGCTCTTCCGCAAAAAGCAGAAGAGCAAACACATTCCCTGGACACGGCGGAGTTTTTTCGGGATACTGGAGGTATCCCGAAAAACCCCCACAGTCTAGCTGTACCCTGAGTGAAGAAAAACTTCCTTTTCTTTGTTTTAAACCTGCTGCCTATTAATTTCACTTGGTGACCCCCTAGTTCTTATATTGTGGGAATAAGTAAATAATTTTTCCTTATTCATTTTTTCCACAGATGTTACAGACCTCTGTCATATCCCTCCTTAATCTCCTTTTTTCTAAACTGAAAAGTCCGAGTCTTTTTTCATCTCTCTTCATATGGGACCTGTTCCAAACCCCTAATCATTTTTGTTGCCCTTTTCTGAACCTTTTCAGAAAGGAAATAAAAGCATGAGGTCATCCTGCATCTTGAAACAAAGTCATTGAACTTCGGAAGATACAAGAAAAGGCAGAAATCACCTTTGGCCAAGTCACCAAATGAAATTAATAGGCAGCAGGTTTAAAACAAACAAAAGGAAGTTTTTCTTCACTCAGTGCACAGTCAACATGTGGAACTCCTTGCCAGAGGATGTGGTGAAGACTAGGACTTTAACACAGTTCAAAAAAGAGCTAGATAGATTCATGGAGGTTAGGTTCATCAATGGCTCTTAGCCAGGATGGGTAGGAATGGTGTCCCTAGCCTCTGTTTGTCTGGAAATGTGTGACAGGAGAGGGATCACGTGAGGATTATCTGTTGTGTTCCCTCCCTCTGGGACATCTAGTCTTGGCCACTATTGACAGATAGGATACTGGGCTAGATGGACCTTTGGTCTGACCCAGTATGGCCGTTCTTATGTTCTTGGCATACATCACCAGACAGAACCAAAGGAGCAGAGTTCCTACAAGCTGATAAAGATGAGTCCTTCAATCTGTGGAGGAGAGGATTTGAAGTCTGTGAATATAGGAGAGAAACCTGCTTTGGAAAAGATCTTTTACCTCAGAAGACAAGGGAAAACAGCACCTTGTACTTCTGTGGAAGGTCTTGACTGAGGGAAAGGCAGCCAAGGGCAGGAAGATGGAAGATTAGTGAGAGCAACTATCTTGAACAGTCTGCACCTTGCTAGATGAAGGTTTATACTTTTGGATGCATGTTTTCACTTTTATTACTTGTAACCCTTTCTAACTTTATTCCTTTTATGAGCATCACTTAATCTATGTCCTATTTTTAATAAATTTGCTTTAATTATAAAATAATTCAGTGTGGTTTTAGAAGGAAGAGAATTTGCCTCAGTTAATAAGCTGACACATACTTTTGGGTTTTTAGAGGAACAAATGAACCTTATTATTTCTCTGAATGGTCCATGAGAGGGCTGATCATCACAGAGCATATGGTTTTGGGACTGGGAGCATGGTGGGATCACCTGCTGGATGTAACCCAGGCTGATGTAATCCAGAGCAGAGCTGTAAGCAGTCTGCTGAGGTCACAGCCTCTAAGCCGGAGCTGTGTAGCCCACAGACACTTCAGGGTGTGACCTGATTGCTTGCAGGCTGGTTTGTGAGCATCCCAGGCTGGTAGCTACAACAGCAAAGCACTGAGACACATCCATGCTACTGGCATGCAGCTTTCACACCACACAGCTCTCAGAATTAGTAATAATTTTTCAGTACAATTTCCAGAGAGTTAATGGTGTAATTCCGAATGGTAACTGTCCAGCTATTTCCATACTAAGTTGATACTGCATCTTTAAAGTAATTGTTCCATGTGCACAGGGATAGTTTTTAATAACAGTTACAATTTCTGAGTATGAACAAGTCAGATAAGTGACTCACCTTCATCTAAAGGAACCTCTTCCTCCTCACTTGGAGAAGGGAGAAGAGGCTGCAGTGGTTCCATATTGATTATAAGTTGTTTATTCAAGGAATGAGCGCTACGGCTCTGAGGAATGTTGGTTCTAAAAGCAAAGATAAACCACATCAGGTTGTTCACAAGAAATCATTACAAATAAACATAACTGCAACATCGCTTTTTTCAAAATAATTGTGGACAAGTTACAATGGTCTGCCAAGAAGAACATGCCACATACACATGTCATTTGACTCCTTCCCTATCTGTTAGTGCTGCAGAGTGACTGATAGCGGTTCTGCAATAGGCCGGCTTCCTGCTTCATTTAGACTCACATGTTCTCATTTTATGCTTTATGTTCTCAGCTTTATTGCTCCACTTTACACAGCACGGCAACGACAAGAACATAGAAAGAGGATGCTAATCGTTTTGATGAGGAATCATGCTCCACTGTCTCAGGGACTGGGAAAAGGATCTTCTGTGGTTTGGGCAGTGTAGACCCAAGAACTATGAGTGTTTTTGTCCCTATTGTGATGAACAGCAGCTCTCACTTTAGACACTGCCTCTACACCATCCCCTCAGGCCCTCAAGCTGTTTTTTGTTAGTTTATTATTATTAGCTCTTTGGTACAGCCTGCCCTGTTAGCAAGTGTTGATCTTATTAGGGAAGATTAAGATGTTCTGTTGACTCACTCGGCCACTTGGCTATCTTTGTCATTTGTTAAGAAGACTGGAGTGGTTCTTTCAAGAGGATATGTTGGGTTGTTGTGATAATTGGGCCCATATATTTGCTTTAGTTATGAGTTTACTGTGAGACGCCACTGAAAGTTCATAAGATGTCACGACAACTTACAACAAATGTGGATGTGAAAGGTACGAAAGGGAGTCAGACATGCTAAAGTAGTCCTAACCAAAAGGCTTACGGGTATAAATCAAGGACTGTGTTCATATCATGTGTCGTAACAAGAAAAGTGTGGAACCAGAAATCAGTGAATCAAAATTGAGGTGTCAAAAACTAGGTCTTCTGGTAGACAAAATATTGAGGCTCTTCCAGTGCTCACTCCCTTTGTGGGTCCTTTAAAAAAGTATTTTTAGGGGAAAAATTGGCTAGTGGAGGAGGTTTCAACTACCTTGGCTGCTATGCCTACTGTCTCATGAGACTCCAAACCTTTCTTCTAATCCTGAGAAATATGCTGACCCAACTGGGACAGAGAGAGAGAGGAACCCAGATGATATGACCACCTCAAATGTTTCCAGCTGAATCCCAAACACTAACTGGGATAGAACAGGATCAGACCTTAACAACAAAAGCAGTTCCAGGCTGTCTCAATTAACTTTTCTTTTCCTCAAAAGCCAGTTATTACCCTCTTATCTATCATGCTATCTAAGAGACTGTCAAATAAGGGAAGTTTTCCTTCTAAAAACTCACTCCAGCTAAAAGGAAATGGAAAGGGATGTTGCTAAAATGAAGTTCTCAGTACTTTACATGTCAAATGCTTCAACTGTTTTTCCTTCTTTTCTTCATCTTTAATAGAAGATTAAAAGAACTTTTATAAATAGTGTGTTTGCCATGATGCTAAGGAGGCTCAAGACTCTATATACCAAAACCTGAACCTCTTTTAAGACTGTTTCATGTTGGACAATCATGCTAACAGCTTTGGGCTATCTATTCTATTTAAATTAATACAACAGATTGTAGGCAGGAACCCCAGTAGTCGGTTGTTGTAGATGTTTTTGTTAAAAGAGCCATGCCCTGGAATGAAGGCAAGTTTCTGATTCCACACAGTGGGTACGTCTAAACTACACGGCTCCGTCGACGGAGCCATGTAGATTAGTTTACGCGAAAAAGGGAAATGAAGCTGTGATTTAAATAATCGCCGCTTCATTTAAATCAAAAGGGCCACCGCGCCATGCCGATCAGCTGATTGTCGGCACAGCGCGGCAGTCTAGACGGGGATCTGCCAACCCCAGAACCCTTCGTCAGCAGATCCTTTATGCCTCGTGAAACGAGGCTTACAGGGTCTGCCGAAGAAGGGTTCTGGGGTCGACAGATCCCCGTCTAGACTGCCGCGCTGTGCCGACAATCAGCTGATCGGCACGGCGCGGTGGCCATTTTGATTTAAATGAAGCAGCGATTATTTAAATCGCAGCTTCATTTCCCTTTGCCATCCTGCCTAATCTACATGGCTCCGTTGACGGAGCCATGTAGTCTAGACACACCCAGTGTGTGGACTTTGTTTCAGTATAGGCCAAGAAGAGCACCTGCTCACGTTCTACTTATACAATATTCTCCTTCATTTTAGAGGATCACAAAACAACACACTACTTAAATAGTAATCAAAAGAAAAGGCTGCAAAGTTCATGCAGCAGTTGTGTCATTTAGAGTAAACCCTCAGAATAGGCAACAGACGGTATGTATTTTGTCACAGTTCACCTATATTATTTTTGTAAGGCTGTAAAATACAGAAAAGCCAAATACAAAAAAGATTAATTAACAATACACCCGTAGAATGGACTGGTAGAAAATGGACAGAATAATTCAACACAACTTGGACGTTCAAATGGATCTCCTATAATTAATGTTCATTTGCATATTTAAATAGTGTATTAAATCTCAATGGATGACATACCCACTTATATTTGTACTCTTATTTTGGACAACTTATAATTTTTAGACCCTCAGTTTGGTGCATTATTTAAATGTCACCTGTTCATGTTATTCAGAGGCCATGTATGCCCACCTTAGGGTGTGCAACACAACTTTATGAATAGTATCTTTCAGACATTATAAAGAGCCTAACTTAGAGCAACCCTCCACATTCATCAAAAGGCTAGCTGGTATTTCAGGACACTAGTGGGAGAGAGGGGGAAGCTTGACATACTCCATACACAAAAGTAATAAAAAATTTTTACAACAGTAGTGTGACTTTGGCTGCAAATATTCAAGAAACTAAGCAATCATTGCTGTCATTGACAGGAATATGTTTTTGAAGCTTTCTAAGGTATTGTTCCTTTTCCTCCTTGCATTTATTTCTTCTGTTTAGTCTCTAACTACGGAGTTAGTTGAAATTTTCCATTTCCATTTGTTTTGATCAGGATCTGATCAACTCCTGCTGGCTGTTCAAGTGACATGTCTCAGGAAGACACCTGATTATTTTCAAATGTTCAACAGTATAGCTTTAGAAAAAGTAAACCAGAGAACTTTTCTCCAAATAAGGTAAGAAGAACTATTCTCCTTTAACTTTAAATGGTTTAAGTCAGTGGATAAATTGCTACATGAATCCCTTCTCCTAAAACAAAAACTGGATGATTCAATTCCCTTCTCTAGCAGATAAAGTGATATGGAGAGAATAGGGTTATACTAACACTTAGCATCTTTCACTAGAACGGTCTCAAATAGCTACTCAAAATGATGATGTATTAGTCCCATATTAACCCAAATGACGTTTTCTGTGTAAAGCAGATTCTTCTTTATTCCATAAATTTAAAGGATCAAAACATACCTGTTCACTTCAGGAGGCTCTCTCTGGATTTTAGAACTTGCTTCAACCACCTCTTTGGCAACCTTTCCACTGTAACAAAACATGAATTAGAGTAGTCAAACAACTTTCGAGGGATTTTTTTAAAATTTATGTTAATATTGATATGTAGTTGTCGCACGAACTATTAAAATAGCAACAAAAAAGTGACACTTTTGGTGAAGATAGAATACCAGAGTACATTATTTTCTAATGTATAAGAAATAGGTTCAGTGCTCCCACCGAAAATCCTGGAGATTATCTGTCTACAGAACAAGTGCAGAAAAGCTACAGTGTCAGCGTGAGTTTCACCCTGCTATCTCACCAATATATGTTGAACCTGATTCTAGAGGCATCTGGTGGGAGTAGTTCCCTCTCTATGCTATCCAAGTTTTATGCTATGTACAGACTGCAACCAAAGATGGCAACTAACTGCCAAATATTGCCAAAATACCCATAATATTTCTTATGGGTAACACTGTTTGCTAGGATCTAAATCAGGCCTGGGCAAAATACAGCCCATGGGCTCGATCTAGGCCGCCAAGCCACCAGATCCAGCCCACAGATGTTGTGGGGAGCCGCAGGCAGGCTTCCCACTTGCCTCGCCCCACCCACATGCCATTCAGAAACATGGCTGCAGGGCGGTTTCATTTTAAAAACTGAGCCCAGAGGGGAGGGGGAAAAGCTTTAGGAGCTGCTCCCGCACTCAGCACAATCCCACTGGCTGGCTTCTGGCCAGAAACTGACCAATGGGAGCTGCCTGTTTCAATAACAGGCGGCCACGAAGCACAAGAGGCTCGTAGTTAGTCACAGAGCACATGGCTGTAGCCTGTACAGGGGCAGGGAAGCTGATTCAGGAACAGGCTGCTGGCTGGTAAATCTCCTGGCCAGAGCCTGCCTCTGGCACCCCAGCCCCCCCCCCCTCCCCAAACTTCTGCTCCCCACTCCACATATCCAAATCCTCTGCCCCCTCCTGCACCCCCTCCTAGATCCAGCACCCTAATCCCCTGCCCCAGATCACAGTCCCCCCTACCTTGACTCACAACCCAATCCCCTGCACCCCCTCCTGTACCCCAATTCCTGGCCCTAGGTCATAATCCAACCCCCTGCACACCAGTCCAGTGCCCCAGGTCACAACTGCCTTCTTTACCCAAACACCCTCTCTTACCTCAAGCTCACTTCTGCACCTCCTCCATTGATGTCATGGAAGAATGCAGCCCTCAACCAACCACTTTACAAATTCTTGGAGTGGCCCCCCCATCAAAAATTATTGCCCACCCCCATCTAAATGAAACCACCAACTGATTTTCATAATCAGATTGCAATGGCTTTGAATCCCTACTAATCGGGAGTCCCCTAGAACTAAAGGCTTAATTTCTCATTACTAATTTTCCAAGATCTCTCCTCCACCCCCAGAATAGTTAATCTTAAAACACGCCATAGTGACCAGAAACTACATACCTATATCGAAATCTACTGCCCTTAAAAAATACTTTGCTGCTGGACATCGTCTTGATCTGACTTGATTTTGCATACCTTCCAGAAAAAGAAGAGTACATGGATGTGACATTTTCAAAGTGTAAAAATATACAGAAAGAGCAAGACAAATTATTCTGTTAATCTTCTACTATAGCATAATCATCTATCATTGACAGTTTAAAACATTTGTATTGGTATGTGTAATAATTTCAATAAAAACTGCATATGAAACATAGCAGAGGTCTTTCAACATTTAGACTGTCTGGAAAGACTGCAAACCAATGAGTGATTATCTGGATAACAGAGCATGTTGAAATTTATATATACCATGTGAAACAAGCACCATAAAATCTAGCAGCCCCTACAATAGTTCTTATTAGCAATAACCTGAATGTGGGAGGATTACGACAGAGGTGTAGTTACCTTTACACTGTACAGCCATATCAGGAGGAGGACAGGAGGCAAAATGGATGTGGTTTAAATTAGGCCACCTCTTTATTTACCTAAAAAACTGGAAGCACCTGATGATAAATTATATAGTTCAAGTCATCATAATTTGCTTAATTGTTTCCTTATAATCCTCAACTGCTCCCAGCCAGACCATTGCTGAGATGCTGCCATTCTTCCCCTGTGAAGAGAACAGGGGCTAATAAAATGAGGGGGAGGCTCAATAGCCTTGAAACCCCTCCTCCCTCTCAACTCCCCATCAAATCTTTTTCTAGCCCTTTTTATCTGATAACTGTATCTCTTCCATAATAAGTTCCTGCACTGTACATCTGCCATGAGTTTTATGCACTAAACTGTGACTAACAACCTAACCCCACCACACATACGCGCCTATCCCACCAGGCCTGCTCTGGAGAAGACAAAGTACCCTACCCAATCTCGGCCATCTGGTGTTGAAGGAAAAACTCTTTCCCAGCTCCCAAAGATAAGTCAGTCATGAGATCACCTAGCCCCTTTACAAATTAATGGATGTGAAGGGGCCTTAATTTATTTACCTAAAAATCTGGAAGCACCTGGTGATAAATTATATAGTACAAGTCATCATAGTTTGCTTAATCGTTTCCTTATAATCTTCAATCTGTTCGAGGTAAGAAAAGGTTTCTTCAGGACTGCCTGGAATATAAATACCTAGCCCTCACTCTTTCAGTCAACAGGAAGGTCACTGCCCTCCCCTGACCTGTCGCAATTGCTTCCTGCTCCTCTCCCCTTATTTGTTCCATGCTGGTGAACTTTCTCCCATCCCCTTCTACTACTCACTATGGGGGGAGAGACCCCTAAAGTGACCCTTTTTTCTCCAGCAAGTCACACAAGAATTCACTACACAGGTACTGCAGTGAGCACACAGGTTATCACTGAAAGGTACATGAATCAAAAGAACAGGAGTTCCACACTCAGAGAACAGCCATATTTCCAGTGTCTCCACACAGTCAATATAATGTCTATCCCAATCCAGTCACTTTGAATCAGCATGCAACAACTTTGGTCACATTAATCAGAGCTTGGAGGAAGGTGGGAGGGGTTCTTGTTTCTAAACAATTGGCTCCAGATTTGCCACCTTTCTGCTAGTCTCTAGTTTTGAGAAGTCAAGTGGATTTCATATTTCTTCCCCATGCTTGAAGGAACTCTTCTATATAGCTGTGTGCAAATAATCCCACAAATACTTCAGTACAAAGTAGGATTAAGGCATAAGTGTGTCCTAGGTCCATAGCTCCTAGAATCACACGAGGATGTCTGAATCTCAGCTTTCATTTTTTAAAAAGTTATGTTTCTACCTCTTATGGCTGAAAAGAAAAGTTTGAAATCATGATTCAAATTTAACTGATGGAATGTTTCACTAGAAGGAACTGCATGCAAGTCTGCTTGGTTTTTTTAATTAAAATATTTTATAGGTAGCAAACAAAGTGATTTTTTGTAGTCAGCCTATTGGATTTTTACTATAGCAACATTCTGAAGTAGAAAAGGTCAAGAGTCCAGTTTTACTGTATTTAACTTGGCTACACCTTCATCAGGTCTGCACAAATATTATGCTGTTCTATTATTTAATTGGCTCAGTCTATTTCAAAATGAACTTTATGTTCAGAAACACCAGAAATTTTTAAACATCCCACAGCTGAGAGGTTTCTCTGAATTCCATCTTTGCTGATTCTATACTAGGCATAGAGCCAGGTAAGCACCCCCCCCCACACACAATCTCCCTCATGCCCAGACCCTATACTCTCACCCCTCCTCCTGCGTCCAACTTCCCACCCAGACCCCCCACCCTCGGCCCGTTCCTCCACCCTTCCTTCCATCCCTAGACCCCGTACCCCTCAGCTCACTCCTGCACCCTACTTCCCACTCCCACCACCTTCTATCCTCAGCCAGCTTCTATACCCTATTTCCCACCAGACCCCGTAACCTTAGCCCACTCCTGCACCCTACCTCCCACCCAGACCAGCCTCCCAACTTCAGCCCACTCCTGTACCCTACCTTGCCCCAGATCCCATACCTCAGCCCACTCCTGCACCCTATCTCCCATCCACACCCCGCACCTATTTTGTCATCATGGGTGGCTGGCTGGTGGTCCATGGAAAGATCTGCATTAAGTGGGGTGGGCTGTGGGCCATAGATGTTTTTGAGAACCACTGCTGTACAATAATAGGCTAAGGAAGTAGTTAGGTTTTGAGTGTTGATCAGCAACAGGATACCTAAGTTAGTGAGTGTGCTGCATGAGTGGCCCTCCATCTCAGTTGGCTGCAAGACTGTTGTAAATAAGACTGTCTCCTGGAATAGGGTAGTTTTGTGAACTGCGCTTCCATACCTAGAATGTGTGTGGATTGAATGGTAGCAGCACTGATTGGATGCAGAGGGAGTGCACAGCACTTATAGTCAATGTTGTGTGCAATCAGCACACATTTCACTTTGCATGCCCTCGTTTTATGTGCATGTCACATTAGTAATACCATAGGGAAAAAATGCAGATGGAATCCAGCAGATTCTGATAACTCTATGTGGGCAACAACAAACAAAATGTCTTGTAGGCCACGCTTAGAATCCTGTTGGGCCGCATGTGGCCTGTGGTCCACAGGTTGTCCACTACTGGTGGAGATGGTTTGCAATGCTGTGCATCCTATCTTCATTTCACTTTACCTCTGCAGACTCTTAATTTACAGCAATAACTATTTCCAAAACTACCACTGTGCACCCATCCATGGAGTGCTGCATCCAATCCTTGGTCTACTAAATTAGTAACATACTTCCATTCTGTTTATAGGCTGGAATGAAACAGGTGAGTATACTTTTAAAATCTTGAAGAAAATCTCATGGGATTGTATGAAAGCCACATGATGTGTAGCAAGGAAAAGAGTAGATGGCACAATGATGCCTGAGACCGAAATTATGAATATTGCCATTAGGACAGCAAAATATCAGAGAAAATATTTTATACCAGTCCACACTGGTCAGTCATACTTTGACAGCTGCTACTCTCTGAAAGGCAAAAGGTTTTGACTCTTCTCCTTTGACTATAGTTGGGAGAGTGAGTGTTGTACCCATTCTGTTTTATATCACTAAAAATGATTGCAATCAAATTCAAATATTTAACATCAAACATGCATGAACAAATTGTTTCCCTACCCAATCTTCCAAGGTGTAGAATACTGTTAAGTAGACCCTCTGGATTACAGCTTCAAACAAAGAGTGTTCAAATGAAAAATAAATTAATGGTTTTGTTTTAACAGGTCTATATTTTATGCCTTTCATTCAACACACTGTTGCATCCATGTTAAACTAAAGGAAGGAAACTGCTCCAACATAAAACAGATAATTAACATTCTTGTTAAAATACAAATTCTGTCTATCCAGTCATAAGTCACTCCCCCCCCCCAGTGTTGGCTACTTTCCAAGCAGCAAGTATGCCAGATGCTGTCAAGAAACTCAATGCAGCAGGAATAAAAGAAATATGTTCAAAGGAAAACGTTAGCTTGCATGGCAAAAGATCTGGGATCTTTAACTGGGGAAAGCAGATAATGAGTATCTTTGATGATTTATCTGCACAGTATCAATGATGAACTGATTAGATTTACTTACTTATAAAAAGCCTGGTTCTCCACCCCACACTTCCAAAGATGCTTGCAGGCTGCTGGTGTTGAGGTATGAAATGACAACATAGCCTTTTTCTAAGTGTAGAAAAAAGAAATAAGAAAAACTGGATTTTTAAGACTGAAATATTTTTCCAGGAAACTGACAGAAAATTTCATCCACTAGAAACATTTAGGACCACATTTTCCAAAGTGACATCAATCCATACTTCACTGCAACCCATTTGCACTTGATTTTCCCTCTGTCTGTGAAAATGAATTTTGCAGGGGAAAAGGAGATGGTAGAGTGATTTGTTAACAAGAAATGGACTCAAGGTTATACCTGTTGTAGTTGTAAGTAAAGGATAGTGGAAAGTTATGCAAATGAAGAAACATCCTACTTCTTATATTTATTGAATATGCATTAGCTCAACTCCCTTGTCAGTGTCAAATCATTGAATTTTTTGTTTCTCCTGCATGTAAGGACAATACATTCTCTCTGTCAAAGTCATCACTTCCTTCTTGAATTTCCCCATCCTGTCTGACCTAGCTTCCTCCTCTTGACTTTCCACTATGTTCTCCTCTCACTTTTATTTTCCACACAGCCCAGCTTGTGCGACTTCCATCTCTCTGGCTACCCCTTTCTCCCTGCCGACTGGCTCTCTTCCTCACTACCATGTCCAGCCTTATCTTTGACTTTCTTTATCCAGTACTTCAAGCTTTTCACCCCACCAGCTCTCATATAAATTTCCCTATTTCCCTGAACTTATTCCCCTGCCCCATACCTCTACACTGTGGCCCTCACCATGGCCACAGACTTGGAGATAGCAATGCCCAACATCACTGTGATCTGTATGACTTTATCATCCTGAAGGTCATAAGCAGGTTAATAAGTATGCTTCAGGCAGGGCCTCTGTGGTTAGAATGCTGGAGAATGAATAACTACTAGAAGATACTAACTATTAAGACACTAGATAGTGAGCTTCTCCCTCAAGTCTGCAGTTCTTGGGAGTCCAGCAGCTTCTTGGGAGTCCAGCAGGATGCACCACAAATCAGAAGGCTTCCAAATAAATCAAGAGAATTTAAAATTCAGGTTTGGGTTAAGGCCAATGCAGCAGGATTAGCTGCCTCCCGAGTGCTTATGTCTCGTGTTACACAATAGCACCCTATTTCAATTTCCATTTTTGGACTCAGCAACTCCCAAAAGGCTTTCACAAGTCAAACAGCAGCCGCCTTTCCTGGGGTCTGATTTAGTAACATAAAAGTCAAAATAATTCAAACTGCCCTCAAAATCCCAACATAATTCAAGCAGCCCCACCAAGGCTCCTCCTAACTTCAGTCTTATACTGATCTGTATCTGCTTTGTCCAGCTCTCTCTGGTTCTGAGGATACACAGCAATGAAATACCCACAGCTGGCCCAGTCAGCTGACTCAGGCTCACAGGGCTTAGGTTGTGAGGCTGTACATTTCTGAGCAGATATTTGGGTTCAAGTGGGAGCCTAAGCTCTGGGATCTGATGTGGGGGTAGGATCCCTGAGCCTGAGCTCCAGCCCCACAGTCGGACCCCTGGTGAGCCTGAGTCAGCTGACCCCGGGCCAGCCATGGGGCTTTTATTTTAGTGTAGACACCAGCAGGCAAACCCCTCTGCTGCTCCCCAGGTTTCTCAGAGTCACTGCAAGAACCTTCTGCTCAATGCAGATCTTCTGCAGGCACTACCACAACATCCTCTCCCTATTTCCTGTTCCCCACTCTTTCTAGAGACCAGCTGCTCTCTGTCAGGCCCCGTAGTGAGGCTCTTAATAAGGCACAAGTGGCATGAACCAGTACCCTCTTAAAAATCCCAGTCTACCCCATAACAGACCACTTGAAAAAGTTTATTACAGATTGTGAGGAGCCGACTCCCCGCCACAGTGCCACCAGCTGGCTGTCCTGGGAATTAGCTCTTCATGCCTCATTGGATGCCTTTCTCTAGGTGGTGTCGCCCCATGTTTCTCCTCGTGTCATGGCGTCCTCTTCCAGACACCGCCTCCTGGCAGTGCCCATACCAGTGTCTGAGCCCCCCTTCCGGGGGTGGCGGCTGTTCCCTCTGCTCACATCCCAAGGTCCTCTATTTCTCAGAGCACCCTGATCTCCTCCTTAGGCGCTAAAGCTGGGGAGCTTGCCTGGCCAGAGCTCCCTAGCACTGCTCTGCTCTGCTCTGCTCTGCTCTGCTCTGCTCCGGGGAGCCTCCTGCTTCCCACAGTTAGGCCCTCACTGCTCTCTTCCCCAGAGCAGCTGTCAGTTCCCCCTTATATAGCTCCCAGCTGGGCCCTCATCAGCTAGACCTGCCTCAGCCTGGGCTTTGCTCCTAGCCTCTGCTCCGGGCTGGGGTTTTGCCCTTAAAGGGCCAGTGCAGGGCAAGCGCCCTGTCACACAGATACCTTTTTGTCAAAATCAATAAAAAGACATTTTTATTTTACATGTATCTACACTATATGAAATGAAATTTGTCAAACCAACTAGTGAAAAAGACCTGTTTTAAAATTAAAAATACTTTAACTTTTAAAAATTAAATCTAAATCATCCATACTAATTTAGTATAAAGAATAATATCCAACCTCTTTCTGAGCTCCAAGCACATAAAACGTCTTCCCTTCATATTTCAATTTGCAGACATCAGCCCTAAGAAGAAAAAAAATCTTTTTAAGTACAGGAAAAAATTGCAGTGAACACAAGTGATGTGCATTTTCATGCAAATTTAATTGATTCACAAATGTAGAGCAGGCTGTCATGGAACAAAATGCTATTATTTCATCAATTGTGTACTGTTGGTAAATAGTGTAAAATCCATACTGCAAAAGCAAATAATACACTAATTTTCTTCAGAGTAAAGAATACAGACTTGGAGTGTTCTGCTTTCCACATTTTTGCAAGCCTTTAAAGAGTTGGACCAAGGACTTCAGCAAGCAAATGATTAGCACTGAAGAGATTTAGATCCAAAGAGAAATGTGCTACCAGAAGAAATAAACAAACACAATCCTTTGACAGGTATTGCATTTTAATCATAAATATATCATATCAGTGAAAGGACTAATATTTTGCCTTTTTTTGGCTGTTCAGTTTATCTGAGATGAGCATGTTTTGCCACTTCACAATGAAAGGTTTGGACATAAAGGAAGATGCCTGAAGGTTCAAGATCACCCAAGCAACGTGTGCGCTAGCTACACGTCCAAGAATGTTTTCATCTGACTGTAGTTTAGGGAGGAACAGATAGAGGTGGCCACTCTGATTTTTGGCAAGCAAGGGATTCCAGACTGGCCAACTTTGGAGGCTTTTTAGATGGTTCTGTTCCAGCATTCCCTCTTAAGATTTTCCAACCAGGAGTGGAGTGAGTTTTGGCTCGTGCACCAATATTGAGGTCATGTGCGCTGGTTTGGATGTGTGCCACTGTGGCACCCAATTTACTAACACACACATATTCCCAGACAGTGGAGCAGCACCCTCCCCCTGCTATGCAGCGTGTCCCATTCCCAACCGCTGGAGCAGACCCTGGTCCCCCTGTCCCCGGCTATGCTGCAGGTCCCATTCATAGCCGCCAGAGAAGACACACACACACACACACACACACACACACACACACACACACCCACCCACCCACCCACCATGTGGCAGATCATGTTCCCAGCCCTAGCCGCCAGAACAGGCCCTGGTCCCCTTTACCTTATGGAAGCCACAGCCACCAGAGCAGGCCTTCTCTCTGCCTCTCCACCACGTGGCTGCGGCATGTCCCAGCCCCCCACCCCAGCGGCTCCCTCATCACACCATCTCATCTGGCCCTACCCGCCACATGAGTGCTGCTGTGCAGCTCTCCAGAGGAGGTGGGTAGGGGAAGAATTTTTTGTACGTGGCCATGCAGGTGCACACCTTAGCAGGAAGTCTGTTCTGCACATCCACAGGGGAAAAACAACAGTCTACAGAAAAATTCCCATTTATATGGATTCTTTTCCCTGTTCCCCAACCTCTTGGGGAATGGCAATCAACTATAGTTCCAGTCCCTTGTAAGGTGATGATCTTGGAACATTACTGTGAACAGCCAAGTAGGAAGCAGTTGCTCCTGTTATCTGTTCAGCAATTGCTCTGACTACTTGAACTACCCACTCAGACCTCTGGAGTTCAAGAGCAGGGGATGGCTGAGGTGTCAATGAAAACTCCCCCCATGTTCTCCCCTCCCCCAATATTTTCAGTATATGTGGGGTAGGATTGTTTTACAATTCAATTGGTATGGCGTATTGGATTTTGGGGTGGCATTTGGTTTGGTTTTATCTTGGAATGAAGCCAGTTATTTTGAGTGGGTTTGCTTTTATTAAGCAATTAAACTGATTTAGGAAAATTTCTATTTTGTAATGTAGATGATTAGGGAGCTGGAGTTAAATGTTGATAATAAGATGAGACAAATGAATAAAGCATTTTGCCAGGAGACAAATGGTGAAGAATATGAAATGTTAAAAACTTTTTCATCTCTCCCTTTCTCTATCCTCCCTTCTCTTAATCCTGGTATGTAGCTATTCAAATTTATGAACACTTGAAATGACTAGGGTTTGGTCCAAGAACGTTGGTAGGTATGGCTACGACAAGAGAATCCCCATGCGCTCCTTCGGGGCAGCATTAATTCCCTTGCACCAATGCACGATGTAAAAGGAAATAAGCCTGGGCCATAGACCTGGCTCTGTACCACACCAAATAGAATTATTGGTGGTTATCATAATTGTAACAGAAGCAATGGCCTACAGTGAAATTTGACCACAGACCTTCTGTATAATCCATTTTTCTCATCAGGGCTATTTAAGATGCAAACAAGTGGAGCACAGTGTAATTTCTAAGTTATAACATCAGCTACCAAAAAATGGGCGATTTCATTAAAAAAGACTGGAAATGCTGGTAAAGGAAGTCCAGTCTCCCTTCACTAATGTTATAGCTTCAGATGTGTCCTACAACAGTGAAATCCTTGAAATATGGAGCAAGTTGCCTTAAGAATGAAAAAGCACAGGGTCCAAATCTACCTATATGTAGATTAAGGATGATGAATTTCAATTAATCAGCTAATCAAGTAGTCCACAAAATTTCTATCGACTACTCGATAAGCGGGGGAGGGGGTGGTGGAGCACTCACTATCCCAGCTGCATCTCTGCCTTTTAAATATGGTAAGAGTTGCCCACAGCTCTTACTACATTTAAAAGGCAGAGGTGCAGCAGTCGGGATCTGGCGTGAGCGGGGACTGCTTGAATCCCTACTCACCCTGGGTCTGCACCTCTCCCTTTTAAAGGCAGAGGCGCAGGAGTCAGGACCCAGCAGGAGCAGGACTGCTTCAGTCCCCACTCGTGCCATTTCCCCTGCTGTGACTGTCTCCCCTGCCCCCCTGCAGAGAAAGTGCTGGGGGGAACCAGCTCTTAAACTGGCTCTCCCAGGACTGGCTCCTGTTTCACCCATCCTTGCTGCCTCTGATATAGAGGCAGCAAGGCAGGGGAGAAGTGACTATTTGAGTAGTGACTCGAGTACCCGATAAGCCTAGTCGACTAGTCGCTTACATCCCTCACGTAGATACTAGAACATTTACCCAGCGTTGCTTGAGTCCTTAATTACTTTTTGTTTGTTTTTAAAAGTTGAAAATGTACATGATTCATATAAATCCTTGCTCTGGGGTGGGGCTGGGGTTGAGGATTCAGTATGCAGGCTTCCTCCGAGGAGGGAGGATTATTCCAGTCCTCTCTCAGTGCAGCAACTTGGAGCCAGGTGAGAAGCCCCTCTCCATGGCCACTGCAGCTCCAGCACACACAGCTGGGGGAGGAGTTCATGTCCCCGGCTGGGGCAGGTCCAGGTTCATCTGCCCGCTGCCTAAACTCCCTAGTCAGAGCGAGGAATGCAGCAAACAGTGCAGTTTCCCCTTGCTCCCTGACGAAGCGGAACAGCCTGCAATGTTCCTGTATGACTCTGGGGGAAGACGCTTCAGCCCTAGCTGGCCTCCTTAAAGGGTGCCTGAGGATGGGACACTCAGGGCTAGAGCAGGGGTACTCCCAACCAGCCCCTTTCACCTTTCTGGTGATTCTCTTTTCTGTGTAGTTTTAAGAGAAGCAATCCCGTTCCAGGCATAGACAGACACACAGACAAACTCTCTCAAATACATAGTAGATACCTGTCCCTTTCTCTACCACTGTTCCATATTGCCCCAATGGAGTTATCTCTGGTCTCTTGCTGCCCCCGTTGTCATTATACAATACAACTGTCCCTGCTAGCAGAGCCCTCCCTTTCCGTTTTATGAGAAACAACTGCATCTCAGGCACACCCACTGTCCTGGTACAACCTGACCCTTACCTTGCTTTAAGTTATGATAAGAGAAAGCTGTATACCAAGTTTGGTGGTTCTAGCTCTTACTATTTAGGAGTTCTTAAACAAACAGACTCATAGACAGACACAGGTTGAACCTCTGTAATCCGGGACTCCTTGGTCCAGCAACATCTGCAGGACCACGGATGTTCCAGGACCAGAGTGTCCCAGTGGAGGGCTGGCGTCTGCACTCCCTGGCACGTCGCATCTGGGCAGCCAGGCACAACCCAGAAGTCTGCCCAACAGAGCCAGGAGCTCAACGCACTGCAGCAGGGATGCCTGATGGGGCCAGGAGCCCAGCATGGAAGGAGCTTGGCTGGAGCTGGGCTTCCCAGCATAGCAGAGAGGGAGGTGGGGAGACCAGCCGGGCAGTTAGACTGGTGGCAAGGGAGAGCCAGCCAGGAGGCCGGCGGCTGGTCCAGGGCTAGGGGAGCCGGTAGCGGGGAGGCAGATATGACCTCCCATGGTCTGACAAATCCCTCATCCTGGACTGGTCGGGTCCTGACAGTGCCGGACCAGGGAGGTCCAACTTGTATATAGTAGATTTGCAAAGGAATGATAATTTATAAACATAAAATCCCACCCCCTCTCCCACTTTAAATACTTTTTTTTTTTTTAAATCCTATTTTTCCTTTTCATATTTGAATGAGGAAGCAATGGCACATTCAAGACCCAAGCACAATGTGGTAGGGACTGTGAAAGCTTCCCATTAAACCACATGGGTGACCTCCAACATCACAGCTATTCAATTTTTGAACATCTCTGTCAATTAGTTTGACTTGACCAAGTTTGTCATGTGGACTAATTTCCAGTAAGAAGAATGAAACCACCAGTTTCTTTTTCATATGTCATCTAAAAATTCTTGAAAAATAAATAAGAAAGGGCAAAAGAAGTGAATCTTCAATATTCCACCTACAGCTTCCTTAAAAGAATTAGAAGGGAAAACACAATTAAAATAATCATAGAATCATAGGGCTGGAAGAGACCTCAGGAGGTCATTGAGTCCAGCTCCCTGCCCAAAGCAGGACCAATCCCAACTAAATCAATAATTGTATATAATAATCTAATTACAGTTGATATGCTTACCATTTTAACAAATGAATTCTTTTATTACCCTGGAAAACTACAAAGCCTGTTGCTGTGAATCCTAAAAAAGTAGTGGTACCGGTTGAATCCTTAAAATAAGAGAGAAAAACACAGATTAAAGCTATGTGTTTAGATTCCCTCCCCGCCAATATACATAACATTCATTATTGATGTAATATAAATTCTTAGCCCATAATAGTAAAAAATATGGTATCTGTGTTTTTCTTAGGTATACATCTTGTGTGTCAACTAAACTGTTCTCAACATATAAGTTCAATCTTTAGCAATAAAAAGTCTTGTTTCTTACTATTTCACAAGATAAAACTGTCTTATGCTTTGTTTTTCTCCATATATAGATTTTGGCACATGGTAGCACTTAAATGCTTATTCATTTTTATGAATACATACAGAAATAGTCCCATTTCGTATCAAAATGCTCACCAATATAAGCATGGGATTATAATTTTGCCTATATGTGGTATTCCCATCTAATGTGTTTCAGCCTCGAAATACATAGGAAAAAATTCTCTCATGTCATTTCCAATACTTCACAATATCATCTGTGCTGGAAATATTCCTACAAAACAGCCTTTCTTGCTGTATTTAGGTATTTCCAATTTTGGTGGAAATCAGAAGTGCAAAGATAAAGTGTGTTTCTTTTAAATCAGTAAACCAAACTTTTTTGAATTTCACAAAGAAAAAAAGTTGGATTCAAGTTTTTTGAGCAAAAGTTTACGTCCGTTCATGTTTTACAGTAACCAGCTTTCCTATGCCTATTTCAAAACTTTCACTTGTCTGGAATAATCTGCCTTGCTATTCTATAAGCTTTATTTCAAAACATTATGCAATCAAAAATATTAGGATTTTTTAAGGTTCCCGTGGAAGATAAAAGCAAAAACATAGAGGGGAATAGTTTCAAATGTAAGTACCCTACTGTGGTTACTATTAAAAAGTCTATAATTGTCATACAATGACACCTGAAATAATGCAGTATAGTTCTCATCCAAAGTTCACTGAAATAAAGGGAAGTCTTTTCATGAACATCAGTGGGCTCTGGATTAGGTCCCATATCTAATTTTTTAGAAATACCTGTAATTATGCAAATACAATCTTGGATAAGGGATGACTGTTTAAATGGGATCAACAGGTCACTTAATTCACCTCCTAAAAATGCTAGGATACAGTATTGTTGAAATATAGGAATGCAAATTATCAATTAGAGCAGCATCAAAATGAGCAACCTTAAAAGCAAATTATGAAGACTATTTCCTTACCTTTTGTATATTTTGCTGCTGCAACTGAAACACTTGTTTTTTAAATGTCAGCCTAGAAATCCTAACAACTGGGTGTGGCTTCTGGCTAACAGTAACATATTGTTATTGAAATTCTTGGAAAATCTGAAGTATTCCCCACGTAGAGTATTTGTTTAACTATAATGTACAGTTTGTCAGGAATTACATGTACTATACAAGGTTGAAACCCAGTAAATCCCTCATGATATTGCATTATGGGAGAGTTTTGAATAGCCATGAAATTATCAGTTATCAAAACTTTTGCCTTAGTACATTTAACAAAATATACTCTACCTAGTATGTTTACGTAAGCTATTATTTTCTGATGACTAGAAACAGTTGTGAGCAATAACTGTGTTGTAAGAGAACAGCACCGCACTACAAGTTGTTCACAGTGTTGGGATAGAATTACAATACTTATGACCTGCCAGGACCCCAAAGAAAAAGTCCTCACACTGACACAGCATGATAGAGTGTCATACTGTGAAATATTGCCTATGCAAGGCACATGGGTGTTTGTCAATCAACATTTTACAAAGCTGCACAACATCTCTCTTGCATTTTCTGGGGAGGCTTTTTCAGAAACGTTTTCCTACACATGGGTGGATAAATATGGGACTACTTCACTGAATCTGATGGTTTATTAATCTGTAAAATAGTAATTTATTTGAAAACCCTGAATAATTACCTTGCAAGGATGGGGATCAACACCATAGGTTTCCAAAGAATGTGCTTTCAGTAGTAAATTAAATTCAGCAACAGCTGGGCTCTGCCCTCTGAAATTACACAAGGCAAATGTAGCAGTTTAACAAAAACACAAGAAAAAGATATAAGAATACAATCATCAAAATCAGACAAAGAAAGAAAAGACCTACTAACTCATGCACCATTTCAACCATATAGTATTTAGAAAGAGGGAACAAGGAGATCTTTCATGTGATTTCTGCTGGTGCTCTGTCTTAATGCCTAATCTTTTCTGATTAAGTTTTGATGCTTTCTGCATACCGCCAGGTCTCAAGTGATCTGTGCAGTTAATCAGGGTTATCAAGTATCCATCAAATATTTGTTATCTTCTGGTGTATGCTCAAGTTCGGTCTTACCATGAAATAAACCTCAGCATCTGTTCTTTTCTCACACACCTTCCCAAACTCATTTAATAGGATTGTCCAGATTAAGATACATTCTTTCCCGCTCAGGATATCGACAAAGCAATCATATATCGACAAACTACTGAGACACATTCCTAAGTATAGGAGAACCTGCTACCACCATAGTTTAATATCTGCCAGCATTTTCATTATATGCCTTTATTTGTAGGGGGAAGTTCATAATCAGCTACCAGTATTAACTAAAGCCCAAAACAGGGAAGGGAAAGTCTCAGCCCTGAAGCAAGCTCTTCTAGTTTTTTTTTTCCAACTCCCTCATTGCCAGCTTTCATTATAAACCACTGCAAGATGATTTGTGTAAGATGCAGTGGAATGCCACTATTTTCAAATAGATGTATTGGGTGGTGATGCGAGATACAAAGCTCTATGCAGTACCCTACTAGCAGGGTAAGAATACTTTTCCTCCTCCCCCTGATATTCCATTTGTCAATTATCTATGTTGGTGGCCTGTTTGACAAGCACTGGATCAATGGGGAGGGTGCAGTTAGTCAAATATTCCAGTTAACTAACAGTTAACTGGAATGAGTGTGGGAGAGAGAGGGATCTGCCTCGGGATGTGAGGTTTTGGGGGGGGGGAGGTCATGGATGAGGGGTTTGGCTGCAGAAGAAGGCTCTGGGGTGTGGGAAGAGCGTGGGGCAGTGTTCCCTGTAAGCTGAGTGCCTGGGTGACCACTCAGGAGAGAGACAAATACTGCCCAGCTGATTAGCAGAGCGCCCACAGCTTTTTTGTGTGTTTGTTTCTAATGGTGGTGCACATTCAAACATGCCTTGGTGCACCAAAAAAATAAATATTCCACACAGGGATGAAAAAAATCTGCACATGGACAGAGGAAGCATTGTTTGGGGGGGGGGGGAGGGCGGGGGAGTGCAGGATCTGGGCAGCACTCACCTTAGGCAGCTCCCTTCAAGGGCAGACATGTCCTTGCTGCTCCTAAGCAAAGGCGCAGCTTAGCTCCACAGCTGCCACTGTCTGCAGTTCCTGGCCAATGGAAGCTGCAGAGCCAGCAACTGGGGTGTGGCAGGAGAGCAGCACACAGAGTCCCTATCACTGTCTCTCTGCTTAGGAGCAGCAAAGACAGGCCACTGCTTCCAGGGATTCAAGTGGAGCATGGAAGAATGCTATTGGACCTGTTATTCTGTGTACCTTAAATGACAACCATGGATACCTTTTACAGCAGTGTTTTTCTCATGAGCTTGTCATTATGAGCACGTGATTTCTGAGGAAGCGTAGTCACCGGTTTACCTGGTTAAGTATTAATGGTCAGATACTGAATACAACCAATTACATTATAAATCTCTCATAGTTGGAATTCATCTATCAATAATTGCAGAATACACTGATCTGCCAACCTTGGTAACGCAATCATGAATTAGTTTCTGCCATAAAGCCCAAGCAAAGGGATGACTGGGTCACCAAAATTCAAATGATCTAACCTAATAATCATAGCACTAGAGACCAAAATGCAGTTGAAATCCTGAACAGGTTTGAGTCTACTGATGCTCAATCCTTCTAGATAAACTTCAGATCTCAAATAAATGATGATGCAATGACCCTCATTGGTCACAAAGAGAGACCCAAGAACCCCTGAATATCCATTAATATCTTCACCACCACCGAACAGCATTGCAAGGCTCATTTGAAAGTAATATAGTCACATATCATAACTAAATTTCACTCATAATAAAGGAATACATACTGACCACAAAGCTTATATGGAAGCCAAAGCTATTACAGTCAAGGAAACCTCTGCCAGAAACCATGTTGCCTCTTTAAACAAACACTTGCGTGTCCTCACTGAAAGAGGTTATTCACTTAGATATCGTCTACTCCAGTTCTGGTGAGCTAGCCAATACAGAAGAGGAGTGCATGGAAAGCTGGAGTGAACGTTTCTGTCAGCTACAAAAGACCCGCGGGCCCCCCCCCAATTTTCTTTCATCGGTGTCAGGTGCCTTTAAAGTTTTTGCTTAAGACTGCCTCACACAGAGAGAAAGACCTTTAATTGGAGGATTTACCCCAGATGAATGCCCTTAACCTGTAAAATAGGGAACATAAACAAGTATCTCTGTAGTTTACATTTCACTTCAATCAGGAAAGCTAGGTATGCAATTATTGAATTTCCAGTAGGTCTCACATGTGCACACATACATAATTTATTCAGCATTAAAGAGAATCCTAAATATATTACACCTGCAGAAATTTAAATCATTTTAACTCAATCAATTTCCAGATAAGAAAACCCAGAACTGTGCACTCAGGAAAAAAGATGGATACTATTCTGTGTAGAAAAGCTTGGTAGCATGCAGTATAGTACGAGAAAATGCATTTCTGATTTGAATTCAGAATTCTACCGTGGAATAACCTATGAGTGAATGACTCATCCTGTGTGTACTCTGCGACTGTCCCATAGGAATCTATCCATTTCAAAGCTCCAGCTAAAACTTTGAAGAAAAATACTCCAACTGAAGAACTGAGCAGCTCACATGTTCTGCTATTTTCTTTTAAGCTAACAAGAAGCGTACAGTAGAAAATTAAAGGCAATGGTACTGACACTACTTCCTTCCCCACCACACAAACACTAATTCCCTTCTAAAATTATTTTCTCCTTTATTCCTCTATCATTTGGGGCCTTTTAAGAAACAGAGTTCATCCTTTGCCGCAGTCAGAAATGAAGGGGCACTTCACAGAATTTTGGTCTCCTATTTCTTGAAATAGTTTTATGATGTTTTTGTTTTAGGGAACCATGAAATAGTGAGTCAAAAAAAACTTAGGTCTGATTTATTTCCTGCCACTGATCTGCTGAATGATGTTGGGCAAGTCACTTCTGCTCTCTCTACTTCAGTTTCCCCATCTGTGAAAAGGGGATGACGACACTTATCTCATTTCAAAAATGCTTTGAGATCTACCAGTGCAAAGCATTATTTAGGAGTTATTATTCAGGTTCTGTAATAATTTCTGTCACTTGGAGACACCTGCTGCTGAACACTTACATAGCGTGCTCCTTGCAGTAGTCATTGCTCAACATTTAAGAGCTAAACTGTGGATCGGTTAAAAGTGATTCAAAAGACATACAAAGCATGCATGTAATAAGTACTAGCATCCTCAGTGTCCACTGAAGCCAATGGAAGCTGCAAGCCTTCCACTACTCTAAGGCCACACAGCTTTAAACCACATAGGATGAATCCCTTTTGAGATTCCCTTTTACTCAGAGTTGTTGATGCTGATCATCCTGTAATCTCAACAAGATAACACACAGGGACTTTATATGAAGGCCCTCCATCTCTGAAATGTTTTTGAGCTCATTATATGCTAGATCATGTGTGGTATCTTTTAGCAAACCAAAGACATTTTATTTTTCTTTAATGTTTATGTGGGTGATTTATTTCTTACATCGGGGCAGCTGCCAGATTGCGTGGGGTTGTTGGTATTTCAATCTTTTTTACGAATGCTAGTTAAAAAAAGTCTATGAAGCCATGTGTCCTGCATGCAGAAGTCCTTATATAGTTTTTTTAGTTTGCCCCTATTCAGGCAAAACTGCCTAGGTGTTCAAAAACAGTTTTAAGTGACTGCAGACTACATCAAAACATGAGTAAAGACTTCAGGACCTGGCATTAGGTTTTAGTTTTTGACACTAATGAGTATTAAGCACCTAAAACTATGAGAATGAGGCACCATTTAAATACAAATATATTAATATTACCAACAGTTCCTTTTTTTCTTCTGGGCTAAATTCAGTATACAGATTTTGAATGCTTTGCAGTAGTTATGATGAAATTACCATGTAGGTAACTTTATAGAGAAGTGCAGAATGAAAAACCCTCTAAACTACTTTCCAGCCCTGTTGCATAGTTTGTCATTGAGTCTTTTACATTAAAAATAGCAAGGCAAAACTTTGCAATTTATCTAAGCAACGGCACTGCTGCTCTTGGAATTCCCATGGCAACCAGTATCACAACAGAGCAAAAGCTTTAAATTATTCTGTATGTAAACGGAAGAAACATTACTAACTAGTTGACAGCCTAATTGCTGAAATCCTAGTGGAAAATTTGAAAGTCAGGAAAAATAAATACATATTCAGATATAAGAATCCTTTTTGTTCTTTATGTGAATTTCCCATTCATCATAAAATTTCAAATATCAGTGATTTAAAACAAATACTAACAGTGTGATTTAATGCCACAACAGTAATAATACTTTAATTTTACTTCCTTATATCCAATGGTTTCAAAGCACTTAATCAAAAAGATTCCTGAAGTCACACAATATCTCAAACATCAGTGGTTAGCAAACAACCTTTTAGACATAATGACACTCCATCATAACTTAATGCAATGAGTAATACAACTTTGGGCTTCAGGTGCTTATCTTAGACAGACAGCAGTAAAACTGGACTAACAAAATAGCTAGCCATAGGAAACCTACTTCCTAGGATACAGTTCCTAATGTGAAAAAGAAGGAAAAGCTGGCCACTTCAAAAACCTGCAATTCAGAAACCCTTAAGAAGAATTCAGAGAGGCGTCTGGATTTATTCAGCTTTGTGGTGAAAAGCAGAACTCAATCCCAAAAGTCTCTATCTGCTAAAGGAGGAGACAACAACATGGGGACAACAAAAAAATGTAGTTTATATGCATGATTCCAACTACCTTTTCTAGAAAAAAAACTTTGCTGGGAAAGAAAGCAGCAGTCTCTGGAAGCTCTAACCAATGTCATATAAGGTGACCATATTCTTCCACTTTAGCAAGCTATTCCTACTAAGGAACAGCATGTGCTCCTGACTCAGAAGAATTCCTCGTAAAATCATGCAAACCAATCAAAATTTTGTTCCTTGTTATTCACAAGAAGAAATTCATGTTTTTAAACAGAGGATTTCTCCAGAAGTTTCACTGCTGCTCTAGTTTCAAAAACATAACATCTATTGGTTTCATATGCAGATTGCACCTTAATTCAGTGCTTCCAGAAATTCTCTCAATGCTAGCTGTGTAAATGTTGGTTCTGGTCTGATTCACTCTCTCCGCCCTCCATTACCAACACACAATTATAAATTGAACTGATTTTTATAAGTGTCTTTGAAATGTTTCTTCCTATGAAAAACTAGCTTTTTTCCCCCATGGAAGTTTCCATTTTCGAGTTTTTTTTCTGGGGGCGGGGGGAGTTTACATTAAAAACCAAAACCAAAGTTCTTCTTTCATTTTTTGGCAATCAAAATACTGCCAAATTTCAACCTTTTGGGCTTTTTTTTTTTTTTCCAGTAAAACCAAAATGTGTGAATTTTTTCAACTTTTGTTGCTGAAAATTATTTCATTTTCTGGTTTTCAATAAAAATATTGCAGAAAATATAACAATTTATATATTCATTCATTTTTGTCAACATATTTTACATGTTATGACCAACTCTAATTACACGGTTTACAAAGCTTGAAAGGGCACAGATATCTTGTGCTGAACTAGGTCCTTATTATGTCTAGTCTCTAGACCCACCCCACAGTGTCTCTCTTCTGATGTTAACCTACATTGGCTCCTTAGCTGTAGACTGGAGAATGCATTCAAAGAAGGCAGATGAAAAAAGGCAGCATTACTGGATAAATGATGGCCTCCTTTTAAACTGGACAAGACAAAGCTCTTAGAATGAGGTTCATCTGCTGAAAGGATGTGGTCACAACC
Organism: Pelochelys cantorii; assembly: GCA_032595735.1. Taxonomy (NCBI): domain Eukaryota; kingdom Metazoa; phylum Chordata; order Testudines; family Trionychidae; genus Pelochelys; species Pelochelys cantorii. The sequence continues at coordinate 91,817,319 of CM064330.1, read as the reverse complement.
TCTTGATAGAAAAATCCCTCATTTCAAATAGACTCATCTGCCTATGTATTGAGACCAACACAGCTACCACATCACTGCAAACAATCTGCCTGTGTCAGTCAAGACTGAAATGGGAGCCTATTAATCCAGACTGGTTGTTATGTTTTTTGAAAACGTTCCATAGATTTTCAGTAATCATTTAAATACATGCCAAAGATATAAAGGGTTTTACTGACCCCTGAAAAGTGTGAAGTGAGTTGTGTTTAATGTTTGTTCCCCCATACATAGTTTATATCAGAATGGGCATGCTGAGTACAATGATAATAAGAATGTAAATTCATTCTCTATCAGGCATTTCTGATAACTGTCTGGTATTGCTATGGCAACATAGGCTGGGCAGTAGCTATACAGCTTGGCTACCTCAAATACTAACAGCAGAAAGAATTTCCAGTGTTAAAGGGAAAGTTATTTACATTGATATAGTACTTTTCATTCCCAATTAGACAAGCATGCTTTATAAAAAATTATAAATTAAATGTGAAGGTCACTTTGTTCACCACTGAAATTCAGCCATCTCTAAGCATGAACCACTTGTTTCAACAGCTTCCAGATTTAATTTAGTGCAGCCAAGTAACACAAAAACAAAACAAAAACAAACCACTATAAAAACAGCTGTTTTTATAAGACATACCAACATTAAGCATAGAAATGTCTGATACTACGAGAGTTAGGGATATCTGCCCTGCAAGATCAGGTTGAAAGTACACAGTAATATTTATTACTGAAGTAACAGCCGGTTGAAACTGCAGGAGTAAGTCAGGCAAAATACAATTTTGGTAATTATAGGTTGAACCTCCCTGGTCCAGCACCCTTGGTATCTGATTGGTCCCGAATGAAGAAGTAAGCTGGACCAGGGGAAGTCGCTGCTGGTCCCCATGCCACTAGCCCAGCTCTTGGCCCCGGAGAGGGTTCCAAGTCACTGGCCCCACTGCTGCCGACCTAGAAGGGCAGCAGCTGGCCACCAGAGCCCTCAAAGAACATCTGTGTCAGACTACTGATGTTGCCAGACCAGAGAGTCCGGGTTATGAGAGGTTCAATCTGTAATATATTTTTCTAAGATATATTATGAAAATAATCAAAATACATATGAATATATTTAAACATTTTCCATATTCATTTACTGCCTTGAAGTCATTCTTCTCAAAATGAAGATAACCCACAACCATGACTAATTTATTATTTTTGTCATCAACCAGATTGAAAAAGATCTTTTTCAACTAGAATAAATCTTATCACCTAGTTCCCCTAAACAATAACAAAAAAAGTAAAACCAGAATGAATGGGTCCACTAATCACTTGCTTTAACCATAAAAGGAAATAGCCTATTCAATCTACAATCTGAAAAACTAAAAGGAAAGGTGTAGAACTAGGGCAGGCAAATACTGGCCCGTGAGCTGGATCCGGTCCACCAGGGTTAGCTATTGGCAGGCCCCCACTGCTTTAGTTACCTACACGGCTGCAGGTGTTGGCAATCACAGATCCTGTTGGCTATGGATCACTGTTCCCGGCCAATAGGAGGTGTGGGAAGTGGTGCAGGGTAGGACACCACTTCCTGCACTTCCCATTGGCCGGGAATGGCGACCCGTGGCCAACAGGAGGTGTGACCGCCAGTATCTGCAGTCATGCAGGTAAATATAGCAGCAGAGACCTGCCAGGGCCTAACCCTGGTGAACTGCTGCTATGTTATTACCCACCCCTGGTGTCAAAGTTAGTACAGTAGACTGGAACTGAATTAGATTCACATCCTTTTCAAGGATTTGCTTCTGATGTCTAGTTTCTGTCTTCTTCCCTACCTCATGGAGCTCTATGTTTGACTGGGAGATTAAGTTATTTAAGAGAAAACTGGAGAAAAGCAAACCATCTACAAACAGCATTGACCTGGGCCTCTAGAGAGATATTCATTCTCTTAAGAACATTGGTTCCCAACAGAACAATCTCTCAAAAACCATTATGATACAACTGAAATATTGGAAAAAAAGAATCCTCACTAGTCTCACTGAAAAGTCTCAGACATACACTGGCACAATTATGTTAACTATGTCTTCTCTAACTTAGTCATCAGGTAGTTATTGATCAGTGATCAAGAAAAAGCCCCACAACATGTGTGTGAAAACTTACATTCAGCACAGTCTTACTCAGAAGTCCCTCTCCTCGCCTTGCCCCGCCTCCCCCACCCCCAATAGATACTTTAGTAAAATGTTTTTGAGTTTTCCACACAAATATTATTTGAGAATGCAATTTGGTAATGGAAAGTGATCATTTACAGCCTTTCCACTTGCTGCATCAAACATGTTTGCTGTTAAGATGAACTATCTTCCTGAAAAACCCTCTTTAAAACTCTCCTCTGCCATAATGCCTACAAAAATACTTGTGTGTGATGATGCCTCTGCGATCATGCTGACCAACACTGTCTCACTGTTTCCTTGTACTTCCTCATCTATCTATATCGATCTATTGTTTCTTGTCTTACACTTAATATTGTAAGCGTCTGGGGGTCTGGGCACTCATTTTGTTCTGGGTTTATGTAGCACGTAGCACAATGGTCTGTGAGTGGATGCTATGGTAATATAACAACAGATTTTCACATGTGAGAAATACAAAACCAGATTATTAATCATCACCTCATGTAAGAGAGAGATTCCATTTGCAGTTGCCAGTCATGCTAATGTACTATCCAATCAACCTCACAAAAATTTGCCTGACCTCTACAGTCTTGAAAAGGAAGTTTGATTATCACAACCCGAGATGTCTTCTCAGGTCTCATTGGAAGGAACCCTGACTGTGCGCAGCTATTGGACTCTTATCAAAATGGTAAATCCACCATTATAAAGTCATATGATGTACTGTACAAGGAATGTGTGTCATTGACCAGAGAGCAATCATTTTGATTCCAGTAAAAACATATGTGATGTTCAGCATTGTTTTTCTGTCCTTTAGTATTATATCAGCAATAGAGAACCCATTTGGAAAAGGCATATTTTCTTTCCTCTGTAAAAGGAGTTGCATCAAATCAGTGAGCTGCATCTCTAGCTGGACCAGTAACTACTATGGCTTCAGCCCAAGGAAGCAGAGTCAGTTATGTAATACAAAACATACAATCTGGTTAAAGGATTACAGAAGGAACTAGAGTAATGGAGAAAAAAAGGGAATTAACTGTTGAGTTGTTTATCTGATAAAGGGGATGTTGGGTCAGAACCAACTTTTCACAGCTTCAGGGTACTGGATACATGGAACTAAAAAAGGCACACTCAGAGGGCAGTTAACCATTGGCAAAGAGGAAAGTATGAAAATTAATTTTAAAAGCTTAAAAAAGGATCAGAGAAACACAAAGTCCATAAAATTGAAGGATATCAGAATTTCACCCAGCTATTTCATTCATGGAAAAGCAAAAAGTCTTCTACAGTAAAACCTGTGTTATCTGGCACGCTCAGGGATTAGGGCATTCTGGTTACCTAAAAATTCCGGTTATCTGAGGGTCCCATCAACCAAGGAAAAACCAGTGGACAATAATAGTAAAACTCAAGTTTTTAATATTGGTAGTTGTGTAGTGTGAGTCAGCTGGCCTCACATTTCTATTTTGAGTTAAAGATGATTAGTACTTCTTAAATAAAAAACTATTAAGCCAATCATGGTAAACCAAACCAGGCCTGTGCGCCTGAAGATGTGACAGTATTGTGGCTGTGGGCAATGCCGGTTAAAGTTTTCTGGTTAACAGAGTGCCAGATAAAACGAAGTTACTCACCTGGGTGCAGTAACTGTGGTTCTTTAAGATGTGTGTCCCCGTGGGTGCTCCACTGTAGGTGCTGGGCTTGCCCCGGCACCGCAGAAATGGAGACTTTTCTTATAGCAGTACCCGGCTGGGCCGCGCATGCGCGGTGGTGTCTCGCGGTGTTCGCACTCTTTTGTGTGAGTGCATGGGCCAGCCCCCGCCAGTTCCTCAAGGCCACCTCGGAATCTGGACGACATAAAGGAGAAGGACTCCGAAGCGGGGAGGAGGGCAGGTAGTGGAGCACCCATGGGGACACACATCTCGAAGAATGACAGTTACTGCACTGAGGTGAGTAACTTCACTTTCTTCTTCACGTGATGTCCTTGTGGGTGCTCCACTGAGGAGAAAGGAGGGAAAAATGGAGTCCCTATTTACCTGCCAAAGAGAGCACTGATGATGCCACCGCAGTATCTGAATGCCTCCTCTGATGGATAGCATAATGTTTTATAAAGGTGTCATATGAGGACCAGGTGGCCGCTCTGCATATGTCCTTAAGGGGAACACCCTTGAGGAAGGCCGTTGAAGCTGCCATTGCTCCGGTGGAATGGGCTCAAGGATGTGTCAGAAGCGGAATACGCTTGGAGACGTAGGCCTCAGTTATACAGGTAGTTATGAGTTTTGAGATGTGCTGGGATGATATTGGGTGTCCTTTCAATCTCTCGGCCAGAGACACAATCAGTCGGTCAGTTCTTCTGAAAGGTCTCGTGCGTTCTATGTAAAAGGCGAGAGCTCTTCGAACGTCAAGTGTATGGAGGGCCGCTTCACGTGGGGAAGCGTGGGGTTTCGGATGAAAAGATGGGAGGACAATTGGTTCATTCACATGAAAGCTTGATGATACCTTCAGGATAAATGTTGGGTGAAGTCTCAGGACTATGCTTTCCTTATTGAAGATGGTGTACGGGGGGTGTTGCCATCAGAGCTGATAACTCGCCAACTCTACATGCTGACGTAATGGCAAGAAGAAAAACTACCTTCATGGTTAATGTCTGAAGCAGTATGATAGTGGGCGGTTCAAATGGTGGAGTAGTTAAAGCTTTAAGTATAACATCTAGGTTCCACACTGGAGGAATGGGCTTACGGGGAGGGCTTAAGTTCGTAAGGCCCTTCATAAATCTTTTCGTGGTTGGGTGGGCGAAGAGGGAGTTGCCCGCAATAGGTTGTCTGAATGCTGAAATGGCCGCTAGATGGACCCTGAGAGAGGCTAACGACAATCCTGTGCGTTTTAGGTAAAGCAAGTAATTGAGGATAAGTGAAGTGGAGTCGACTTGGGAAGCTCTTGCTGTGTGGCACACCAGGAGACGAACCTGTGCCATTTTGAAAGGTAAGTGGTTCTGGTTTTTTGTCACCTACTGTGAATAAGAATGTGTTTGACTTGTGTGGAACAAAGGGATTCAGGAGGATTCAGCCAGTTAGGAACCATGCGGTGAGGTTCAGCATGTGAATCTGGGGGTGTCGTAATGAGCTTTGGTTCTGCGTGAGGAGGTTCGGGAGGGCTGGAAGTAGAAATCGTCTGCGTGGTGACATATGTCGGAGGAAGGGGAGCCAGTGCTGATGTGCCCATGCTGGGGCTATCAGTATGACTGTGGCCCTGTCTGTTCTCACCTTCTGCAGAACTTTGGGGATGAGAACTGTAGGTGGGAAGGCATACAGGAGAGGTCCGTTCCAGTTGGTGAGGAATGCGTCGCCTAGAGAGCCCAGACCGAGTCCTGCTCTGGAGCAGTACTTCTGACATTTTTTGTTGCGACGAGTGGCAAAGAGGTCTATTAGGGGAGTACCCCAACATTGGAAGAGAATATGGAGGACCCCATCGTGTAGTTCCCACTCGTGATCCGGGGCGAAGTGTCTGCTGAGAAAATCCGCCGCGACGTTCATAGTTCCAGGTAAGTAGGATGCCACAGGTGTTATTCCATGGTGAATGCACAAGTTCCAAAACAAGATTGCCTCCACACAAAGGGAGCAGGATCAAGCTCCGCCCTGACGGTTCACATAATACATGGCCGCAACATTGTCTGTGAGGATTCTCACTGTGGTATTGTGGATGCATTCGTGAAAGTATCTGCAGGCGCTGAAAATCACCTGGAGCTCCAGAAGGTTTACGTGGAGTCGTGTCTCTGATGGTGACCAACGGCTCTGTGTGGACATGGTGCCCATATGTGCATCCCATCCTAGGAGGGAGGCGTCGGTGGTGATGTGGTGCGAGGGTTGCTGTTGGTGAAAGCGTACACCAGTAAGAAGGTTTGTGGGATTCAACCTCCAGTGGAGTGAATGAAGGACAGATTGCGGAGGGGTCACTGGCCTGTAAAGGTCATGTTTCATGTGATTGTATACTAGTGCTAGCCAATACTGGAGGCTGTGGAAATGTAGTCTGGCGTAGTGTACCATGTAACTAGTGGCAGCCATGTGACCTGCGGAGCAGGGAAGCCTCCGTTGCACGCCCCCGCTCCGGGCCTGACTCCCCTCTCCCGCAGAGAAGGGAAGTCCCAGTGCGCGCCTCTGGGGACTTACCCAGTAAGTTCCCGGAACGCCAGGGAGCTGGGGCAAGGAAGCAGCTAGCGCATTTCCGGAACCCCTGGAAGTGACGCGCAACTGTAGGACTTCCGTCCACCCCGTGGGAAGCTGCTACTACCTCCATTGTTGCTCGAGGTAGGTAGTGGGACTTCTTGGGGGCGGGGAGAAATGGGGGGCCCAGAACCCCTCACGACCGACTGGTCGAGGCCTCAGGATCGACCAGTCGATCGCGATAGACTGGCTGGTGACCACAGGTCTAGGGGGATAGCAAGCCTTGATCTATGCTGTGGCTAGAGATTTTTAAGAAAGCGTCGCTGTTTGTCTTTTATTTCATCCAGCAGTATCTCTTGGCTAACAGCCACTCATTTAAAGAGTTCTTGGAACTTCCGAAGGTCGTCCAGCGGGGAAACGTCCCCAGGAATGACAGCTTCGTCTGGGGAAGAAGAGTGGTCGGTAGGGGACACCTCTGGTGGGTGTTCCTCAGTGGAAATGTGGATGTCATCAGGCTCTGATGGGAGTTGAGGTGGAGATGTCAGTTGTCCCGTTGGAGTAGGAGGAGCTGGAGTCGATGAGTGTCTAGAAGATGCACAGTCACAATATGACCTTCCATGCGATCTAGACCTATATTGGTATGAGTACCTATTATGTGAATCATGGTGGTAATGGTCATCACGATGGTAAAGTCTATCCAGTGGTGAAGGCCTGTGAGAGTAGGTAGGTCGGACATGTTCCCAACGATGAACGTGCGGTGAGTGGGGAGAATGGGAGCGGGTGTAGGAGGCTCTAGAGGAAGCTGATGCAGAAGAATGATGGTAGTGGTGATGCCGGTGGTCCCTGTATGATGCTAGGAAGGGAGATGGTAACCGATGATGAGGAAAGTATGGTGATCAGTGGCGTTGACTGCGATAAGGTCCCAGGGAGCGCAGTACTGGCAGGGAAGGCGACGGTGCCAGTGAGAATACCAGAGATCGAGAATGACTTCGGCACGGAGGAGTATTCGGTGCTGAGGTGTGTGGCTTGGTGCCAGCAGTGTGCGTAGTCAGTGCTACTGGTGTCGGTGCCGGCTCCCTCAGTGCTGCATGCTGGTCTGAAGCAGTAATGGCTGCTGGTGCCAATGTTGTTGCTGCTGGTGCCGATGATGCCCTCGGTACCGAGGTGTTTGTTGGTGCCAGAGGTTTGGTGGCGGGCAGTGCCAAGGCAACTCTCGGTGCCACTGTCGATGCGGCTTCAGCCGGTTTCTTTGTTTTCGGTGCCACAGACGTCTTTAAATGCGGCTTCGCAGTGCCTGAAGTGCCGGGTTTATCCCCCATGCTAACTCTGCTGTGCGAGGTGGCCAGTAAAGACCTGGCCAGTGACGCCCGCGGTCTTTTGGGCTAAACGGCTATAGGAGACGAAGTCCTATGCTTTGGGGGCTGATCTCCTGAGGCTGGCTCTGAGCGCGGCGGCTGGAGGGCTTTATCAAATAAGATCATTTGGAGCCTCATTTCCTTGTCCCTTTGAGCCCTTGCAGTCAACTTTGTGCAGTGTGGGCACTGCTGGGGGACATGGGCTTCCCCAAGGCAGTGGATACATGAGGAATGCCCGTCAGAGGCGGCCATTGCCTCGCGGCAAGTGTCGCATATTTAAAAACCGAGCAACAATGGCACTTTCAATTTTTTTTTAAATGAACAAAGAAAACTCTCTCTATCTTATAATATAACTATGTACAGCAAGACAAAACGGGAAAGGAGAAACTGAGGTATTAAATTTCTTTTTATCTTGGAGAAATACTAAGGAGGAGTAAAAACTAGGAAGAATAACCGGTTTTAAGAACTTTTAACCAGAGGGATCTCATGCTAACAAGGGAAGTTGAGGAGAGCAGTTCACTCTGTCTGCAGCCTGAGGCGGTCGAGGGGAACTGACGGGGGCCAGACCGCGCACTCACACAAAAGAGCGTGAACGCTGTGAGACGCCACCATGCATGCGCAGTCCGGCTGGGTACTGTTCCAAGAAAAGTCTCCATTTCTGCGGCGCCGGGGCAAGCCCAGCAACTACAGTGGAGCACCCATGGGGACATAACTTGAAGAAGAACAAAGGTTTCACTGTATTAGCAAAATATGAGTGACATTCATTGAAACTAACTAGACAGAATACAGATTTTCAACATCATATGGTAATTCTTTGACAACTTAAAGATGAGAGTACAGCATTTAATAATAAAATAATAAAATAAAATAATAATTATAATTATTACAATTATTAATAAATTACCCAATGCTAATTTTCAGTAACTTCTTGAAGGCAGAAGCTAATTGCATTTAATGGTATACTAGAAGACTTACCCAGCATTGCCCAAGTCTTTCAGAGCAGGGGGCTGGCAGGTGTGGGGGGTGCAAGAGTTAGGACACGGCCCTCAGGGTTAGGGGCCAGGGCAGGGGGCTAAGGCATGGAGGGTGTGAGAGTGAGGAGGCTCAAGGTGAGGGAGTTCCATCCAGTGGGGCTTCTGTCTGTGCAACCCAAGACATCAAGGACTGATTTTTCAGCGCATATAGAATTATACAGCAAGGAGTATGTTCAAAACTAAGCTCCCAGTCACTTTGGTTGCCTAGTGTTTCACTTTGGGCAGTCAGAAAATGAGGAACATACAATAAGGGTCATCTCTAGGAGGGTGTGGGGGGACTAGACTCTGGACAACCCCTCCTCCTCCACCCCAGGCCTCCCTCCTGTCCCACCTCGTCCCACCCCTGCTAATGCCCCCATCTTCCCCCACCCCGTTCTGCTTCTTCCCATCCCTGCTCCAATCCACCCCAACCCATTCCACCTACTTCCTCCAGTTTCCTGCTCTTTCCAGCTTCTGCCCATCCCCCCAAGCAATACCAGGAGCGGGCCAACTGGGGCCAGGTTGCTCGCCCCCTGCTAACTCCCCAAATCACCTTGGACCCTGCATCCACCTGGACACTGTGTCACCCTCTAAAGAGTGGGGCCTGGGGCAGTGGCCCTGAACTGTCCTATGGATGGGACGGCTCTACACAGAATTAGTGATCACCTGTGAAAAGTATGCTGCACATGACTTGTCTAATATCACAGAGAAACTCTGCAGCAGAGGCAGAAACAGAATCCAGCTCCCCAAGGCAGCATTTAACTGCCTTAACCATGAGAACATCCCTTCTCTTCCTGCAATCACTGACGTCCCTCGCTATATCCCTTCTAACTTACGCAACAAATGAGGGCAGGGGTTCTATAGGCAATTGTCTCCTTCGGAACATATCCCAGATTCATCCCCAGAGGAGGTCCAGCCTGTGCAGTGAATGAGGCAGGGAACTTGGGGGGGGGGAGGGGGAAATGTGATCATGTAATTAGAGATTGTATCATAATATACACAAAGCAACGTTATTTCTAACATTTCCTATCTTTTCGGTGCTAGACTTTTCAACCTTAATAATGTTGTTTTAATATAGGTTATTCTGAATGTAATTTTGTAGGTTTTCTTTTAAAAAGAAAAAAAAGAAATTCCATCATGTAGCATTACATTGACATCCACTGTCATCAGCACTTTTATCTCCACAATGTAGATCTCTGCCACTTGAGCTAAAATATAGCAGTAGCAGCTATAATCTTCTTGGTGGAACAGATCTTTCAGATCCTTTGCCAATGGGTTGCACAGATATTTGCTGACAGCAGAGGAATGCCGAGACCCCAAAATCTTGAGCTCCATTGCAGGCTCTGGAGAAGAGCAAGCTCTAGTGGGCAGAAACTTCTCTGCCTGTTTCTCCAAAGTGTGACCCCTTCCACCTGTCCTCTTCACCGTGATCCAGTTCTTGTTCTGTCTCTTCTCTGCCTCTTGATCCCTTTCCCCTCACCTAAACTGTCCAAGTCTCCACTCCTAAGGTTCTATCCCAGTCCGGCTGCTCATTGGCTCTGTCTCTTCTCTTCTCTTTCCCTGTCCCACTGGTTCCCAGTCTCAGGCTCCTTGACCAGACAGTCGTAGTCTCCCACATCTGACTCCACATCCCAGGTTCTCCCTGTAACTCCCAGTCGTTCCCAGTTTCCATCCCACGCTATGGCTCCTCATTAGTGAAAGTTGCTCTGCTACCCTGCAGCCCTGGGTTGGAGCAAACTCAATGTGGACAGAATCTTTGGGGAACCTAATTGCTAAAATCTAAGAAGAATGTACTGGGCAAATGCAAACTGTGGCTTTTCAAGGGTTTGTACATAACTAAATTTAGGCAGATTTTCACAGTCAGGAAAAGGCAAATACTTAATACAAAGGCCAACCTGCTGCCAAATGTCAAGTCCCCGCTCCAAACTATGGGGATGATAGAACTTTTCAATTAAAAGTTTACCAACATGTTTTAACATGGACAGAGTTTTTCCCCTAGCCTTATTCTTTCAAATGGCTGGGCCAGTTTGGCTCAAGTTCTCCAAAATAAATTCAGTCTTAGGCAGACACTCAGCATGCAAAATTTGAGCCCAAATGCTTAAACTTTGGCAATACGGAGCAAATGAAAACAGGATTTTATAATAGGAATTATCTAGCAACAGTGCTATAAGGCCTGCCTATAAGATATAGATATATATTAACTAAGTCATGGATGCCTTAGGTTTCAGAAAGGAAATGCATCTGCTTTTCCCTTATAGCATCTGGCATATTGTACTGTTTGACCTTCGGGCTGCTTGTTGAAGGCAGTATTGGAATTATAAACTATTTTATTATTTGTACATAAAAATAATGAAAGTAATTAAAATAATTATTAAAGACACTCTGGTATGAGTCATAATATGTAATTTGTGAAGTTTAACTGTTCTCTACATACCATCTCTGAGCTGAAAGAAATAGGGATGCTAATTAACATGTATTTGTGTAAAAAGCATAACTGCAGGATTTTTACAGTGGTTACACGTTTACATGTGCGGCGGAGGGAGGTTGGCAGTAGCTGGTGCTCATGGGGAGCCAGCTTTTAAGCTCAGTGCACATAGAAAATTTATTCCACACATGGATGGAAAAATATGCACATGGATATGTTGCTCATGAGTAGCCCTTACTTCAATCATAAGCAATGCTTGCTTGCTTGCTTGAGAAAGGATTTGCAGAATCAAATCTTGGAGACAATTTTATCCCATTGTACAAGTACAGAATTTAATTTAAAAAAATGTCCATGGTTATTTTTATTCCATTTCAACTGCATATATAATTGGACTTTACAAAGATACAGTAAATTACTCAATTGTGTTAAAAAGAAAGTGATCACAGGTTGAAAACAGATTGCTGCAATTATGTTTCACTGAAATATTGTTTGATTTATAAACATGATAATATTTCTTTTTTCAGGCCCTGATTCAGGTCAGCTCTAAAACTTGCTCAAAGTTAAGCATTTCCTTGCATGCTATACTGGACAGGGGGTGGACTTACACACATGTAAGTATTTTCCTCAATCAGAAATGTCTATATGCATTTATCGGCAATGTTCCTTCCACTCTAGATTCCCTCCCGTCAGCAGTGCAGCCAGCCCCACAAGTTATCATTTTGCTTTATTGATTTATCAGCCATAAAATGCTTCTAAAGGCAGATGCCTTATCTTCCAATTGACAATTTGTGTATTTCTGTTACTGGAAAGGGTGTGTATCTCTACAATGCTATATAAATAATAAATAGCTGGGGCTGATCTCTGGTCAAATTTGATTGCAAGGATTCCAAACCCTAATGGCATAGCAACATTAAGTACAAAAAAAACTATGTTGATATAAACTTCAGGTTCAGATTTTAGTTGCACAAGAATAGGCAATAATTTCTTGGCTGCTTCTCTCTCCAACCTTAAATCTACACCTTTTGTGAATATGTAATAAAAAGACTCTACTGGAATATGTCATGTACCATCTTGCAAAATTTTACTCATGCACTGGGACGAGGTTATTTTTTAATTGTTACTGGTATAAAATATTCATGTTGTCATTTATCAGTCATCATCACAAAGTGCACTGTACAGGCAAGAACAAACTCTGGGAATGGAGAAGCCAGAAATCCGTAGAGCTTTGGAACGAAAAAACAAGGAAGTAGGAGGTTCATCTTTTAAAAGCTAAGTGCAACTGTTAGCCTGACATTAATGGAAGGAGCTCCAATGTTAAGAGGGGCAGAAAGATGTGGGTTTTTGTCTATGCAAAATGTTCACCCTCTTCAGAGTCTTTCAAGCAATAAAGTATGCTCTGGAGCACGTCTCCATGCTCACCAAGCCTGGTGAGTACAAGTTCAGGAGAACCAGAGGTCACACATACTGGTATTTCCGCTCCCTATCCCTCTCCCAGCCAGGGGAAAATTTCATGTTAGGGTTCAGTCCTCCAAGAAGCTGAGAGCCCTCAATTCCCATATACTTTAAAAGGAGTTGAGGATACTTAATACCTTGCATGGGTGCTCAGAATCCTACAGGATGAAAAACTAAGAGGGATTCTGAGCATCCATGCAAGGTATTAAGTCCTTTACATAACAAGGCTCATAAGGGTCACCCCTGTTTGCTTCTCTTCTGCCATGTAAGGTGTATACTCAGAAATATGAGAGGGCTCCATAATCAGGTCAGACAACTAGAGATCAAACAGCTTTGATTTATTTTAAGAACCATTCACTAAGTCCTGCTAATGCATCTTAAATCTTCCAATATCTACACTGCTTCTGGTATCCAGTTACAAAACCTGCTCCTTCTCATAGGTTTGCTGGGGTTTTTTTAAATTATTTGTGATAACAGATATTCTGGTTTTCATGTTATGAGGCCTTCATTTAGCCCTGGTAAAGTTTGATTACATTGTTACAGTACCCCTCCCCTACTTCACTGAGGTGGACAGCTATTAATCAAAATTCACAAGACAATTAGTCACAACTCGATAAAGCTGTCACGTGTCTCTGCCTGTCACAACCTCTGCTCTGTATCGGATTCAATTTGTGCAGTCAGGTTCAAAGACTGGTCACATGAAAGGTCATATTTTGATAAAAACCTGACAGTGTTTTCACTACCACATAAAGAGAGAGAGAGAGACAGACAGAATCAGCACATCATACATCTGTTCTGATTAATTAGAACAAGCCGTCTCAATGAGCCACCAAGTCATTTGTAGCTGTCACTGTGCACTATCAGCTACTTTCCAGGCATTTCCTTCACTGTTTTCACCATTCCATCAGGAGACAAATACTTCCGTCAAGCACCAGGATAGAAGAAAAGATGTGCCCTGTTAATGGGCCAAGAATAACAAGATGGGATTCAGTGAGGAAGCAGATTATTCCCAGCTATGGGGGGTCTAAGATGACACAACAACATTCTGCAAAAGTAGGAAGCCCTGATTTGTATTAATTCATTTAGACTTGCATTGAAAAATATAGAATAGGGCTGGGGAACCTCAGACCCAGAGGCCAGATCCAGCCCCCAAGGCTCAGGGCTCCCCTCCCCCAGCACTGGGGAGCCCTCGCTGGTTCTCCAGCCCCTCCCTCCTGCCACCATATCATAGGGCTTGAGCACATATAATCTACTAGCCTGGGTTCCCCCTAGGCTCTGGTGTGCAAGGGCAACATGAGGAGTGTCTCTCTCCTTCTCAGTTAGAGGCCACATTAGCGAGGGCTTGTTTTGTATTATTATTATTACTATGCTTCTCACTTGTGTGCTGCCTCCGACTGATTTTTCTGTGGGTTTCCCACCCCGATAGAGAGGCTGATTCACCAGTGGAAATCAAAAATGCTCCTCTGAAGTCAACAGAACAACGTGGGTTAAAAATCAGTGAAAACAAATCTTATTCAGGTTGCATCTCCCAAAACTGGGATTCTCTCATCTGGCAACATCCATGGTGCCGCAGGATCACGGATGTCCCTGAATGAGACAGCCCCGGGGCAAGAGGGAACCCCGTTGTATGGTGAGGCTGGTGGTAGCAAGGCCATAAGTAGTGGGACAGATGCAGCCTATTCGTAGGTCCGGCAGTGGGGCTGTGCCAGGGCAGCGCGACCGGGGCTGCATGCTGGCCCAGCAGTGGGGGTAGAGCTACGGCATCCTGTCTGGCAAAAAGGCCAGGCCATGGCAGCCCAACAGGGAAAATCCATCAGGAGCTGTGGCCCTCGTAGGCTGGCAGCCCAGTCAGGGCCACATGCCTCCCAGCAGCAGGGCTGGTGCCATGACAGTAGAGCCAGAGCTGCAGGCTGCTGTGCTGGCACGGTGGCTGGGGTAGCATCTCTGGCAGCATGGCCGGGTCAGCCTTGTCACCCGGCCAGCAGCAGGGCTGAAGGAGCCTGCTACCATGGTCCCGCTACCATGGCGGGTTTTCTGAGCGCCTGGCCCCATCTTTGGCGGGGCTCTCAGCTGCTGGCAATCCTGTCCCAGGGCTCTCCTATTCAGCAACATCTGTGATCCTGCAGGACCACGGATGTTGCCAGATGAGAGAGTCCTGGTTTCGGGAGATGCAACCTGTAAGTTTAATGGCTTTTCTGATGTTCATAGAATACAAGTTTTCATTCTGCCATTACCAAGAATGTGATGACATCACACAAGAAGAATGTTGCTCTTTCCCAATTTACTTTGATGTTTCAACATATTCTGTTATAAAACTATGTCCACTACATGCAACACAAGTAAGGACTTGTTGTCTTGACCTTAGTCTCCCCTTGTGCACACACACTCTCCTGTGCATTTATTTTTCCAGCATGGAACGTGAATGGATAGATTAGATCAGACAGACAAACACGCAAGTGGTGTGTTTTGAGCACACACATTCTATTTGTGTGCACACCGATCGAATCTATCACCTTTGTGTGCAGATGTAAACTACTCACCTAGTGGGTGTCCTTCACTATCCCATGTAGTGGCACTTAGACCACTTACAGTGAGAGATTAGAATGAGTGAGCTCTACAGACTAAACTGAGAGCCAACTGTCTTTGTAGTTCAAACTGTATAGGTTCCTACACTAAGCTCCCGAGGTTCCAGGTTCTGTTTCACCTGCTGGTGGTTACATAGGCTTTAGTGCTGAGAAAATGCATGCAGTGTATGCACCTACACATGATAGTCCATGTATAAATGGAGGCCAAGCTGAGGTCCCAGTGAAGTCGGGGGCCTAAAACAAATGCAAAAATTTCTGGGAAACGAATTCATAAAAGAATGCTTGAGTACAAGATAAACTGAATAAATCAATCCTCCTTCTCTTGTTATTTTTCTGCAATCTGTTTAAGGGGAGTAGTTTAGTCTTGCAGAAGAGTTTTGACCAAATTCTTCTCTCTACACCATACACATTTTGTCACTGAAATCAATGAAAGTCCTGAGCCTTTGGGAATCCAAAAGGCTTCCTTTGGAATAGCGGTTTTAAAATCACATAGATATTTATTGAAAATAGAGTGTGTTTTTTTGCTTGTTGTCACATTATTGGATTTTAAAGACAGCAGACAGATCACTGCTGCGCCCATGGCGGGGGGATGCCCCAAATTCTGTACAAAGTGGGCCATGTGAGGTGTCAAACAAAAGCATATGCTCTATTGATTATATGTATGATACTCATGTGCTTCTGTGACGTTTGAATGTGAAGTTATGAATATGGGCTCTGTTCTTGTATTGTAAATGTTCTCTGTCTGGGAGGGAGCCAATAATGTGACACTTGTTTTTGGAAATTGTTTTAGTTTAAAGTGGCTGGAGAATGTTTCACTCTATGCCATTTAAGGTATGATCCCAACAAAAAGAGATACAAAACTAAAATATATAGGTCTTGGGAAGGGGGGAAAAAAGCAGAGAAACATGATAATGCTGATAGGGTTGCGTGCACATAGGTACAGTAATAGCTTTGTTATCCTGCCTTTTAGGATGTCAATTAGTCAGAAATGCCAGTTAACTAAGAATTATACTTACCAATGTTATACCAATTTTCAAAGGATTAGAATAAAATGAATAAAATACAAAATACAATACAATGAATAAAGTACAAAATAGCATACAGGTACTCACCAATCCAGTGAAGCACTTAAGTATATGCAGGTGAAATGTTCTATACAGTAGGTTTTCTTCTGACACTACATATCACTATGGGCAGAGGATGGCATTCACCCACATCTCGAACACTAAACTTATACTGAACATAATTTAATCTTTGTTTTAAGATCCAGAAGGCATTTCAGAACCTTGCAGTACCTCAGAGTCATCATTATCAACATTAATGATCATTGTAGATGTAGAGAGTGTAGAATACTGGGCTGAATCTGTAATCACCCTATAGCACACACTGGAAGTTGCTTTTCTGAATTAATCTCAGACGTCAGCTGGCTTACTTGTCTTCTGCCTCTTTTGCCTAGAAGTAGAGTGCAGAATCTGTAACAGCATAACCTCCTGGGCAGTATACTAGCTCTGGTTACTAGATTAAAGATTTGGGTTGGGAGATATCAGAAATGTCAGTTAATTGAGCTTTCCAGGTGATAAAGTGCTGGCTAACACAGCTTTTATTGTATAAAACATTTTTACTAGATGCCCTGAACATGCCAGCTATTGCTGTGATTTTCACTGATGTGATATTCAGGGTGCAACAAAACACTTGATATGCTTACACCATTTAACACACAGACAATATTTAAAGCTTTCATGATATAAAATCTGAAAACTTTCCGTTTCAAAGTTGTTCATATTTTTTTGTGTTTTCCATTCCCTAACCACTTTATAGTAAAAGCGATATTTTTGCATAGAAAGAGACCATCTATCTACCCAGGTAAATACAGTAATTATTTAATATTAAAAATACACTACGAAAATGAGTAGAGCTAGTTGAAGTCAGCTCAAAAGCTTGTGTCTCTCACCAACAGAAGTTGATCCAATAAAATATATTACCTCATCCACCCTGTCTCTCGTCGTTCTGAGGAAGTACTGAAGAGGGTAATACTTGCAAAATCAGTGCTTGTTCTCCAAGGAAACAAGATGCTTCATCTCAAGATCATATTTAGATTTTATTAGTTTAAGAGAAGTATTTTAATTTTTGTCTACTGTGGCCCCATATTTAAAGATCAGAAAAGAAGTGAGTGAAGGGCTCTGAATCTAATCCCCCCTCAGCTTCCCAAAAAGGTTATTTCAATACATTTATACAGAAATCACCATCCTGGTTATTGCTCTCTGTGTGCACACACATGCATATATCCATAATGCAAAACACATACACAATTGTAGCACTGCAACAAGTTAACAGTTCCAGACAAATATATAAAAAAAGAGGACATTGTGTGTGACTTAACGCACAATAAAAGTGAGTAAGTTTCATAAGCCTCAATGTAAAAAGTTCTGCATGGCTACCAAGTTTCCATTCAAAAATCAAATTCATGTGAAATACGACTCTGTAAATCAGCAGCAGCAACCATCAGAGTGTAAGCCATGCCCACTTATCAGAGCTATGCATTACATGCAAGCCACATACCATGGTGCCAGTTGGCAGCACACATGCAGCAGTTAGTTGTGATTTATAGCGGCTTTTGCATTCCTGTTAATATTTTTAAGCTGACACTGTACTGTCCAGTACACCTTTGACAGCATGTATGTACAGAATGCATGTGGTAAATGTGGGAGAGAACATATACCCTTATACATATTTAGAGCCTGTCATTTTTACATAAAACCTCTGAAAAACAACCAGGTTTTAAAAAACCCAATATTCAGATTTTCCTAATTTCTACCCAGATTTTGTACCTGCTTGAACTTCCTGGACCTGGTGCTGTGGCCATTCTTAGATTCCCTGCTGGTCTCCTCACCAGACCTGTGCCGGGGAGGGTGAATGCTGGTTGGTGGCTGCTGCTACAGCTGTCCAGTGGGGGAGCAAACCACGAAGGGAGACTGCTGAGGCCACCAAACACTGCAGTGACAGCTGCAGGAGAGGAAGGCTATTCCCTGTAAGTACTGGCCACATCCTGGCCCCAGGCCTTACCCCTGACCAGCACCCTTTTATTCACCCACCCCACCTCAGTCACACCAGAACACACCATGCGTCCCGCTGGGTGCCCCCCCATGAGAGCCAGGTGCAACCTCCGCCAAAACCTGCCACCACCATGAGTACCAGGCATGCCTCTCATGTGTACCCTCCAGCCCCTCAAAAGTTACTGCGAGCAGCAGCTAGGTCCACAGATCAGTCACCATCTGGAGAGGAACCCCAGAGCCTCCTCCTGTTCCAAATGTGGGAACAGTGAATTAGGGTGACGTTGAAGAGCTTTGAGACACACTGAAAAAAACTGCTGCAAGCCTGTGCCCTCAGACTTTTAGAATTCACATACTGAAGATGACAAGTCATCAACAGTAAAATGTTTTAGTTTTAAAGTTTTATTTTTGCAGTGGGGACTAGTCACGCACACACACACACACTAAACTTTTACTGTTCTCTAATTGTTGTTAATGCTCTGTCCTCCCATCTCCAATATTAAACAGGATACTCATTTAGACAACTGTAAAATTAATTCCCTACACTTTACACCTATTTTAAAGTTTTCAATATCGATAAATCCTTCAGAATTTAAAAAGAAATAACCAGAAACAATTTTTTTTGGTTAGGAACTACCCCCAAATTATGTCAAATTCTATTAAAAGCAGGAGAAAGTTGGCTTCAAGTTGGGCTTGATTAGCAATAGGAGATTAGGACAGGCCCCAAACCTTAAGTGACATGTGGGTCCCTCAAACCTACAAACAGACACACGATAATTTACAACTGCCTCTTTCACAAGCAGAACTCCAAATTACCTGAATTCATTTTGATGTATTTCTGCAATTTTCCTTTCCAGCTTCTGTGACTGCTTGGGAAAAATCTTGAAGTTGCTGATGTAATTCTCTGGGTGTTCATCAGGATCATAATCACCAAGCTCAGCTGGACAGGTTAAAACACAAAACAAAGCAACAGAATGAGTTACTCTT
This sequence comes from Pelochelys cantorii, assembly GCA_032595735.1. Taxonomy (NCBI): domain Eukaryota; kingdom Metazoa; phylum Chordata; order Testudines; family Trionychidae; genus Pelochelys; species Pelochelys cantorii. Next base: position 91,798,145 of record CM064330.1, on the reverse strand, counting down.
GTACATTTCAAAAGAAAACCCTGCAGCGAGTGCGGGGGGCAGGCGGGGAGGAGGAGGGCAGCAGGGGAGTCCAGACACAAAGACAGAGTTGTGCGTGTCAGCGATAAGGAGTGCAGAGGGGGTCTATTGACAGTGGTGGCAGCTGTGCCCCCTTGACACACAGGGGTCAATGGTACTGACAGGGAACCGATGTCAGTGGAGGATATGAACACCAGTTTAACAATACTGCATTGGGCCCCCTAAATTCTTAGGACGGCCCTGGTATTAGGCACATATTTTTAGAATTGCTGGCCTTTGCTATCAAGCTCTGGGGCTTATTCTGGCTTTGTACATGAGGGACACTGCTTCCTAATGCAGCAAAATCTTCATGCACAAATCTGCAGGCAAAATACACTCAGGCAAACCTTTATACATTCCTACTGATCATGGTAATCACTCAGAAATTATTGTCAAGGACATAATTAAAAACCCTAAGGCAAGTAATAAACAAAACAGTAAATAAATTGAGGTATTTATTGAGAATATCACAAGTAATCAGAGAAAGCAGTGTCCCTTCTAAAAATATTACAAAGGTTTAAAAAAAGAATATTTCAAAAAAGAAATCAATTGAGCTATTTTTTTCTTTTCATACACTATTTCAGCACTCATTCGTGTAGGTACAAATTTGGAATTTTCATCACAGTACTACCCTTTTCCCATACAAGCTAATCCCTTTTCTGGTCTTTGGCCACTTCTTAGCAAAAGCAACAGGCACTAGAGCAAATGTAATTATCAGAATCCCCCAATCTGACGGTAAAAATTCAAGGTGTGCTTCCAATACATCATTGCTTCCAAATTACTACAGCACAATGTATGCCTACACACCGGGTTTCTGTGCACACAAATTTCCAGATAGACATCTAAACTAGCAATTTCTGTGTGCAATCTTATAATTGCCTGCACCAATATAATTAGGGCCCTGCCAAATTCCTGGTCTGTTTTGGTCAATTTCACAGACACAGGATTTTAAAAACTATAAATTTCATTATTTCTGTTCTTTCACAGTGTTGTAATTGTAAACACTGTGATCTAAAAAAGAAGACTTGGAGGGTCACAATGTTATTGTAGGGGGAGCTGCAGTACTGCTACCTTTACTTCTGCGTAGCTGGTGGGACTTCCTTCAGAGCCGGGCAACAGGAGAATGGTGGCTACCGGTTGGGAGCCCAGATCTGAAGGCAGAGCCACAGCCAGCAGCAGTAAGGATGGCATAGTATAATACTGCCATCCTCATGTCTGCGTTGCTTCCTGCAGAGCTCTGCTCTCAGTCTGCAGCCGCCAATGTCCATCTACACAGTCCTGAAGGCAGCAGCACAGAAGTAAGGATGGTAATACCACAACCCTTCTAAAATAACCTTACGACTCCCCCTGCAACTCTTGTTTGGTTCAGGACCCCCAATTTGAGAAATACTGGTCTCCCCTGTAAAAATCTATATAGTATAGAGTAAAAGGCACACAAAAGACCAGATTTCACAGGGCAAGACCAGATTTCATGGTCCATGACATGTTCTTCATGGTCATGAATTTGGTAAGATCCAAATATAAGGATCCAGTTACTTATTGAAGTTTAGTATGTGCACCTCTTTTCTCAAAATTTGGCCCTAAAAGTCAGGTCAGTACACAACAGCAGGGAGAGCCTATTTCAGCATTTTTAAGTTGGTGTCAGGAATGCTTCTGGCATCTCATTGTCATACTCTGATTCCCTCATGCCCATTCCTCAGTTAATGGTCTACATACAGCTTATAGTGCTTGTTAGCTTTTCTGTAACTGACCTACCAGCCTTTGATTGGCTACCAGGGAGAAAAGGAAATGAGAATGGTATTCCTATCACCTAAAGACTAAGACAATCACCATAGTAATGTACTGGTCTCTCTCTGCCTTGGGGTCCCACTATCATTCATTTCTTCTCTGTTTCGAGCTGGAAAACATGCAGTCTGAAGCACTGCCACTGAACCAATTAACTTTTAACTTTTGTTAAGTTCATATGGAATTGAATACGTTTATATTTAGAAATGTAAAGGAATAGAATCTTGATTTCTTTTATAATTAAGAGCTGAGTGCCACACAAAATTCTGTGTATTCTCATTTTAAAACTAACAGCATTATTATTTTTTTTTTTTTAAATAATGCCCTAATTTGTTGCAGGTTTCTTACACTTCTGAAGTACTTGAACCCTCTCTATTTTTTAAGTTAAAGTTTAGAGAGAATGGCATAAGGACAAGTGGCTCATTATTTTTAAAACCGAATTCAGAAATATACTTCAAAACCCTTTGCTGTTTATATTGAATATCACTCTCAAGGTGCTGAAATAATTCACAATGTGCTTTGGATTGCACTTACCTTGGACAATACAGGCACCCAGGTAGGCAGCATCAGAAAAAGAGCACAGCAAACGGCCATGGAAAATGTCTCTTTTTATTTGTAGATACAAAAGATATCTGCAATATATTAAAAAAGGCACTTTAGAGTAAGAGCAAGGTGATTGCGTTGTGAGAACTTTTCGTGTTGTATTTATTTTATCACTAAGGCCACATTATCATATTGGTCAACTATTCTGGGTCTTTTGCTTACTGCATGAAAAGCAGTGAAGAGGAATAGGAAGGGAAGTTCGACCTCTAAAGAATTAGACTACTGACAAGAGGAGAGCTGTTGATTTCTCTCTGGAAAAACATAACTGAGAAGACAAGGGTGACAGTACTTTACAGAGAGAATGATGAAGAGCACAACATAAGGTAAACCCTATAGTAAATCTGATGTAAAAAAGCTATGTTAGCTCAGAAATAAGGGTGCTTGCTGGCATGTCAGCCCCTTTCAGAATGTTCATCTGAGCAAAACTTAAACTGAAATCCAGGAAATGCAGCATAAAGATTGCCCGTGTAACCATAATGCTGCCCTCTTCAAGCAATGCCCCAATATGCCCAATTCATAAAAATATCTTTATTCTGGCAAACCCACACTTACTGAAATGTGTGAGCACTTTACTTCCTTTTACAAGCCATTCACTTTCACCTACCAAATTCTAGCTATCATCATTTAAAGGACCAGACAGATGGAAGGGGAGACACATTGCCCATGACACCTTCACCAGAATGCAGTGGTTTGCCCACTTTTAAGTGACAAGTGGGCAAAATATTATGCCAATTCAAGCCAGCTCTCTCTAGCCAAATCAGACTGCAGTCAGCAATCCCCATATCCTGGTTTACTCATGCTCTCCCGCAAACTATTGTAATCTCCACACACTAGTAACTCTGGTTCAGGGCTGTAACTAGGTATTTTTGTTAGCGATGTAATAGCGTAGCCGATTAACAGATAAGCAAAAGCTAATAGGTTAATGCTATAGACTACATACATTTCCCTACCCCCCCCCCCATTGCCAGTAACTTTTTAGTAGGCTGGCCAGCAGCCTAGCTCAGTTCTGGCTCACGCCGGGTCCAGATCCGAACCCTGCTGTGGCTCTGCATTTAAAGTGTATTAGGAGACAGGTGGGCAAGCAGGCCGGCTCAATTCTGGCTCGTGTTGGGTCCAGGAGCTCAGACACCCCGCTTAGTCAGGGGTTGCTGCCACCCCATGCTGCTGCTTCTTTATCAGCAGCAGCGCTGGGCGACAGGCAGCTGGTCTACAAGGGGAGCTGGTTTTTAAACTGGTTCCCCTCACGGACCTGCTCCCACCTGGCACCCTGCTCTGCTGCCTCTGATACAGTGGCTGCCGGCCCCACCCTGGGGACTATAGAATAGTCGACTAACCAATAAGAATTCATGAGGTTACTTGACTATCCAATTAACCGATATTTAACATCCTTAATTTTGTGCCTGGGGCAAAATATTAATTATGCACACATACCCCTCCTTAGGTTAGCACAAGTTATGCTCTTTACTTTTTCAGCTTATTGCTTTTACTTATTGCGCCTTTGGGCCCTGGTTATGATGCCCCTGGGGCGAGCACCTCACTTGCCCCACCCTTGTTACAGCCTTGCCCTGGTCGCACACACATTCATTTTCTATCAGTGCTCAAGGTACTGCACTGAACATTTCAAATCTCCACACTGTGCATCTTTGGAAACAGCACATTAATCTGCACTGAGATCAGGGAGCAGACATTTGGGTCTACTCCCCTAAGATACTACTACTAAATACAGATTTCCTCAAACAACCAATTCAAGGTTTGTCTACTGTCCATCCTCATTTCCCACCCCTTCCAGAACTCCTTTCCCTGCTCCTCTTCCCACCCTGTCCTCCCACCTCACACAGGGTCTGTCTCCAGCTCCTCTCCATTCAAGATAACAAAAATTCTGGTTAAACCACCTGCTGACTATTCTGCTGTGTTCACAATAAACCTTCTCATAAAGTAAATTCTACAATTATAACAGACAACTTGTAGCAAGATCTTTATTGCACAGTTACAAAGGTTCCAACTAGAAACATCAGTGACGGGGTGTTCACAAAAGGAAAATGGCTTTGGCACATTTCCTCAAAACCATCCATGTAACCCAAAAGCAACTGTCTAAAAAGCTTCTCATTTGTTTTTGTTTTTTTTATTGGTGCAAACATAGTTGCAATCCTTCCACACTATACATCTATGCAAGTGAAGAAGTGAACATATTCTTAAATACTCATCTCAGTTTTGGTTCCCCCAAAGATTTAGTGAGTTCCAAGCACTACCTTGGGTAAAGCTTGACAGATTGAAAACATTTTGACCCATATCACATCAATAATTTGATCTCTAGCTCTACACAAAAAATCCCCATCTAGAAACTTTTTGAAAAATGGCTTTTTTTCCAGGGCTTATAGCTCTACAACCGCTGCCTCAAATGACTCAAAGTTTGGCTTACTAACCCTCCTGAGGCAAATTTCAAAAGGAATCTGACATACTTCAATCCTTCAGGACTTGCACTGACCCACACTCAATCCACTCCCACCTTCACCTGCCTGGGCAACCTATGGAAATGGACTTCCTGGGCCCCAAAACAGCATTGTCAACCAACATGCTGGCAGGAGTCTCCGTTTACACCTCTAAGTTATCTGGCTATATATTTATCTTGTACAAGGCAATCTGGCCTGTAAATGTGTAATGAACTCTGAAGTCAAGTGTAACCCAAAAATATTAAGTCTTCCACCAGTCTTGTCACCTCCTTTCCCCAGAACACAAACTTATTGCTAAATATTAAACAAACAAAATATTATAACCCTCTTCCTAAAAAGTGACCTTTTTTTACTTGCTTGAAGTCCCTTCAGTGTGTTACAATGCTGGAAGTTTCCACAGGAGTCTTGTCCCTGAGAGGCTTCAGTTACTCTGGCACTGCTCTCTACTATTTATTTTTGTCTTTCTCTCTGAGATAATCTTCATCCAGTCACAGCTCACTAATCCGTTTTAAACTTGACAATACTGGAGCACAGGTGGTTCCCATGAGAAAAAAATGTGTTCCACCTTAGTGAACTAAAGGCCTTGGTGACACAAAAAATCCTTAATCTGCAATGACAAGCTGCTGAAAGAGATTGTTGTAGAAACTGCACTGGAGCAAATTAGTTGTTTCAAAACCTGTATCTTTTAATCATCTTCTCCAGTATGTAAATCAGTTTGCACGGCTTTTGGAATGACAACAACTCTGGAAACAAACATGGAAAAGAGTGTTCACTTTTTAGCAACAAAACCAATCCTATGAAAAGGCAGTTCATGGGCTCATCTCAATGCTTGCTAGCCAATTCTGAGTCCAACAGGTCTGCTCTAACACTGCTGATTGATGGTTTCTGAGTATGAAGGGGGGATAATACAGGAACCAGCAAATGGTAAGCAGAACTCTGGAGAAGCGGCATTAATCATTTGATCCTGACCTACATGTGGCATACTATAGTAGGCTGTGGTCAATTACGGTACCGGCGGAGGAGGACGCCGTATGGGTACTGATGGGACTTGCAACTTCGATACCAGCAGCTTGGCTTGAGGCAGTGGTGGCTACGTCGTGTGCACGGTCGGTGCAGAATGTTTAGCCAGTACTGACATTCCTGTCAGAGGCAGCACATGTGGCACTCAGTGCCGAGGCTGACCATGGTCTGGTTGGTGCCACACCTAGTACCGACAGTGTTTTGACCAGTGCCAACATGGAAGTTTTCTGCTTCACCTCCATAGGTGCTTTTGTGGGAGAATGGACCTTCTCCTTGGGGTCTTGGCTCTTGTCAGTGCCAGCTCTGTTAGCTGCCTGTTTCTCCCCGTGCCTTTGGTGCTGTAGGTGCCAAGGCAGACTTTTTATGGAGAGAGCGCTTCCTGGAAGGGAACTCAATCCCTGAGGAAGAGTGGGACCTCTTTTTTGGGTGCCTGAGCCCTTTTATGGTCTTTTATGCTTGACTTGGTGGGAGCCCCTCTCTCCGATGCCATTCCAGGGGATGGTTGCCTGGTGGAATGGTATGCTCAGGATCGGAGGCAGGACGAGCAGTCTTCTCCAGCTGTATCATTTTTAGCTGGAGTTCTCTGGCCTATCTCATCCTAGAACTGAGTTTTTTGCAGTGGGAGCACTGATCAGAGGAGTGCTCCTCATGCAAGAAATTAAAGTGGCTGCTGCCAGGTGATGCCACAGTCGTAAGCTATCTACACTAACTATACTATAACAACAAAGAAAAACAGAGGTGTTTTTTTTAAAACTACTACAGGTTGGACTTCCTTGGTCCAGCACCCTGAGAACCTGACTGGTCACAGATGAGGGGTTTTGCCGAACCAGGGAAGGTCATTTCTGCCCCCCCCCCCCCCGTCAGCATACCCCCAGCCATGGCCTTGCTGCCAGCTTCCCAACTGGCTTCCCCCTGCCACCAGCCCCTCTGTACACAGGGCTCCTGGCCCTACCACTTTGGCAGCCCCATTGGGTCATGCACAGCCCCACTGCTGGGCTCCCGGCTACACAGGGCAGCCCTGTCTGCTGGGGTCCAGCTGTGCCGCTGGGAGACAGCCCTGCTTGAGCTTCAGCCTTGATCAGCAACCCCACTGCCTCCCAGCCTCACCGAACAGCTCTGCAGGCAGCAGCGGGGCTGCTGGGCTCTTTGTTGTGCCACCAGGCAACAGCCCCCGCTCCTGAGTTCCTGGTATCCCTGCCAGGCCGTCCCGTGGTCAGGCTCCCGGCCTTATGGGGCAGCCGCGCTGCCTTCTAGTCCTGCTGGGCAGCTGCACTGCTTGGCAGTAGCAGAGCTTCCGGGCTCCTAGTTGTGCTGCTGGGTGGCCCCACTGCCTCCTGGTCTTGCCAGGCAGTTTCGCTGCTGGGCTCCAGTCCCGCTGCTTTCCACTCTGCTCCCTCCCTCAGCCCCCGTAGTGTTGCCACCGGGCAGCAGCCCCACTACTGGGCTCTACTCCTGCTGCAGGGAACCCAGCCACCAGCCTGGGTCCTGGGACATGCGTGGTCCTGCCGGACCAAAGATGTTGCCAGACCAGAGAGTCCCAGTTAAGAGAGGTTCAACCTGCACTACAGAACAAATAACAAGAACAACTAACGCTTAACTATTAACACGGGATACAATTAACACTATCTATCTATTTCTAATTCAAAGATGAGGGCAACTGCTAAGCTGTCACCAAAGCTGGCGGCAGTAAAGAAGAAACTGAAGAGATGGTTGGCTGCGCATGGGGAATAGCTATTTCAAATGTCTTGTGCCAGTGTCCTGTGTGCACAGCCAACCGTGGGCACTGCTACCTAAAGTCTCTGATTAGAGGCGCAGCGGCGCTCAAGCACCTAAGGTGGCGCACCCATGGGGACAGTCCTTGAAAAAGAAATATAGCGTTTTCTGCCTTTACTGCTCCATGTGGTGCAAGTAGATTCTTCCATGCTATTAGCATCGTGAAATGCCTAATGAAAAGTAAAAGATTTTCTCAAGCCATTGAAACTGTTATACAGAATGTACGCTTCCCCCTATGCAAAAACAATTACTGGATGGGTGTGCAGAATATATGATACAAGATCATAAGAACATACAACAACAGATATTAATCGAATCTAGCATTTGCATATCAAGATCTGCACAAATATATGCTACTGTGCTATTCATCAAATACTGATATGACCCTCTTCAAAGTCACTGAGGTAACAAGCAGCTAATTTTATAGTCAGCAGCACAGTCTACTGCTTCTCTCTACTAACAGATTTCCCTTAATCTCAGTCTGTCCACACATCTGTCTCTGTGCATATAAAGTACAATGAGTTACAGTGCCCATGAACAGACAACTTTTGGATTCCTGTTAAAAAATGTGAGGTTTTGATATCCTTCCTATATCACTCAGATAGATAGCATGAGTAAGTACACCGTTTTTTAATTTTTTAAAAAATTGTTTTGCTATTTTTCAACCAGCTTATAAAATGCATTTGACAATTTTTACCAACTCTATATCATGCAAATTAAAAAATAATCTTTGCAAAAAAAAAAAATCTAAAATTTCCACTAGTTTTATTTTCATAACAGTTTCTCTTTTCTTCTAATCCTGTTGCAAAGCCAAACCAATTTCTTTTTCTTCTCTCTCTCTCTCTCTCTCTCTCTCTCTCTCTCTCTCTCTCTCTCTCTTTCCCGTGTTTTTGTTTTGGAGGAGGGGTGGACTTCAACAAAAAATAAACATTCATATTAGTTTTTTAATCTCAGAGGAGGGTTTTTTTCAGTACTGGATATACATAACCTGAACTCATTATAGTCCATGTCATAATTTTGCAGATCACTAACACTTTTTAATGCAGAGAAGTGTTTCTTTTAATTGAAGCAAACAAATACCATGCTCTAGCATCAATTTTCAGATGAATGATCATCAGGATTCACAAATAAATCAGCAGTCATCACAATACTCGCTCATCATGATTAGTCATAAAAACATTCATTAGGGGGTCCAGATTACACAGAGAATTGAGGGAACAAGGCCCTGTCTCCCAGATCTCCCTTTGAAACCTCATGGCATCCTTGAACCTTGGATCTGAGAGCATTGAAGCACTGTGTGCCCGCTATTCCCCACTTACTCCAAAGCAAGTGAGGTGGGTATTTTTTTCCCGGAAGAATGGCTCTTGAGCAAGAGAGGCTTTTTTTCCCACAAAAAGGAGCCATGTAGACGGCTCCTTTTTGTGCAAAAGCCTCATGCGCAAAAAGCGGGCACTCAATTATGCAAATGAGGCTCGGCGATATTCCACGCTTAGCCTCATTTGCGTATTTCTTGCACAAAACGGGGGCAGTGTAGACATAGCTTGAAAGTTTTTGTGTCATGTTCAAACTAACAGGAATGATTTCATGTTTTCTTCCAGCTCATTAATATATATGTTAAAGAGCACAGGACCAAAAACACACCTGTTTGATGATGACTCTCTGTTCACAATTGTATTTTAGCTCTCCCCACTTTCAATCCATTTAATATTTAACATGTTAATTTTACTTTTCTAGTTTTTAATCAAAAAAGCTATGCAGTCCCATGTTACATCAATACTATTACCTTTATCACCCAAATATCTAGTCTCATGAAAAAAGATGTCAAGTTTCTTTGACATGATCTATTTTTCCATAAACCCATGTTGATTGTCATTAACTATACTATCCTCCCATAATTCTTTATTAATCATGCCCCATATCAGCCACTCCATTTTCTTGCCTAGGATCAATGTCAGACTGACAAGCCTATAACCAGGTCATCCTGTTTACCCTTTTTAAATGTTTACATGTTGACACGACATTAGCTTTCTTCCTGTCTCCTGAACTTCTCCAGTTTTCCAAGACTTATTGAAAAATCAACATTAATGGTCCACTGGGCTCCTCAGCCAGCTCTTTCAAAACTCTTGCATGCAAGTTATTCAGAACTACTGACTCAAAAATCGATGAACAACTTTAATATCTGCTGTTTTGCATCCTCCTGAAGTACCAGTGGAATGGAAAGTGTTATCATATGATATAACCACATCATTTAGTTGCTTAACTACCTAGCACAATAGGGTCCTTTAGGAACTAACTTATTTTAGATGTTAGATAATAATACCACCACCGTAGGAACATTTCAGCTAAGGGCAAAACTCACCTATGTGATCAGGGAGGTGCTCTTTAATGCATATGCAGCAATTATTTCTCATACACCCTCTATCCATCACTGGATGACCTCACAGAAACCCCCAAAGTTTTCCTTATCCAAACTTTTCCTTCCAAAGGCATGATTTGTGTCTCAGTTTTGTATTGCAAATTGGAAGGCAGAGGAGGAAAAATGGCTGAATATCTAGCAACTACTATTTATGTTGGCCATGATTTTTCAAACCTGAGAGTCCAAAGATAGAATCTTAAATCCAGATTTATGTACCAAACCAAGTGGTCTTATTTTTCAAAAGTGCTTAAGATTTACCAGCTAATACTGACCTGCTGACTACTCAACATGTTTGAAAATCAGACCACTAAATCTTGGCGCACATATATTTATAAAACAAAACGTTAATGATTTTATTTTATGTACTTTGTTTGCATAGAAATATTTTCTACTTCATTGTTTTATGGCAGCCAAATGATTCTAGATCTATTCCTAGAACATGATTTAGAAAATAACAGGATGAAGGTTTGCTGAAATAATCCACCTTTAAAATTGGTTTGTTGTATTTCCCTTGTAGTGATATAGGTTTCAGCTGCATATAATTATGAATTATGATTGATTCAACATTATCTGTTAAGCTTCAACATTTTTCTTTTAGATTTTAAAGGGACTTAAAGGAACTTTAAGATCTAAAAGAAATATTTAATGACACTACTATATACAAGTAGCTCTAATTTTAATGACACTACTATATACAAGTCATGCTTCTAGTCTTAATACAACTAACTAGGGATGAAGAGTTAGGAGTGAATGAGGCCCTAGGGTTTGAATTACTGCACAAAAATGAAAGAAAATTAAAAAACGAGTGGTCCTGTAGCAAAAATATATAAAATATCATGAGCGTTTGTGGTCACAACCAATGTTCCCAATAAGATTTTCCAACCATGAGTGGAGTGAGTTTTGGCTTGTGCACCAATATTGAGGTCATGTACGCTGGTTTGGATGTGTGCCACCATGGTACCCAGTTTACTAACACACACACACACACATTCCCGGCCACCAGAGCAGAAGCCCTCCTTCTCCCCCGCCATGCACCATGTCCCATTCCCAGCCGCCAGAGCAGACCCCACCCCTCCCAGCCATGTGGCATGTCTCATTCCTGGCCGCCAGAGCAGATATCCTCCCCCCACCATGCGGCAGCTCCTGTTCTCAGCTCCAGCCACCAGAATAGGCCCTTGCACCCCTGTCCCATGGCAGCCCCAGCCACCAGAGCAGGCCTCCCCCTCCCCCTGGACAGGTTCCAGCTCCCCACCCCAGCGGCTCCCTCACCATGCCCTCTCAGCCTGCTCAACAGGCCAGAGCAGTCGCCTGCCACACGAAAGCTGCTGTGCAGCTCTCCAGAGGAGATGGGCGGGGGAAGAATTTTTTGTGCACAGCTACACAGGCAGGCACCTTAGCAGGAACTATGGTCACAACCTACTTCTCCTGAAAAAGTAGGTACTCTGTGTGTGTGTGTGTGTGTGTGTGTGTGTGTGTGTGTGTGTGTGTGTGTGTGTGTGTGTGTGTGTGTGTGTGTGTGTGTGTGTGTGTGTGTGTGTGTGTGTGTGTGTGTGTGTGTGTGTGTGTGTGTGTGTGTGTGTGTGTGTCATTTTCTCCCATCCTCCTCCTCTGAACCACACCTCATAACACAAAGTGAACTGAATGACCTTGTCAGGGATTTGGAACTACCCAAGAGTAAGGCAGAGCTGTTGGGCTCCAGACTACAGCAGTGGAATCTCCTGGCAGATGATGTTAGGGTTTCCATGTTCCGTGACCGTCAAAAGGATCTTGTCCCATTCTTCTTCATGGAAGGTGATCTTATAGCCTGGCCTGCAACAACATCGATGGTGCGATGGCAGCCCTCAACATCGTTCACGATCCAGATGAGTGGAGACTGTTCATTGATTCATCGAAGACGAGTCTTAAAGCTGTTTTGCTGCATAATGGCAATGTTTTGCCATCGATTCCAGTTGGTCATGCAGTCCATATGAAGGAAACCTATGACAACATGAAACAACTTTTGAGGTGCATAAACTATGACCAACATCAGTGGCAGCTTTGTGGCGATTTGAAGGTTGTTGCTCTCTTGCTTGGTCTGCAGACTGGATACACAAAGTACTGCTGTTTTCTCTGTGAATGGCATAGTCGTGCAAGAGATTCCCACTACATCAAGATAGATTGGCCACTCCGACAATCATTGGAGCCTGGGAGGAAAAGTGTTCAGCATCCACCACTTGTTGAATCAAGGAAGATTTTGTTACCACACTTACACATCAAGCTGGGTCTGATGAAGAACTTTGTCAAGGCCATGGACAAAACACAAGCAGCTTTCAAGTACCTCCGTGGAAAATTTCCAAGGTTAAGTGAAGCAAAGATAAAGGAAGGTGTCTTTGTTGGTCCTCAGATTCGTGAACTTCTTCGAGATGATGCATTTGACCATGCACTGCGTGGCAAGGAAAAGACGGCACGGAAAGCCTTCCAGTTAGCGGCAATAAATTTTCTCGGAAACAACAAGGCAGACAACTACAGGTTGTTGGTGGAAAACCTCCTCAAGGCATACAAAAGCCTTGGTTGCAACATGTCACTAAAGATACATTTTTTGCACTCTCATCTAGATTTTTTTCCACCGAACTGCGGAGCAGTGAGCGACGAGCACGGCGAGCGATTTCACCAGGACATTGCAACAATGGAGAAACGCTATCAGGGCAAATGGAACCCATCAATGCTTGCAGACTATTGCTGGACAGTGACAAGAGATGCTCCATTTAATGAATACAAGAGACAAGCCAAGAAGCGCCAAGTAGACACTGAATAGGACTAAACTATGTACATAATAGTTTTTTGCCTTTTGTTTCATAATAAATTTTATTTATATAACCCTTTTGCTGATTTTTAAAGTGTTACATAAACAGGACAGGTGAAATATTATCATGTAAAGCAACCATAAACACATGAAAAGACCTAGGTTTACAATTTATGATTAAAACTCTACTATCTCCATAATATACATAGATGTAAAATGTAAAAACTTAAATATCTTGGAAACAGTAGCCAATCAGTTGTTTTAATTGTCATATTTGAATTCAGCACATCAAAATACATAATAAATAGCACATTTTATCTCTGAAGCAGACGACTTCTAAAAAATTGTACACCAGTGAAATCAGACCACCTCTCTTGAGAAAGATCTTCCCCTCTCCGTGCACCTCTCTTTGATGACTGTATACTATTAACAATTATGTCTATAAAGCTCTGAAGAGACTACCATGTATAAAAGTTCATAGTGTAGATTTAGAGAGATGCAGCATGTGTCAGATTTAGCCTTGTATATCCAACAGTGCAAGAGATGTGGTACAGTAAATACCATTGTATACACAGCATAGGCAGTACAAAGCTAACTCAAAGACCAATGTTCAAAGAGAACTGCAGCTAGGATTCATTACTTGTGCACTACAGCAGCGGCAGATTAGCCACTGGGGCCAAGGCTTAGGGACCCTAGCCAATTGGAGGCCCCCAGAAAAATGGGTGGCCCCATGCCCCAATCCACTCTGCTTGCCCAGAGCTTCTGTCTGGGCATGGGGCCATGGCACAAAGGGTTGCTCCAACCACCTAACACTCCTGCCTGGGAAAGAAAGTCAGGAGCACTTGGGGAGGAGGGACTGCTGATCAAAACAGTGGAAATAGGCCCCCTCTGGCCCAGGGCCCAACAACCTCCTCAACTGCCTCTGCGTAACAGGACATTTCCCATTTTTCCTTCTCACATAGCTATGTCTGTGCATTTGAGCAGCCTTGCTTTCGGGCCTAGCAACTAGAACAGATAATTGGGAGACCAGATTTTATTCCTGAGTAAGTCACTTCACCTTGCTTCGTCTCCATTTCCATCTTTAAACTGCGAGGTCAAGCTTTTGTGTGTGTGTAAATAAAAACAAGATAAATTTACCTTGCTTGGATAGGTGCGAGAATAACTTTGGTAAAGCGCTTTGATCTCTACCAAGACACCAGGTGCTATCAGGAATGCAGCCTTCTATCATTATAATTCAGCTGACTCCACCACTTTTCAGGAGAGTGGCACACTCCCGTGGAGCACAGCTGGCGCAGAGGTCAAAGTGACAGAATGTCCTTAATTTATTGTCCAGTAAAGTATCTGAAAACATCCACAGCAAGAAAAGTAACTCACCCACAAGGAAAGGAATGAAGGGGGCGGAGGGTTCCTACTTAAAATGGGAGCCAGGCTCAAAAAGAAACAACTGCATGCACTAGGCTAAATACTGGCACATTTTATATCTTTTTAATACATGGTCATTTTGATATAAGAAAATAAATTCACTTAATTTAGCTTAGATATAGAGGGGGTTGTTAGCTGTTATTTTTAACTTTACACACTGCCTACTGTTTTAGCTGCTATAGCAAATGTTACTCGTGGGGGAATTCTGCGCCACTGCGCAGTGCAGAAATTTATGTTGTGCACACAGAATTTCCTTTCCCGCCACAAACATGGGCTACAGTACTGCTTGCTGCCACTAGCAGCCACTGAACTTGGCAAAGCCCAGCTTGCACATAGAAGACACTGCTGGGGGAAGGGAGAGGGAGCCAGAGGGTTCCTGGCAGCTGCAGTTCCCAGCAGGCCTTTAGGAAAGGAGAGGGCAGAATGTGGGAAATTCTGTACAAGCCTGGGTCTGAACACCAGACTGTTTTTCCCTCTGGATCACAGGGCTCTGGGAGAGGACGAGAAGGAAGGGGGAAGACTGTCTGGGCAAGGAGGCCTTGTAGCTGCGCTCTGGGGGTGAGGATATCTAGGCTGGGGGGGACCCTACATGTGGGCTCTAGTGGGGAGGGCTTGCTGGTGTCAGGCCCCCCCTGCTGGGCTCTGGGGGAAGACAGGAGGCAGAGAAACAGAGATTGGGTTGTCATAGGAGTTTCTTTAATGCTCTACTCCCAGGCAAATTGTTACAGACATACTTGCTGACAGTTATTTTGAAATAAATTACCAAAATAACTGAAACTGGCATGATTATGTAGTGGTATTTTGTCAAATAAAATTAGCGGAAATTTAAAATATTGGGCATAACATTTTTAATTTTTAGACATAGAATCCCCCAAGGAGTAAATGTGGTTATACTGTTACATTTTCCTGTTTTTGGAAATGTTTCCTATTCTCTAGTTTCATGTGAAAGACACACACAAACAAAAGAACAACTGCCTAACTCACAATATGGGGGAAACAAGTGAAACTGACTATTCATAAAATGCTATCAAATGAAAAAAAGTTAAACAAAATGAAGAGAGATTATTTTTCCTTGATTATTGCTTCTTAGCATTTTGGCTAAAATCAAGAATGTTTTGCCTTTAGTATCTTTAAATTTATAATTATACTAATTGATACTTATAAAAAGAGTAGCTAAACATAACTTAAACAGCAAAAGGATTTTAAAATGACTTATGTTTAAATTAATCCAAAATCCCACCCAAAAAGCCCCCAAGCATGATATTTTGATTGCCTCTCTAGGCCCTGTACAGTGCATAGTTCTTAAAAGAAAGCAACATCAAGACAAGAGATATAATGCTTGGGTCAATTCAAATATTTTATAAGTAGTAAAATAAATCAAGCAGCATTACCTACATACCATAGATGCTTTTTCCCACGGTGTCCAATACGCTAGCCACGAGCCACATGTGACTATTTGGCTGGTTGAGTGTGGCTAGTTCGCTATAGAACTAGTTGCTTCAGAACTCATTGGACACCATGCATTTATAACTACAAATACATGTTAAGAGAATGCAATCTGTTTTATAATGTATACGGACTTTGTATTTGTAAAAAAACTTTCATCCTAAAGCCTTAGAATATCTTACAAAGATTAGTTAAAGCCAATTTGTTGGATGGCCCAGGGTTACACCAAATTTATACAAAGATTTGTCCAAAAAAAAGATACTAATGATTATTCTAAATAACCCAACACACGCCTGTCCCCTATCCAGTAAACTACTTTGTTCTAATATTTTACCCAAGTTAAAAAACTGTAATCTGAACACCATTGTAGGTCAGGTCTCTAAATATATACATATCTACAAAACATAGCATTTAGCAGAATGCAAGGTATTACTATACAGTCTGCAGGATTGGGGACAATTTTTATTCAAGTGCTTTAATATTTTCCACAACATATGACTTATTTTGTTGCATTCCCAGTTATGAGGCATACATGCATTCCTGAAAAGAAGACTGGTGCAGTGGTCCAGAGGGCCATTACCAGCCTGATTTTTTTCCTATACATTCTTTGAAAATATCCATAGCAACAAAACATACACGTTAAATGAGTGAGGACTACTAAAAAACAATAGGTAGCATCCCCACCCCTACTCCCATCCATTGAACATGACTGTTCAGCTGCCATTCAGACCCGTAACAGCCCTCAATCTCTGCACCAGCTGTGGTCTGCAAGAGTGCATGCATGCTTCACAACTCAAAGGGCAATCAAATGAGTAATAATAGGAGTATGTAGCAATTCTATAGCACCTTCTTGAAGAAGGTTTCCAAGGGTATGTCTACACTTGCACCCTAGTTCAAACTAGGGATGCAAATGCAGGCATTCAAAATTGCTAATAAAGTGGGGATTTAAATATCCCGCGCTTCATTAGCATGATCTCGCCAGCATGCTAGTTCAAATCACAGCTGATTCAAACCAAGAACTTTGTGCCGGGACGCATTAGTTCGAACCAAACCCCTTGGTTCGAACTAATGTTACTCCTCATTTTTTTACTTCATTAGCAATTTCGAATGCCTGCATTTGCATCCCTAGTTCGAACTAGTGTGCAAGTGTAGACATACCCCAAGTTCTTTACATCTTGCAAATGTTCACAAGTCAATGCAGTGAGACTACTCATGTTCATATTTGAAGCATCAGGGTCATAACAGAATTAGGCTTCGCTAACACAGTAATATTCTCTTCCTTATTTTAAGATGAGGAAGCTGAGGCATACAGCAAACTTACCCAAGGCCATACTGCTAGTCAGAGGCAGAGCCAAAAATAAATCTTAATTCCAGGTCCTCTATTCTAACCACTGCCTCAGTCTATGGTGCATTATGTTGAAACCCACACTCCGTTACCACTCATTTATGTGCATCAGTTAATCTCTCAAAGAGTATTGGAAAAGTGAAAGAAAAATATATATGTTAAATAAATGTTAGCAACAGCATAAATGTTTAGCACAGCATATGTGATATTAGTTTGCAGTGAACCAAGGGAGACCTATCCTGTGAGTAAATGCATGATTTCTTGACTTGGTAAAGATTTACATTAAGTGCACAGACAGAAAAAATACCTGGTAAGCTCTTCTTTAATCTTCAAGGGTTCATGTGGGTAGAATTTCACTCTAAAGCACATGGTATATGGTGGATGAGCTGAAACATTATTTAAAAAAAAAAAAAAAAAAAAAAAAAGCATGAGAACAGCAGCTAAGATCATCACCTCAGTCACACTCCAGGAGAGGTTTTCAAGACTCTTACAGAATAGCCTATGAGATGATTAGCTCTGCAACATCAGGCAGTGCACCAAACAAAACCAATCAATCAATCAATCAATAAAATCAACAAAAGCTATGACAGGAAAGCCTTAAGCATATGCAGAATCTAGCCAAATTATGCCAATCAGTTTATAAATGGTTTTGCATCTCACAGTATTTGTTGTTCAATCTATGCAGTTGAATAAAGTGTAATTGTTTTTCATGTCAACTAATACAGTAAATCGGAAATAATAAACTCCTGTCTTGTTGCCATTAAGTGCAAAGATGTCATGTATAACTACTTTTCCTGTTAATGCCTAGATTTCAAAATGGAACACACCATTCACTGAATTTCATTTGCAAATTTTAACAGTGTCTGCAAACAACTTACCTGTATCTGAACCAACTGTTTTGTAATTAGAATGCATCATCACTAGGAGATAATCAGATCTCAAACTGAAGACGTATTAGCAGCAGTGGGGCTTGATTAAGTTCAACATTTTATGCTCTCCAAAGATTATATGTGTAGTGCCTAATTACTCCAGTAAAATTACAGTAACATAATCCATATCTATTTCATTGATATATTTCAGCTGTCATGCTAGTGTTTGCCAGTGCTATATTAATGAACACAGCTTTAACTTCATTGTTTCATGCCTTAACATGGCAGCAGGGAGATGCTATTCCAATAATGTAGTTTCCAGTGACTACTTAAGTGCAACTACAGCCCAGGGAGACTTGTTACCTAATAAGTATCTTCTTATCACCATGCTAGTATGAGAGAGCCACAAGAGCCAAGCAGAGCCGTTTTAATTTGAAAATAATTTAAAAAAAACCCTATGATCTAGTCAGTCAGGAGGAATCTCCACAGATATTTATATTTTTTTTTCAGTTTTTTAGATTAAAATAAACATTAACCTTATTTTCTAAGAAAATACTGTTTATTAGGAAAGCAAACAGACTGTTGTGGACAATGTTGATATTATATAAAACATGACTGCAATTGGCAGCCTTGCCAGAAGAGAGACCCGTGATGGAATGAGCACAGAGACTGCACTGTCCTCCCAACAACTCAATTCTTTGTACACTTACCAATACAAACACCTTTCATTTTTTTCATTGCTACCAGTAAGCAGGCACAACACAAAAAGGAGATTATGAGAAGAAACAATGAGTAAGCATGAAATAAGCAGCTTGATAGCTGAAATTCCTTATGGAGAATGATAACTTCCTCCCCCAAAGTAGGGTTGCCAGGTGTCCGGTTTTGAACCAGACAGTCCAGTATTTGAGCTTTCTGTTCGGGAAACAAATTGAGAAAATATAAATGAGAAAATATAAATGTCCGGTATTTTCTAAATAAGATGTAATGTAGATTGTGATGTAATGTCAGGTGTGTCTGATATTTTTGTTGAAACCATCTGGCAACTCTACCCCAAATTACTGAGCCCATGGAATTTTATATCAGGGATATACATCTTACCACTCATCTGTACAGATTTTTAGACTAATATCTACACCACCTTATTGTTTTATCCTGTATTCAGATTTTTCAATAATTTTTCTAAAAAGGGTAGTATTAGAAGAACTCAAGGAAATTTCAGCATAATAAAATGCATCTATACAACATTAAATTAAACAAGCCTTTAATTTTAATGAATATTCATGCTGGCACATATCAACCCTAACTTCTCTAAAGCTGGGGTCATAGCTTTCCTGAATGCCTAATCAGCCTGGAGAAGACAAGAGTTTAAAACAAAACAAAAAACCAGACAGACAACGAGGCAAAGAAAAAATTACTGAAGGGGGGGGGGGGAAAAAGGTGGAATGGATGTAGAGATATTTGAGTGACTATGATCGCATAAATGACATTAAATATCTGGATACACTTCATAGAAGCTTCTCAGATTTATTAACTTATGTGCTAGTCATAATGACTGTAGGAATTTATCCCATAATTTGGAAGTCACTTTCATATAGAATATAGAAATGACAGAAAACAAACATTTGTTTCCTTCTTTGTTATATTTGGATTTTTAGGTTTTGGGGGATTTTGTTGTTGGTGATGGTGATGCTTGTTTTAAGGAAGAATGTATATTATATGATTCAATATTTTATGCTTTTATAATATGTCTAACTTCAGTACAGAACTGTATATTGTACATTTTAATAGTCAAAAGTAACATGGCGAGAAGAATAAACCCTGCCTCCCAAATATGAAGAACAGGAAATAAAAGATGAAGAAAGTAAAAGGAGACAAGTAGAAGGAGACAAGTTAGTGGAGAAAAAGAAAAAAAATAAGTAAATGGAGACAAAGCAATGAGCTTGGTTCAATTCACAAAGGTCCAGTTTTCTATTTTTTCTCTGTATGTTTCTATTGCTCTGTGATATACAATACAGTGACAGTGTCGTGGTGAGTGTTTGAATACTAAAGCTAATTCCTTAAAGGCCTGACCCAAAGCCAACTGAAGTCTGTCTTTAGACTCACACTGGCTTTGCCTTCTGTGGACCTAGCTCCTTATTGCCAAATACTAGGGCCAACATTTCCCTAACACAACTGCAATCCAACAGCAAAAGAGAAGGGAGTGAAATTCTGCAGGTTGATTAATACAGGTGCACTGTGAGGGACAAAGTAGGAGGTCAAGTGACTTCGACCTCCCAAGAAGTAAAATAAAGCCCCCAAAATGTACTGACTAGAATGCATACTGTGAAAGAAAAGCAGAAATAACAAAAACGATAGTGTCATTTAAACAGGATCGACTGACTCTGCTTGCAGCCTTTTGAAGATGCTACAGCAAAGTGGAAGCCACACAGTTTCAGAAAAGTTGCCACAAGCTCTCTCTGATTGAAAAGCCAACTTTTTATTAACAAGAAGTTAAAAGAGCTGTTGTCAGATTCAGAGCTCGCCACGTATGAAATCACAAGAGCTAGTAGCACATGCTGTAGACTATTGCAGGGCCCAGTGCATAGTGGGTCTGAACCAAAGACCACTTCAGTGGGAGCTTTGATTCAGGGAAAAACACATGTAAAGAATTTTTTTAAAAGGTCAAATTCTGGCCCCAGTTCTGGCAATGTGTGGTGGACGTGTAGGGATGTGAATGGGTAACCGATTAACTGGTAAGCAACACCCTAACCGGTACCCAGGAACAGCCCCCCACCCACAGGGTTCAGCAGCTCGGCACAGGGAGAGGTGGGGGAGAAGAATCCCACTTAATCAGTTAACCAAGATTTTACATCCCTAACATAAAGGAGCCATTACAACCCCACAAAGAATTCCCCAGGATAAGAATAGCATAGGCTGGCAATGGGTCTTGGATGGAAAGTAATCAGTTATAGTGCTTTGTGTTGTGGCTATTTGGGGCTACAGAGTAGCTCATAGTCAGACATGGAACTAGCCCAAAATCTTCAATATTTCCCCCCCCCCCTTTTAGCATCTGACATTTCATGGACATTTTGAAGAGAAAGATGATGGCACAACTAACAAGTTCTCTCCTGTAGTCCTCCTCACACTACTGTTCAGAACAAATGTGGTGGCCCTATCTATCCAATCCCAGGAAAGGGACAGCAAGATAACCTTCAACTCAAAGAAATAAAGGATACTAGGTACTCTCCCCCCCAGCTCCTTGAGGCAGAATCAATACACATTTTTAGAAGTGGGGACTCCTAAAAATTCTGTTTTCCCCTTTTTCTTTCAAAATAATAATAAGCCAAATGGAATCCTAAGAAACAACCACTTTACTGTAAACAAACAGCTAACAGAGTCCTCATTTTGTGCTTATTACAACATTCAAGTTGACAGCAAAAAATAATCTCATCACTCACACATTCCTATACATTTCATGACAGAGGGCAGGACCTACAAGAGTAGCAAAAACATTCCTGGTTCAGGGGAAACATGATTAACAAGCTTGCCAGTTACCTTCCTAAAATAGAATAACATTCAACCAATCACTGGAATATTAAAAAAAAAATAGAAATAGTGACAACAATTAAAACAGAACTTCATTTGCAAAAGAAAATATCTCCACCAAAACACTAATAGAATTGTGTTTATAATAGCTAGAAGGCTTTTCTTTCAGAGCAGTGGTTTATGAGTCAGATAAGGACCAGCTGGTGTATAGAAAATTATTGCAAGGTCATGATTTCCTCCTATCTAAGGCTTTACAGTATTGCTTAAATATATTCATAATTACAATAATTTCAAGGATTTTAGCATAGAGACTTGCATTGAGTGAAACTTCCTCACAAAGAGTGTATGAAATCACCAGTTTATATACTTCCAGAACTCAAAAGGTGAAAAAACACTAAATGGAATAAAACACACTCAAAACACTACCACACACTCAAACTGTCATCTGCAGTAAATCAAGATATAAATCCCACGAGAAGGAACTGTACACATCACATGGCATGTTTCCAGGAAATTAATTGTAATGTTTATATTTACACCCAATTGCAGACTATCCTGTGTGCTATTTAAAGCAACACTTAACTGTAAGATGTTCTTACTTGAAACTAAGCATCAACCTTGTTTTCAAGATTAATGAGTGCCTTGTGTCACTTCAGCAAACACAGGGCACAGTAGGGCTAAACTTGAAATAAGCTAAGCAACTTGAACTACACTAATTGTGTGCTATCTACACAGCAGTTATTTCAAAATAGAGCATTCTTCCCCCAACTTCCCTTACTCTTCATACAACAAGAGTTACAGGAGTTAGAGTAAGAAGCCTGTTATTTCGAATTTATTTCAAAATAACGCACTTGCTGTGCAGATGCGCACTACACTGCTGTGTAGACATAGCCACACTGGCCCATGAGTATCTGTCTCATACACATTTCATAGTAAACCCATCTGAACAGCTCTGATCTTCAAATATAAGGCAGAGAATTGACTAGACAGTTTCAGGAGAAAGATATGCCTGTGAAAAACTATACGCTCACTCCTGTCATTTTGTTCAGCGTGATCATCATCAAAAGCAAGCCTGTTCTGGAGAACAGCTATTTATACAAGAAAAATCCTCTTGAAACAAAAACTAGTGAACAGCAACTTTCAAAAATAATCCAGAAAGTTAATGTGGATTGAGGGCAAGCAAGGAAGCATGCCAGCTGGAAGGATTTCTTAAACAAGATGTCTTTGCATGAGGGCAGAATGACAGGTCTACACATAGATCATAAAAACACCATTGCTTTCAATCGATACATGGAAGAGAGACAGTCAATGAAGTCCAAAAGCAGATGTTTAAATTATTTCTGTCTTCCTGAGAATGCTAGTATGGCATGCATACCTCAGTGATGCATATCTCAGTGATGTTGCATGTTGTCTGGCAAGTGCTACCCTCTTAGAAGCTAGCAGTTTAAAAAAATAGTGTCCAAATATTATTTAGTGTTCATCAACTCTGCAGAAGAATTTCTGGAAAATACTGAACATAGGTCATTGCTCTGCTTCCCCTCTTGGCAAGTAAATCAATTGTTTATGTGATTCACTTGCTGAACACATGTAAGTGAGCCTGAGAGGATGCTAGTCTGTATATGGTGTGTTTTTTTGGTTTTCATTCCAGGGAAGGCAGAGGAGAGGGAATACCCTGTGCACCATGAATTCCAAATCATAGGTTCTTCCTCAATTACTGTACAACACAGGCAGGAATATAGGCTTCTCAGCAGGATGTGCTAATGATTAAAAGTATTTTAACAAGTCTTTGTTTGAAAGGAATACAGTTTTTAAGTAGTTTTATTTTTTTACCAGGGATTCAGACAAACCCCTTCACTTTGCATGAAATCACGTCCACTAAATTGTTCTCTCAGTGTCTGCTTCTAACAGGATGCAGAAAAGACAGAGCAAGACTCAACCAAAATAAAGTTTCAGACAGGTTTAAAACATCAGAGCACTTAGGGTCTCTGTCCATATTGCAATCAGACACCCATAACTGGCCCATTCCAGCTGACTTGGGTCGTTAGGCCTCAGGCTAAGGGGTTGTTTAATTGTGGTATATATGTTTGAGCTCAGGATGCAACTTGAGCTCATGAACCCCTCCCCTCCACACACACGCACACCTCTACAGGGTCCTATAGCCTGAGCCCAAATGTCTACACCACAATTAAAAAGCCCCTTACAGCCCAAGTGCAAATCAGCTAGTACAGGCCTACTGTGGGTTTTTAACTGCAGTGTAAACCCTTAGACAAACCTGGCTATGGTTTAGAGGTTTCACTGAAACAATGAATCAGGCGAGCTTTGCTTAAGATTTTGTTATGAAGTTCTAAACAGCTCTAATTTCTGCATTACCTCTGGATTACCTAATATCCTCTCCAGGGGCGGATGAGAGTTTTGCGGGGCCCAGGGCAGCACAATTTCGCGCATGCGCCACAGCCGCAGCCGACAGGTAGTAGCGCGTGCGTGGGGCCTACTTAAGCACAGGGCCCGGGGCAGCCACCCTGCTCGCCCTGCCCTATATCCGCCGCTGATCCTCTGGATTACCTAATATCTCTTGTTGGGAATATCAAGCACAAATGATCTGTCAGAGCTTCAGTCTGAACCCTTTAAGGCTGGCATAGCTAATTACTCCCAGACTGCATTGTCATTAGGAGTGAAGGTGGTGAGAGGTTAACACATTGCAATGGCTGTCCCCTGCAAGAATATCATCCCAGCTCATCCTGGGATCAAGGCTGCTGAAGCCTAACCTGAACTCTGATTTCATGCAATATGTTATTAAGGCCATTTGGGAACAAGACCCCGTGGGAGTGGATGTTTCTCCCAAATGAGCCAATCTTACAGAATGGCTACAGTACATATTACATCCACAATTTACTTTAAAAAACAAAAAATGGTGGGCAAATTGCACCCTTGAATATACTCATCACTGCTATTTAGGCACTGGAGCCTGGCATAAGCAAGGCAGAATTTATCTCATGCATCTTGGCAGGCTGGTGGAGGGAGAAGAAAACTTTATAGATCAACATTTTGAGAGCAGAGTGAAGGGACTGCTGCTTTGTCTTTATGACTCCTAAAATAGCACGACAGATGTGTACAGAAGAAAAAAAATCATTTCTAATTCTACCAAGACATGTCTACCTACTTACTAAATGGGTAACTGAGAATTTTCCAAAGTTAACGTCAGTTGATCCCACTAGGAAGAAGTCTGAAGTGTGCAGCACAAACCTGCTGATTAGCCCCGGACAGACTTCTGACTAGTACAAAATGAAACTGGCAGTAGTTCAAGAAATTGGAGACCCTTGAGAGACTAATACAGCAGGTTTCCTTTCACAGGCAGAATGAAGGTCAGTAAAAATGGCAAGGGGTATACTTAGAACTTGTGCACCATATGTTCTGATGGACTCAGCTTACAAACGAAGGTGAAAAATTAAAAGTAAAGAGCTAGGAAAAAGACTGGATGCTGTGGCAGCACTCACATAGTGTGTTGTCCCAAAGCAGACTAATGTATTCTTACATGACAAAACGGAGCATGTGCAGAGATTCCTCCCCACTTCCAGATACTACTAGATACAAAGCAAACTTTTACCATAGTTAAAGAAAAGGAAATTGAAGAGCATCATATACATCAATACAACTTACCCAGTGTACCTTATGACTTTCTTAAAAAAATTATTGTAACCTATTGGATGTCTGGCTGCTGAAATATGATAGCTATGTAACATGACTAAATATAGGGATTATATTTGCATCATTTTTATGTATTATTCAACGCCAAGAAATCTAGTCCCTGATAAAATATGCATAAGAAAACTACTCCCATCCATTCCTGTCTGCTCAGTAATGCTGCACTCTCAGTGAATACAATATGGAGAAAGCCTGGTACTGTGCTGAAGGAAAATTAAGTCCCTACCCGTATGTCATCTGAGATCAAGTAGACAGTCAGGGTACAGATAAAAATGGCTTTTTACCTTGCTCTTCTCTATTTTTTGCTCTAGCTAATCAAGATCTTCATAATCTTATCTAAATCTCAGTAGTTAATTAAGTTTAGAACATTTTAAATTATTAGTAGAAAGTACAACCTACTTTTGCATCATAAGGGAACAGATGTCCATCATCACAGTATCACAGCTTTCCGACTTCTCTTTATTATGCTTACTATTATTTCGACATAAAGTCCCTACCTAATATATTCCATGTAAAATACTTCTCTCCCTGCCATCCCTCTCCTCCCCTGCCTCTCCTTCCTTTCCACAGAAGTTTTTAATTGAAGGCCATACTATATGATCTGTTTACCAATCACTTCCTTGCTCTTGTTTTCACACTCCTCATTGTCTACTGATCTCAGTTTTTCTTTTGGGCCACGTGCAATCAGGATTTCATTTATTTTTATTTTTTTTAAAATACCCTTAATTTATAAAACCAGATTTTGAATCTGAACTTCTCTAAGATGCATTAGATTGTGTTGATTTACACAAGAACAAAAATGCTTTTTGCTGGCTAAAATGCATATTATTTCAGGATATTTTTAAAGTGTTTATTAGTTATCATCCGTACAATGACTTAGGGTGTGTACAGCTTTAGGCCAGGGGTCAGCAACATCTGGCACTCATGCCATAAGTGGCATGCAAGATGATTTTCAGTGGCACTCGGGGTGGGGGAGTGGAGAAAGCCCCAAGCCTCACTGTGCGATTGGGGAAAAAGCCAGAGCCATTCATCTGCACATGCACCCGCTCCTGCCCCCCCTTAGCTGGAGGAACAAAGCAGGTTTTTCCAGCCAATGGAGCAGCAGGAAGCCATGGCTGTGTAAGCAGGGGCTGAATTACTGCTTGCTATCAGCCAGCTAAAAGGAGAGAGCTGCCCTGGGGGTGGGTGTGCTCGCTCCAATTGTTTAGCCCTGCAAGATAATTAACTGTTGGTATGTAAACACAGCTCATGCCAGGAGGGGAAAGGAATCCAAGGTGTGGTTATGTAAATCCAATTCAGCCAGGGCTGACGGAGGATCGGTGTTGGAATGGAATGTGATGTATTGTAACTAATTTGGGGCTGTTGTGGGAGTCACAAATCATGCTACCCCTAAATGTGGGAACTGTAAAATATGACACCAGTGTTTGCAGGAGACACACCATCACTGTAAGAGGTCTCAGAGGAACAAGCCTCCCCCCTTCCAGAGTTGAGTGAACTGAGTCAGGGGGAGGGGGCGAAGGGCTTGAGTCAGCCTGCTTCATGCCTGCCAGGTGTGAGCTGTAAGACTGGATCAACCTGCCTCTTTCTCCCTTGTTTTAAGGATAGACCTAAAGCAGACTCCACAAGGAGTCTTTTTGCTAGTCCAGTGGAAGCTGGAATCTTTTGCCAGCCTAGGTGGTGGCTAAAGAGTTGAAATCACTAAGAGCTGAAGTCACTGGTTTGGCCTGGAGCCACACCCATTGCAGCCAACGGAGCAGCTGGCGGGATTGACCAGCCGGCAGAAGTGGCGGCAGGTGGCCAGTGGAGCAACTGGCGGGATCGACCAGCAGGCGGCCAGCAGGAGGAGTGGCAGGCAGCCAGCGGAGCAGCTGGCTGGTAGGAGTGGTGGCTGGCAGGAACGACCGGTGGGAGGCTGGTAGGAGCCGCAGCGGGTGGCCAGCGGAGCGGCTGGTGGGAATGACCGGCGGGTGGCCGGTAGGAGAGGCAGCAAGCGGCCAGCTGAGCAGTTGGCAGGAACAACGAGCGGGCAGCAGGGGCAGCACACAGGTGGCATCACATCAGGCTCTATGAAGGAAGTCATCAGGGTGATGTGTCTGGGTCTGCACTGACTGGACAGAGCTGTAAAGTGGGGCATTTGAAGTGGGGTATGGGGTAAGTTTGGGTAAGTGAATGGAACCCTTACCTTGTTGGACTAGTGAACCTGAGAGGCCAAGGACATTGCTCAATCCGTTTGAGCTGGGACGGTTACCCGTGGGGAGTTATAAACTCTGTTCATGGTATCTTCCCAAGTTAATGCCATGTCACTTCTCTCTCTTTCATTAAAAGTTTCTTTTCTACACTCAGACTCTGTGCTTGCGAGTGGGGAAGCGTTGCCTCTGAGAGGTGCCCAGGGGTGTGTGAATTTCCCAGGCTACTGGATGGGGGCTCGAGCCGGTTCTGTGTGAGATGGACCCCTAGATATTGAACCTGGACCTGGTTGCTGCCGGCCCTATCTGGCAGAAGGGTTACAGCTGGGATAGAAAGCCTGAGAGCAGCGCAGGGGGCAAAAGCAGACCTGGCCGCCATCTTGCCCATGAAGGACCCACTTCTGCCATGGCCGTGTCCCCACTGCTCCACGTGCTGCTCTGCTCCCACCTCGCACCTCTCACATGCCGTGCACTCACACCTGCCAGAGAGCGCCATGGGGCTGCTGGAGTCCATCGTCCAGGCACCGGTAGGCTGGATCCCGGCCAGCCTGCCTGGACCCGACAGCTAGATTCCCTGTGCTCCTGGCAAGGCACAGCCTCCATTCCACACTTGGCCTATAGGCCGCTAACTCATTCCGTGCGTGGAGAGGTGTCTGGCTGCCATGTGGGAGTGACTGTTACAATAAATAAACCGTTACAGGCACTGGGGAAAAAAGTAAGTTCCGCCCAGACCCTGCACCCCCCACTCCTCTTCCATGCTGAGACCCTGCACCCTCACCCTGCTATTGCCCCTTCCTCCCTGCCCAGACAGCCACCCCACCCTGCTCCTGGCCAGACACCCATCCCCACCCTGCTCCTGCCCCCTCCCCTGGCCAGACACCCTACTCTCAGCCTGCTTCTTCAGTGCAGGGAAGCACGCACACGCTGCTCCTCCTCTCCCCCAGAGGAATAGCCAGAGTGGAACCCAGGGCAGGAGGCCAAGCGGGGCACACAGTGGAGAGAGCCCCTCCCTCATCCTGGGAGAGTGGCGCAGCCGAGGGCAGGAGGGTTAAACCTTGGCACACCACTTTGGAAAGGTTGACGACCCCTGCTTTATCCACATAAAATTGCAGGCCCCTGCTGTGAGAACAGAATAATTTTGAGTGATACATTCCATGTCATCCAACCCCAACTTCTGGCAGCTGAACGTTCTTGAAGGACGCTCTCTCTTCCTATCAATATATTTGCTTACAAATGACCAGATAAAGGAAAATATTAAATCTCACCTCTTTAGTCACTCCACCCTCCTGTTATAAATAAAACTGACACCACTCTTTAGTAAAACAAGCAGTAGATCCCAATGACTGAATTCAAGCCTCCAAGGACTGGCAATCACTCGAAGTAGTTTTGCTTACTTAAGACTTTGTCATCTGTTTATTTAAGAAAAAATAAAACAGGCCATAACATTTCCAAGGCAACATGGCTGACTTGACAACTAAAGAGTGGGTAACATTTTGGAAAATAGGAACCTTAGACAAAGGTGAAAAAATTTAGTTTCACTTTTTAGAAATCTTTATTAATTCTTAGTGAATGAAAACCAAAACATCAAGCCAAATATGAGCGAACATCACAACACTGTTGAACCCCCCCCCCCATTAGGTATGTAAGCAAGTAGTCGACTACCCAATAAGCATAAGCTTATTGGATAGTCGAGTATTCAACTACTCGTTTCCCTCCCCCCCCCCCCCGAGGCAGCAAGGGGGGAGGAGAACAGGAGCCGGTGCCAGGAGGAGCCAACTTAAAAGGCAGTTCTTCCCACCAGCACCGTCTCCATGGTGCCACTTGCCCTGCCCCTCCCTCCTTCCTGCTGCCTCTATCAGAGGCAGCACGGTGGGGATAGGGGGAGGCTGTTCCAGCAGCAGGCTGTCAGCGGGGCTCCCAGAAGGGTCTTTCCCCTCACTCCCCCACAGACATGGGCTGCTGCCACCAAGCAGCCCCTGTTTGCAGCAGTCTGGCTCTTACGAAATTTAGAATGCAGAGGCACAGTGTTCCTGGAGCTGGCACGAGCCAGGACTGCTCAGGCCCAGTTCGCACCGGCTCTGGAAGCCACCTGCACTGCAGCTCTGCACAGCAGCCCCCTTACTGACTAATCGTGTAGTCAATACAAATGTATCAACTCCACGAGCCAAATAACTGCTCTTTAACATCCTTACCCCCAATATCATTCTGAGCTGTGTTTCAGGATTGTTGTAAGCTGGACACAAGAGTGATTCTGCTCTACTTTGCCTGGTACTGAAGCCCTTTGGCTCCAGCTTGTCCCACTCATCTCTTTCCCCTGCCCTGTCTGTGGTGGCGGGGCTCGGGTGCGGGGGTCCCCCTCCTGGAATCAAGTAAGGTTTTTTGTCAGAAGGGGGTCGTAATGCAAAGAAGTTTGAAAAACCCTGTGCTAGATAATACCTAGTCCTCTCAAGGTCCTGTCCAATCCTACATGTCTATGTCACTCTCCTTTTCCTTCCTGCCTTGCTCCTTTTCCCTCCCTTATGGGGGAGGAAAAAAAATACAAATAAAGACTTTTTTTTTTAAAAAAAAAAGGACTACTCTGAAATTAACTGATGGGCAAAATGTCACAAGTACTGTAATTTTCTGCTTGACTCTTGCTGGTATTTAGCAGCCCATTGAAACTATCCAGCATATGAGATTACTGGACTAAATGGATGGTATAAGGCTGTGTCTACCCATAGAATATTAACACAGTACAGATGGAGCAATCAGCTAAACCACTGTAATGTTTCAGTGTAGACGCTTACTACAGCAATGGGAGGGAGAGCTCCCAACACAGTAAGTAATCCACCTCCCTGAGAGATGGTAGCTAGGTCAATGGAAGAATCCTTATGCTGACCTAGTACTATATATACACACAAGGGGTCAATTTGATTTTAACTATGCCAGGTAGTGGAGGGGAGTGGATTTTTCATAGTTATGCTTAAGGAACTTTTCAGTATGGACCAGCCTTCGTACTCTGCATTGCCACAAGGCAGAAGACTCCAGTTTGACTGCCACTTTCTCTGTCTTGTTTCTATTGTCTGAAAAGAACAGGATGCCCAACAGACCCAGAGTACTCAGTTCTTTTCCACAAGGGAAAGATGCAGTGAATCACTCCAGAGATGTCGGCATGTCTCTGGTTTTAGTCTTAGCCCAGAAAGACTGTAGTCATAATGAATGGCCTTTTTGACAAGCACAGTATAGTATCAAAAGTAAAAAGGATGGTATAGAATTCTCAAGGCTTCAGCAAGGATACAAAGAATACTCTTGCACCGGGAACAAACAAAACACACTATAAATGACTGCAGAGAAACAACACAACTCATGGGCATTTCAAAACAGTGTCTCAAGTTATGAAGTGGACTGTTAACACTCACATTTCATTTGCTTGAAGATAGACTTGTTGGGCTCAAGCCAGTGCTGAAAAGAAAGGGCAGAGATCAGCAGTTAACATGTTGTACAGTACAGCACATACTTAAAATTAAGAGGATGTGATAAACTGACACATAATATTTTCAATTCCCAATATAAGCCAGTGTATAGGAGGCATCTCAAAGGTACAGAAAACAACTCTGTGTGTTACACTATAGCTAGAGTATATATAGAAAGAATGTTACAACGCTATACATAAATGATGTTAAGAATTGCTATTTATAAAACAAGATTCCAAAGAGATCCATTCAAAGCAGAGTAGCTCCACTGATCAGAGTCCCCAGCAGTGACTTACACCTTATTCTTCTCTATTTCAAAGGAGATGTTCGTGCTTGCGAAATAAGGACAGAGAACATTCAGAATCTAAACCCAATATTTGCTGGAGTCATGAACTGGATATTTAGTACAGCTGATGCATGTACTAAATCATACACTCTTAGCCTGTATCAGCATACAAGTTATTATTAATCTTTCCGAGCAAGAACTGGAAACTTGACCAAAAGCAAAAATGTTAAAGGATAAAATGTGTTTTAAATTAAATGGTATAGCTAAGAAGATCATACAGCACACAATGAATAAATATGGACATGTTTTGGTCTCTTTGCGGCCTGTGGGGTAAAGAATGATAATGGCTAAAATTAGTACATTTTGTCTGTTTTGGAACAATGAACAGTATGAGGTTGGGAAGATGGGGGGAGATTTTCAGTCCTGCAAGATGGACTCCTACCTATACAAATACCTTGCACTCAAACCTCAGCAGTAGAAGAAGTAGGGCACTTTACTAGCAATTGCAATAGCATTGAGCTGAGCCACTGAGACAGCTGTTTTGGCTGATGTACAGATGGGTTGATACTCAATTGTCACCTTTGCCAAAGGTCATCAGCCTTTCCATGGAGATTTTTCCTGCACATGAAAAATCTCCACATTAAATTGAGATTTGTGCTGCTGCAGTCACTGGTCAGCAAGTGTGCTAGGCAGCCTTATTAAGCATAATCAGCATTATGAGGCCTTGCACCACAGGGTTAATTTTTAACTTATTCCATGCTAGCAAAAAATTAGCCTTTACGGATTGGATGGGGACACTAAGCAATGGAAACAAAATACCAAAAGAGTGTTTTCTAATGCCTACAATATCTGTAGTATTGACTATCATAGCCATTGTAATGGAACCCACACGCAGAACAAGCTCAAGGTAATTTGCAGCATTTACTAATGGAGTGGTGCAGTAATTTAATTTAAAAAAAAGCTGGCAATTGCCTGAAGCAGCAGCTAAATTCAGCTGTAATTATTGGTGGCATGTACAAGTGCTAATGAATCACAAGTGCTGCTAAAAACCCATGTCTCAATGTGTGCAACTCAGAATTTAGGGCTGTTAAGCATCACTGGCAATTATGGGTGGCAGGCACTGCTCCATAGCCATGTTAGACTGATTTTGAAGTTAGAACATAAGAACATAAGAATGGCCATACTGGGTCAGACCAAAGGTCCATCGAGCCCAGCATCCCATCTGCCGACGGTGGCCAATGCCAGGTGCCCCAGAGAAGGAGAACAGAAGACAATGATCAAGTGATTTATCTCCTGCCATCCATCTCCTGCCCTTGTTATGAAGGCTAGGGCACCATACTTTATCCCTGGCTAATAGCCATTTATGGACCTAACCTGCAAAAATTTATCAAGCTCTTTTTTAAACCCTAATAGAGTCCTGGCCTTCACAGCCTCCTCGGGCAAGGAGTTCCACAGGTTGACTGTGCACTGTGTGAAGAAAAATTTCCTTTTATTAGTTTTGAACCTACTACCCATCAATTTCATTTGGTGTCCCCTAGTTCTTGTATTATGGGAAAAGGTAAATAATTTTTCTATAATCACTTTCTCCACACCATTCATGATTTTATATACCTCTATCATATCGCCCCTCAATCGCCTTTTTTCCAAACTGAAAAGTCCCAGTCTCTCTAGCCTCTCCCCATATGGGACCCTTTCCAAGCCCCTAATCATCTTAGTCGCCCTTTTCTGAACCTTTTCTAATGCCAATATATCTTTTTTGAGGTGAGGAGACCACATCTGCACGCAGTACTCGAGATGTGGGCGTACCATAGTTTTATATAGGGGAAGTATGATATCTTTTGTCTTATTATCTATCCCTTTTTTAATAATTCCTAACATCCTATTTGCCTTACTAACTGCCGCTGCACACTGCGTGGATGTCTTCATAGAACTATCCACTATAACTCCAAGATCCCTTTCCTGATCTGTCGTAGCTAAATTTGACCCCATCATGTAGTACGTGTAATTTGGGTTATTTTTTCCAACATGCATTACCTTACACTTACCCACATTAAATTTCATTTGCCATTTTGCTGCCCAATCACTCAGTTTGCTGAGATCTTTTTGTAGTTCTTCACAATCCCTTTTGCTTTTGACTGTCCTGAACAACTTTGTGTCATCTGCAAACTTGGCCACCTCACTGCTTACCTCATTTTCTAGATCATTGATGAACAAGTTGAACAGGATCGGTCCCAGTACTGACCCCTGGGGAACACCACTAGTTACCCTCCTCCATTGTGAAAATTTACCATTTATTCCCACCCTTTGTTTTCTGTCTTTTAACCAATTCTTGATCCATGAAAGGACCTTTCCTCCTATCCCATGACCACCTAATTTACGTAAAAGCCTTTGGTGTGGGACCGCGTCAAAGGCTTTCTGGAAATCTAGGTATATTATATCCACTGGGTGCCCCTTGTCCGCATGTTTATTAACCCCTTCAAAGAATTCTAACAGATTAGTTAGACACGACTTCCCTCTGCAGAAACCATGCTGACTTTTGCCCAACAATTCGTGCTCTTCTATGTGCCTTGCAATTTTACTCTTTACTAGTGTTTCTACTAATTTGCCTGGTACTGATGTTAAACTTATCGGTCTATAATTGCCAGGATCTCCTCTAGAGCCTTTTTTAAATATTGGTGTTATATTGGCCATCTTCCAGTCATTTGGTACCAAAGTGGATTTAAAGGATAGGTTACAAACCACTGTTAATAACTCCGCAATTTCACATTTGAGTTCTTTCAGAACCCTTGGGTGAATGCCGTCTGGTCCCGGAGACTTGTTACTATTCAGCTTATCAATTAATTCCATAACCTCCTCTAATGTCACTTCAATCTGAGTGAGTTCCTCAGATTTGTCACCTAAAAAGGCTGGCTCAGATTTAGGAACCTCTGTAACATCCTCAGCCGTGAAGACTGAAGCAAAGAAATCATTTAATCGCTCCGCAATGGCACTGTCTTCCTTGATCGCTCCTTTTATATCTTTATCATCCAAGGGCCCCACTGCTTTTTTAGCGGGCTTCCTGCTTCTAATGTATTTAAAAAACATTTTACTATCATTTTTTGAATTTTTGGCTAGCTGTTCCTCAAACTCTTTTTTGGCTTTTCTTACTACATTATGACACTTAATTTGGGAGTGTTTATGTTCCTTTCTATTTTCCTCACTAGGATTTGACTTCCACTTTTTAAAAGCTGCCCTTTTCTCTCTCACTGCCTTTTTAACATGGCTGTTTAGCCATGGTGGTTCTTTGTTAGGTCTCTTACTGTGTTTTTTTATTTGGGGTATACATTTAAGTTGGGCCTCTAGTATGGTGTCT
The DNA here is from genome assembly GCA_032595735.1 of Pelochelys cantorii. Taxonomy (NCBI): domain Eukaryota; kingdom Metazoa; phylum Chordata; order Testudines; family Trionychidae; genus Pelochelys; species Pelochelys cantorii. The sequence goes on along the minus strand of CM064330.1, from coordinate 91,763,674 downwards.
TTAAACAGTTCCCATGCAGCTTCCAGGGATTTTAGTTTAATTACTCTCCCTTTTAGTTTCTGTTTAACTAGCTTCCTCATTTTAGTGTAATTCCCCTTTTTGAAATTAAATGCCAGAGTGTTTGACCGCTGCGGTGTTCTTCCCAACACAGGAATATTAAAAGTTATTATATTGTGGTCACTATTTCCAAGCGGTCCAGTAACAGTTACCTCTTGGACCAGATCCTGCGTTCCAGTCAAGACTAGGTCGAGAATCGACTCTCCCCTTGTGGGTTCCTGTACTAGCTGCTCCAAGAAGCAGTCATTTAAGGCATCAAGAAATTTAATCTCTGAATCCCGTCCTGAGGTGACATGCACCCAATCAATATGGGGATAATTGAAATCTCCTATTATTACTGTGTTTTTTATTTTGGTAGCCTCTCTAATCTCCCTTATCATTTCAGCATCACTATCACTGTCCTGGTTAGGTGGTCGGTAATATATTCCTAATGCCATATTCATATTAGAGGAATGAATTGTTATCCATAATGATTCTATGGAACATTTTGATTCCTTTAGGATTTTTACTTCATTTGATTCTATATTATCCTTCACATATAGTACCACTCCGCCACCCGCACGACCTGTTCTGTCTTTCCGATATAATTTATATCCCGGTATGATAGTGTCCCACTGATTGTCCTCATTCCACCATGTTTCTGAGATGCCTATTATGTCAACTTCCTCCTTTGATATGAGGTACTCCAGTTCACCCATCTTATTAGACAGACTCCTAGCATTAGTGTAAAAGCATGTTAGAAAACTACCACTATTTATATGTCCGCCTTTCACAGACACATTGGATTTTTTTATGCACGATTGTTTCACATCTGATCTTGCCCATATATTATTTCCCACGTTCCCTATCTGACTAACTTCTAGGGAATCCCTACCTATGGAGCCTCGTGTAAGAGAAGTCTCCGTCCGATCCAGGTGCTCCCCCGCACCAATCGGCTTTCCCCCACCTCTTAGTTTAAAAACTGCTCTACGACCTTTTTAATGTTTAATGCCAGCAGTCTGGATCCACCTTGATTTAGGTGGAGCCCATCATTCCTGTATAGGCTCCCCCTACCCCAAAAGTGTCCCCAGTTCCTAATAAATCTAAACCCCTCTTCCCTGCACCATCGTCTCATCCACGCATTGAGACTCTGGAGTTCTGCCTGTCTATCTGGCCCTGCGCGTGGAACTGGAAGCATTTCAGAGAATGCCACCAAAGATGTTCTGGATTTCAGTCTCTTTCCTAGTAACCTAAATTTGGCCTCCAGAACATCTCTTCTACCCTTCCCTATGTCATTGGTACCAACATGTACCACGACGACCGGCTCCTCCCCAGCACTGCCCATAAGTCTGTCTAGATGCCTCGAGAGATCCGCAACCTTCGCACCAGGCAGGCAAGTAACCATACGGTTCTCCCGGTCATCACAAACCCAACTATCTATATTTCTAATGATCGAATCCCCCACTACTAAAACCTGCTTCTTCCTAACAGCTGGAGCTCCCTCCCCCGGAGAAGTATCCTCGGCACGAGAGGATACAACATCACCCTCTGGAAGGAGGGTCCCAACTATGGGATGGTTTCCCTCTGCTCCCATTGACTGCTCTCCTTCCCTGAGCCTTTCATCCTCCGTAACAGCATCAGGACTGTCAGATTGGAGGTGGGACAGCCCTACTATGTCCCGGAAAGTCTCATCCACAAACACCTCTGCCTTCCTTAGCTCCTCCAGTTCAGCCACCCTGGCCTCCAAAGCACGCACTCGGTCTCTGAGGGCCAGGAGCTCCTTGCATCGAGCGCACACATACGCCACCCACCCACAGGGTAGGTAGTCATACATACTGCACTCGACACAATAAACAGGATAGCCCCCACTCTGCTGCTGGGCTTCTGCCTCCATTTCCTACTCTAATTATATATGAGGGTTAATTAAATGTTTCAGATAGAGGTTGTTATAAAGGATTTAGTTTAAGGGCAATAGAGTCACTGGCTCCCCCCAAGCTCCCCCTCTAAACTCCCTCCTGTTAGCACTCACCCCGGTCGCAAAGCTCCCTGGTCGCTTACCAGCAGGGTTTAAGTGCTCGGCCTCCCTGATAGCTCCTCCCTCTGCCTACAGCTCAGCCAATCAGCACACGGTGTTTCCATTCAAACCTAATCAGCTTCCAACTGCCTGCCTGCCTGCCTGAGCACACGGCTCCCATTTTCTTGGGGGTCTATTTTGACCCCCCCTCCCCCTTTTTCTCCACCTTGGCAGGCCGGACCTTCATCTTTCTTTGCTGCTCTCCCCAAAGAAGAGACGGTAAGGGGGCTGCTTTAAAGCAGCCCCTGGGGTTTCCCTCTCCCCACAGCCTGCCTGGTGCTGGGGAGGGGAGATTAGGGGCCCTTTCCATCAGGGCTCCTGGGTGGGGGGGCCGGTGCAGCTCCTTTGGGGTGCTGAGGGCAGGGGGTGGTTTACCTCCCCATAGTTCATTGGCCCTCACACTTCTCCTGCTGCTCCCTCTCCAAGCCCCGGTTGCTGTAGGGGCCTTTCCATTCTCGGCCCCACTGCTTGTCTCCTTGCCCTTCTCTGCTCTTCTGGGCCTTGCAGCAGGTACTGTGGGCCTGCTGCTCAGGTGCCTGTGGGTACACTGTTTCCCTTTCCCTCAGCAGTGTCTCCTCCCTCCTCCCGCCCTTGAACAGGCATCTTTTAACTGCCTGTCTTCCCACTCCACTGCTTGTCCCATCCACCCCTTTGGGTGCCAGTGCTTCCCCCCCCCCCCCCCCGCTTTCTTTTGTTAGGCGCTTGAGCTTCCCCCTCCTTTTAGTTACTCTTCCCACACACACAGCTTCACTTGTCCCCATGTCCTTTTAATGATTATTTACCCCTCATCTCCCCAGTGCAGCCGGAGGAGCCACTCTTTCCATTCTGTGCTGGGAGCTGTATTCCTTACACCTTTTCCCCTTCCCTTTCTTCTGAATTATCACCCTCCCACCCCACTTCCAGCCTAGTGGGGGGGAGTGGTAAATCGCCTTCCTCCCCTCTCTTTCCCTCCCTGTTCCCTTCCCTGGTGTTTTTTTGGTTCTCCCCTAATTGTTTGTTTTGTCCTTTCCTCCCTACCCATGACCACAATGAAGGGGTTGTCTGATGACACCCCTGCAGAACCTTCCCCACCCCTCCCTAAAAACAACAACTCCTCTGAGGCTGCCGGGCCCCCCGTCACTACGGTAGAGGGGGCGGACATGGACGAGGACCCCGGGGCCTCGACCGCTTCTGCCGCGGCACCTCCGGCTACCATCAAGAATGCCCCCCTGAAGGGTAGGAAGGGCCTGGGGACCAAAAAGGGCAAGAGCCCCGCCCGGAAGGCAAAACCTCCTGAGGCGAGGGCTCACTCCCCGGCCGCGACCCACATGTTGGCCGCGGCTCCCCCTCCTTCCCGCTCCCCTGTTCCTTCCACCAGCTCTGGGGGCAACGGTGTCCCGGGCCCCAGGGCGTACGCCCAGGTGGCCGCCACCCCCCCGCCTGTCGCCTCCCAAGCCGCCTCCCGGAATACCATCCCCGGCGGCCGCGGCCCCTTTCCCACCCTGACCAGGAGGCACGGGGTCCGTTGTCTCCTGGTGGCGGCCTCGCCCCACGTGGAGACCTACGTGCGGGCGTTGGCACGCGTGGTGGGGCCCGCGGCCGTGGTGGCGGCCTCTAAGATGTTCGGGAAGGTGGTCTTCTTCCTGGCGTCCGAGGCCGCCGCCCAGAAGGCGGTGGAAAGGGGTTTGGCGGTGGGGGGAGTCCACGTTCCCCTCGAGCCTTTGGAGGACCTGGGCGTACGGGTGGTTTTGTCCTCTGTTCCTCCCTTCCTCCCCAATGCTGCCCTACTGCCTTTCCTCTCCACCCTGGGGAGGCCTCTGTCAGTCCTGAGTCCCCTTCCTCTGGGCTGTAAAGACCCGACCCTCCGCCACGTCCTTTCCTTTCGCCGGCAGGTACAAATCCTACTACTGCCGGCGGGACGTGGCGGAGAAGCCCTGGAAGGGTCTTTTCTGGTGCCCCATCAAGGGGCCCGGTACCGGGTGTACTACACCATGGGGGAGGCCCGGTGTTTCCTCTGTCGGGCGACGGGGCACGTCCGAAGGGACTGCCCCCTGGCCCGGTTTGGAGAGGCACCCGGGACCCCCGATGCCCGGGAGGGCACCAGCCCTACCATCGCCGGTGGCCCTGACGGTCCGGACCCTGGGGTCGCCCCTCCTCCAACCGTGACCGTCGTCAATCCCGCTCGGGTTCCGCAGGGCCCAGACGAGCGTGCGGGTGCTGATGCTGCCACCGCCAAAAGCGGCAAGGCTGGGCCCGCGGAGGAGAGGGCGGCGGGGTCAGTGACGGGACTCGGGCAGGACCTACCTCGGGGGGAGGTATCCTTTTCCCCTGCTGCCCAGCCCCCATCTACCCTTGCCCCCCCGACGCTGCCCTTGTCCCCTGGCTCTTCCTCCATTCAGGCCCAGCCCTCTTCCTCCGAGGGATGGGAGCTCGCAATGGGGAAGCGCCGAAAGCGTGCTCGGCGTTCCACCCCGCCCTCTGAGGGGGAGGACAACCTCCCTGTACCCATGGGGGTGGACGCTGGAGCCATTCCACCCTCTGAGCCCGCAAGCGATTCACAGCACCACGAAGCGGTCGAGGTGACTGCGGCGGTCGCGGGAGAGGTGAACACCTCCCTCCCGGGGTCCCTGCAAGAGGGGGTGTCCATGGAGGATGCTCCCACTGTTCCCGCCTCCACTGAGGGGGCGGCCGCTGACCTTGCCACCGACAGAGATCAGCACCTGGTGGCGGGCGGCGGGCTCGCCTTCCTCTCTCAGGAGGTGGAGGCTTTGGGGCTGACCCCGGCTGCCTCAGAGGGGGATCATCAGGTCCTGGAGGGACAACAACCGACCTCTCCTTCCCCTTCCGACCCGCTGCTATCCCTTCTCCCTGCCTCTGAGTTGCCCCGGGGTGCGACCGTCTGCCCGGCCATCGACAACACCTCGGCCGCGGCCGCGGAAACCCTTGAGGCTCTCAGCGGGCGGGAGATCCCGTTAATATCTGTCACC